>VYXD01008114.1:1635754-1686981 GCA_013397195.1 Hylia prasina | reverse complement strand
AAAAAAAAAAAAAAGACAGAGACTCATGAGAACAGCCAGGCTGCCTGCTTTTGCTCATGCAGATGCCAGGGAGGATGAGGAAGGACTATCTGGAGGTTGGAGAGAGCAGCCAGGAGTCTCAAACAAAGCTTAGGATTTAGAAGGGTCATCCTGGCCATAATAGCACCACTAAGGTGGATTTGAAAGAATCATATCTGCTGAGGCCATGCCCAAGACCACAATATCTTGCCCAGGTAACAACTTCTTCAAAACCCGTAGTAATTATATCACAGACATGGATAACACAAACATAACAGTAACTTCTCTTTCATGTAGTCAGAGAACATCTTGATTCTTTGACTTTTTGCACCTCATATTTGTCTATTTTCATTTTGCTTAAAAGTACTCATAAACATTAATACTGGTAGCATAACACGCAAAAAAACCCATCAAAACCACATTTCAACAAGTTATTTCTAAGACATTAGAAAACTTATAAATTTTTCTTATCTACCTGTGACCTTACACCTTACAAAGAGAACCCAAACACTTTTGAACAAACAATAAGGTATCAGTCACTGCTGCCCCTTGCAGCTGATGCTGAACCATTCTAAATAGCAAAGATTTGCAAGGGTCCACACAAATTCTGTAAAACTTTGCCATCTTGAATTGCCTTTCTAAATATTGGTGATTTTGTTCTTTTTTTTTCTTTGTTATTTGCCAGCTTTATCAAATTCTCTGAATATTCTGCAGCTATAAAATTCTTTGCTACCTCTACTACCTATTACCAAAACCACACCTGAATCCATCAGATTTCCACATTCCATTATGTCATTACTCCTTGTTATTGCATACCAATTTCACCAATTCACTTCCGTTCTCTGACAACTAATTTTAATGGAAAGGTACATGGCTGAATATATGACAGATTAACCAGCATTTGTAGCTCTCTCAGGCTAATCATAAGCATTAAAATTTCTTTGGATTTCCTTTCTATCACACATAATGACACTTCATCTGCTAATTCAATTATGTCACAGGAACAAAAAGAACATACATCAAGTATTAGAAATTCAGTACTAAAAGATACTTTTGAAGCCATATCATTGTTACTCAAGATCACCTTAAAGCAAGTATTTCTAAGAGACTAAAACTTGTTAGAGTAGTTTTAAAGGTAGTCACCTTTGCAACTTTCTTTCTTACCAGTTTCACATTGTCTGCCACTGTAATAATGATGGACATGCCAAGAAAGCCATTAAGTAGTTCTGGAGTAGAACTTGGCATCTGGCTGTATCCATTCATCCAGAATTTCTCACAATATCAATGGAGCTGCCTTTGTGGCACCCATCCACCACTCCACATTGGCACCAACCCCTGACATTGCTGCTTAAGTAATGCAGTTTTTCTGCAGACTCACACGTTATGTTGCTCCATTTATGCTTCTCTTTGCAGCAATTTCTGTCCCGACCCCAACATTGTGGGGCTGTCACTTGAGCCTCTCCTGCTACCAGCTGGAGCCTGCTTGCACCCTTCAGCCTAACAAGGGCATCAGGCAAAGAGGTGCTAATGGGATTGAGAGATTGCCTAATTCATCCAGTTGCTGTTGAAGCACTGCTGGTTAGGGCAAGGCAAGGAGAACAGACTAAACCTGTCTGAAGAGGAGTGGTGATTGACAGAGGCAGACAGAAAACAAACCACTGTGCCTGCCACTGCCTTTACCCAGCACTGGTGACAAACAGACTCGCAAGCACCCACAAATCAGGTGGGAGTCATGAAAGTACAAACAATCACTTCAGCTCATCACATAAATTTTCCTTTGTTGACTGACTAGGAAAACAAACAAGCAAAAAAACCAAACTGACCCCTTCCACAACACCTACAGGACAAGAAAGATGTCCATACAAGAGCTGGATGTTACAGCCTTTTCTGAAATGTTCTTGCATAAACTCTCACTTTAGATAAAAAATTAATTTGCTAGTTTTTCATGCTCCTTATTCTCTCAGAATTTGACTTCAAAAGGACACAGAAGATTCAGGAAAAGAAACTTTCTTCTCACTATGTGTCTATCTTGGATTATCTTCCAGTCTTCTGGCTCTGAAGCTTGTTCACTTCTCCCAAAATTTTTGGCCCTCCCCTACACAAGAACTTTTGAGCCAAATAAGCAAACAGTAGCTCATAGAATAAAATTAGGGACCAACTCTATAAATTATATTTCCCAAGTGCCTTGTACTTTTCCCCCATAAAATGCAAGTTTTCTATTTTAAAAGTAAACATTTTTGTAAAAAGATGAAAATAATATACTTGGTATATTTTAAAATTATAATAAATTATGGATTGATTTAAACATAAGAGATAAAGGCTGTTTACAAAAGAAAGCATGTAGATCTTATTTCTGAATATATACAAAAAACGCTCATTAGGTTACATTTTTTACAGGTTTTTTTCTTGAAAATTGCTGTGAGCTGTAGTTGTACCAAACATTATTTATCTTTCAGGTCCATATAAGCTTTTAGAAAGGCCAAAGCTACTCATATACGCTGACAGTTGACCCAGAAGTCAAAACTTAATACAGTAATATGTGTGGAGGGCTCCTTTGAACTTAAAGAACAAATATATGAAATTAATATTAGTTTGAGTTAGCGATTGACCCTGTAGTTTCGCGGATGGAAGCAGAGTATAAGGGAATGTCAATGGAACTTGTGTCCAAAGTTTACCTGTAGAGATCTGGTATGCTAAATAATTTCTGTGCTTTTGACCCACCTGGCTGCTACAGAAGACAGCAGGTAAATTTATCTGAGAACCCAAGAGAAACAGATTCTTTATGCCATGAAGCAAAATAAAACTTACTTACACTGGTTTCACCCCAGGAAAACAAACCAGGCTTTCTCCATAGGTGTCCTTTTCATGTCTTCTCCTCACCCAACTCTGAGGCTCCTTTCAGTGCTTCAGAGTGTCCTTGCTATCGGGGCAAAACTAAATTTCACTGCTGGTGACACCCGGGGAAGGAAGGGTGAGGATGCACATGGGAAGGAGGCTTGGAGGAAGCCAAGGTTTCCCCAGCCTTTTACAACCTTTGGGATTCCCTCTTCTCTTCCTCCATGTTGTGCATGCCTCCAGGCTCCCTCCACAATCCTAAAGAGCCTCTTTTTCCCCATTCAGGATCTTTTCAGCATCCCCACAATTGATTTGCAAAATAATCTCCTCTTCCCTAAAGTAGCAAGTGCTGCTCACACAGAGGATGCCAGGCTCTGGCAAGGAGAAAAGGTGTCATGTCACAGTCAGACTCTGCTTTGATAAGGCAAGGACAGCATGGTCAGATACAGAAAAACACTGAGCTGAGGGGCTCTAGGGGACAGAGCTCACTGTGACCCAGGTGAAAGAAGAGCACTTCTGGTGCCCCTGTCCCCAGTGCCAAATCTGCTGCAAGGACAAATGAAGTCAGAGCATCTCATCATCCCCTTCTCGGCCTTGAGAGAATGAGCTGCATTCCTCAGTTGAGTCTAAAGTTGATTCAGATATTGTCAACAGCAAAAGATGAAATTATGAGTTGCTTAAGTCTCACTCAGATTCTTTTTCACCATCCATAAAAACAGCCACTAATCAATATTTTCAGAGTTACTTCAAGTGCAGTAATGGGGGGGAGTCAGCTCTGTGCACACAAAGCTCAGACCTGTGCAGAGCACAGACCCAGCCCTGCCAGACAGCACGGCTCACAGGCACAGGCAGTAAACAAGTAGAAATAAATCAGTCTGTTCCCCCATAAAATTGCTGCCACTTGAACTGCAGTATCTCACACACTGATACTGTAGATAATTCGGTTTCATCTTGATTACGACCTGTATTAACATCCAAAGTAATAAAATCTTTCACATTCTCATTTTACTGAAGCCAAAGGACAAACCCTCTGCAGTGACATATGGCTGTGCTCCTCTGCAAGTATGTTAGACTGCTTACAAAATCTCCTTGTCTAGCAAAGGATAATGCTTTGTAAAATAAATTACCTACATTAATTTGTATTTTCCACCAAGAAAACCTCACATATCATCATAATTGCCTATCTATACAGATATATGAGTTTCTCACATTGTTTGCACTTTTTTCCCTCCTTTAATAGGGTGATTTCAGACTATGTCATTGATTATATAGCTGTAACATGCAATTTTTTCCAGCACAGGAGTCAGCTTGGGGCTCACAGACTGCAGAGCAATTCCCGCATAGTTCAAACAACATACAGAATAGTCTAGGGGACATGAATTGAGATGAGACTAAGTTTTGCAGAACTTTGAAAACAAGAGGTATTTCATAGCTGATTACTTAAGTACAACTTTCAACCTCAAGGGATTTGGTATTGCATATAGTTGGGGGGTTTTTTAATCCAAACGCTTTCTCTGTAATGTGTGTTGCACTGTTACATAAACTTAAATACAAATATAAATACACTGTTTTTTAAATTTTGGGATACTCCTGCTCTTTTCCTGGCTGCATAATTCCTCCCCATGTCCCTGCAAGATAACCAGCTGCCATGGGGAGAGCAGACTATTCTAGATCACTGTTCTAGGAGCGAGAATTGACACTTCCACCTCTGTGAGGCAGAGACACAAAATCATGGTCCCCAGCATCCTGCAGAAGACCTCTATAAATGGTTTCTTGTAAAATTTCTTTGTGGCTAGGGACCAGATTTTATTTTTGTCTGATGAGAGTATTTCTCTGCTTGAAGAGGCAAGTTCAGATTAAAAAAAAAAAAATAGGCAAGAAAAGGTGAGAATAAATCTACTTATGCCTCCACTTGTTTTCCATCTAAAAACTATACTTCTGAAAATAACCAATTTCAGATGAAGAAAATTCTGTTTATTCATTGTTTTTAATACAACACCTGTGCCAATGACTTTTAAATAGCAAACAGGATGTGAACTGCATGACATATAGGAGTGGATTTTGTTTAGCAAATGCTTAATGTCATTGTCATGGTTCCTAAGTAGGCAGCTTGCAGTGGCACTGAGATTTGCAATTACAGCAGCTTAATTAACAAATGCCCATTTCCCGTTTACATCTCCTATGGAGACATTCAAGTTTAAAAAAGGGAAGTATTTATTCCTGTACCACTGTACATGACTGAAATGCATGATGAAAGCACCTTAGCTGTAGAATTTTGAACTATCATTTCCTTTGCTCTGTGATGAACTAATGGAGTCATTCTCCCCGTAACTGGGGAGAAATGATAACATATTATTTGAGCCAGCTGATCTGCACCATTTGTGGGAGTCTTCTCCAAGCAAAGCAGGAAGGAACCACAACATTAACTCCACATGCCATTGCAGCCCTGTGAAGCCATGTCATGTTTTAACGCAGCCAGAATTTAAGCACCAAACAGCTGCTTTTCACTGCCCCCCCAGCAAGATGGGGGGGGAAGAGAATCAGTAGGGTAAAAGCAAGAAAACTCCTGGGCTGATATAAGAACATCTAAATAACTGAAATAAAATAACAATAATAACAAATTGTAATGAAAAGAAAAAGAACAAAACCAAGAGAATTAAACCCAAGAAAGAGAAATTAGGCGAATGGAAATGCTCTCTCATCACCAACCGGCTGATGTGCAGCCAGTCCCTGAGCAGCAGCCCCCAGGTTATGACACTGTGGGGTGTGGGACATGCCTGTGGGCAGCTGGGGCCAGCCCCACCAGCTGGGTCCCCTCCCAGACTCCAGAGGTCTCCCAGACCCTTTTGCTCCCCAGACTGCTCCCTGTGGGGTCACGTGAGGAGCAGAAGAGGCCTTGATACCATGCAAGGCCTGCTCACAGCCCTGACAACATCCCTGAGTTACCAACACTGATCCCATCACAGATCCACAATAGCCCCATCCCAGATGCGATGAAATTTAACTCCAGCCCAGCCCAACACAGCGTGGTCTCTTCAGAATTCAAGAATTAGTTAATATGTTGGCAAAGAGATGCCTGGGGATAGAAGAAGAGTGCTTTCTGTTAGACTGATTCTTTCCACAGATTTTTGAGATGAGATAGCATTTTTGAAGCTCCAGCTTTCTTGCCTTCTAAAATATGCCATTAACCTCTATGCCAGTCATAACTTATTTTCAATTACCATGCCAACAAAATACATTGAGATAAGTAAATCTTTTTTTGGCATCATATGTGAAGGGTAATATTTCAGAGAACAAGAAAATAATTTTAATCAATGACCTTATTCCTGGGAGGGGAACAACCAAAATTTTGGGGCTAGTATAAATCTCTTGAGATATTTGAAATAAAGCCCAGAGAAAATTCCTGACTTCTAATTGTGTATGTAGTGGACCCAGAGACATGAAATGGGCACTAACTGCCTGATTACCTTTTTAGTGAACATGGATTTATAATTTGTACTGCAACATTAAGCACGTTCATCAACCCTTTGCCACTGAGAAAAACAGTGAAAGAGGGATCCTTTTCTGCCCAAACTTCTTTCAGAGCTCTCCATTTCTTCAGTTATAATAATTTCTATCTCACGTGTTTGAGTGGGGGAGCTCTAACTGGAGAAGCAGAAGGACAACAGAGAAAAGAAATCTTAGACAACTTCAAACATTTGTAGCAAAATCACTGTGTGCAAGTTTGACATCTAAAGTGAGATTTACCGTAACAAAATTGAAATTAATAAAAAAGAATTCGAGACATAGGACAATAGGACTGGTATTTCTTAATTGTATATTGATCCATTTTTGTCCAACTATTATTCACAGAAATTTTTAAGTAAGGAAAAAATAAGTGAAAGGGTTTAGAAGTCAAATATTTTGAAAGCAATCATTCACCAAATACATCAATCAAAATTACAGGTAAAAACTGAGAGGACACTTTTCTAACAGATACTGTCAGTGAAAGAACAGTTTGTTCCATTAAATTACTCAGCATAAGCCATCACCAAAACTCCACTAATATGAAGGCAAGCTGTCAGCAAAGTAGGAAGTCTTAATTATTGTAGAAATCTAGTAAATCTACACATCTCTAACTTGGAAGTGAAACAACATCCTAGAAACAGAGATTAAATCAGAAGACTAACAGGAGACTATTATAATTTTGAAAGGTTTGGGGGGGTTTTAAGTCAGTAAACAAGGAGCAGTCAAGTTTACTACTTAAAGCTGGAAAATTAATTAAAATTTAAAACAACCACCTTGAAAATCACTCCTCCTCTGAAGAAAACAAATCGATTTAATTTTGGAAGTACAGAAGCCATTTAAACTGCTTCCATCGTGACTGGGTATTGCAGATTGCTTTCTTTAAGTGTTCAATAAACTATGAAACTATTAGCAGTCTTGCAATCCAAAAATCCATTCATCAAATTTTCCCATAATACCTGTCCTATCTTAACCTCACAGAAATAGAGATGCAACAGCACAATGTGGAGTAAAGAGAAAGGACTACAGGACAAAGACAAAAATCTGAATGAAGGTCTCAGTAGTTTTCAACTCCCCTCAATTTATTTTTCCCCACCAGTATATTATAGTTTCTGCTTGGGTAATACACCTCTTTCTCATTTAGTATAAAGTTTATGATAGAGAAAACATCAATTGCAGCTCAATAACAGATAGAGAGAACCAAAACCAGACATTTTTGCCATTGAAAAAAAAATCACAGTGTGCAGCTGTTCACAATCATACTTGTCCTGCTACTTCCAGGAAAAAAACTAAGATGATACAACCTTATCTCTGGAAGACTCAGTGAGATAATGCAGTTGAAAGCATAATACAATCTTTAGAGGGTTAACATTAAATAAATTAGGTACACATTTTAAATCTTATCATAATATTGGAAATTCATTACTAACACAAACGTTTACTGCATTACATTAAAAGCATTTTGCATTGTACCTTGAAGAGTTACGAGTCAAAACATTAAATGTTGTATTCCCTTACTCAGCCTCAACATCCACTGCTGTTATCAGCCTTAAATCACACTGATCCTACCACAGGGCACTAGAGGAACACCCTGACACTGCAGCAAAAGCTACCAAATAGTCTCGACTTATCCAGAGCAGCAGCCAAAGCCTTTTCAGTAAAGACCAAATTACAATAAATAGTTTGGGACCATAAAATATTTTATTGTTCTGTCTACCTCTAGAGCAACTTTTGTTGCTGTTGCCATGGGGTTGGAGGGAATGAAGGAAACCCTTGTTTCAATTAGGGGCTTGGAATGTCATATAATGCAGGAATACTTTTCATTAACAGGTCTCTCTCTACCTGTTAATCAACAGCACCATAATTAGTTCACTTTCAGATTGTTCTTGTTTATTAAATGAGGAGATCTAACAATAAAAGCCTCTCACAGTTCTTTATTACAAAGCACCTGTTCTAAGCACTAGAATAAAGAGAGGATATATTTTCTCATTCACTTTGGAAGAATCAATCCAAATCAAGGACTGAGTAGTAAGTACACAACCTGGGAAAAAAACTTCTACATTCTTTACTTAAAAATACTTTTTTTACATAAAAGCAAATGTTGAACCTCTTTATTTATCTATTCAAAACAATCATGGCAATTAAAAGGTATTTTTGTATATTATATATTTATATTTTTCACGTGCATATAAACTTGCATCTCCTTTAGAATATTTTACAGTAATACCTTCCTCCTCAGCTTCTTACTTGACAAAACGGATGTCAGTAATTACTGCATATATTTTTCACACACAAGCTGTCTTGAGATAAAACAAATCCCTGTTTCATGCAGGCTCATCACTTTTGCTCTGCTGCAATAGATACACTTTCAGGTGAACCATGTTGTAAGGTTTTCTACTCATTTCTCCTATAGTCCCTGAGAGGCTGCTTAGCCAGGACCACAACACCCTCCCCCTGAAAACCATAAATATTTTTTTCCTATTATGTTTACTTTCTGAAGGCAGGCCGAGAGTCAAAAGACTATTAGTGCTTGTCAAATGCTATGAAGTCAGAAGCAAAATGATGTTCACTAAATGATTATTGTAATGCAACAGCAGTCAGGTGATGCACGGTTTTGCAGAAAACAGGGGGAAAGATTTTAAAAGAACATTTGAAGAAAAAAGACAGAAAAACAGGAAAAACCTTCTGCACAGAAAAACTTGTAACTGTGAAGAATCATCCAAAAGAACATTACTCAGAATATACTTAAGAAATCTACAGCCTTGCCTCCTACACACTAAAGAAAATGCAGAGTGAATAGTGGAGTCATTCATTAATGTCCTTGTGAAATTGGTACATTTTGAAAATACGTTTGATTCATGACCTCGTGTCTTAAGCTGATGTACTGTTAGACAGGATTACTGACATTTTCAAAAAGAAAGACACAAGCAGCATGAACATTTTAAGACGCACAATTTTCCCAAGCAGGGGATGGGTTCAAAGTTTTCTAGTCTGTCTTCTTTTAGACATTCCCATGAATGCCTCAGTTAATTACCAAAGTACCTCAGTAATTAACCTGATTGACCCAACTAACCATGGCTACACTGAGGCAATAATCACCGATATTTAGGGGGACAAAGGCAAACGCCAGTTTCCCTTCCTACAGAGAACAGATGAAGCCCAAAATAAGCAAGTAGTTGTTAAGCCCTTCATTTCTGAAATTATACATTTTTAACCACCTAAAATGCTAAGCAGAAGGTATCCTTTAACACCAGGAGAAAAGGTCCTATCTCACTCAAATCCAGGGCTGCCCAATCATCACAAGATGGTTGTGTAGCCATCACTGCCAACACATTTCACACCTCTTCTCTTTTGACAATTTTTATTCCTACCTTTTGTTCATAAAAGGTAGTAATGTTCAATTGTTCAATCAAAATGTTCAAAATGTTGTTCATAAAAATTTTTATGCTTTTTCTTTGTTGGTGGTGTTTTGGTTTGGTTTTTTTCTTAGTAAAGGGGAACAGTTAAGAAAAAAAACCTGCCTATTATTCTATTTTCTCAAAAGCTGTAACCCAAACATCTTAATCATCATAAAGTGAACCACACTCGTGAATGTCCCTTGACACAAGAAGAGCACAAACTATGATGGATTTAGAGCAGAGGCACAATGCTGCAGTGTCACTCCAAACCAGGATTCATTTGCTTTCCACCTCATTGCCAGAACATTATCCCTTGGTGTTCTCTTCTTCTCTCCAGACCACACTGTCCTTTTCAGGCTCTCGTGTTTCATCATTCATCAGGCTCAAACCTTACTGAGATGCCCTAATGCCTTTATCAAACAGGCTGTACTTTTCCATGGCCTCTCAAATGTTAGGGGATTTTTTGTGTGTAATGCAATAGTAAAATAGGGAACATCTCTGAAAATGCCCAATGAATGTGCTGCTATGTAGCTTACCCAAAAGGAGTTAGCAAAAAGGTCCATCACACACTGATAAGATACATGATAAAAACAATATCTCTAATACACAAATATAATTTCATGGAACATTTAGCATGCTCGTTTAACATACATGTTCAGAGTTACCCTAAATTGTATATATAATGCCTAGTACATGTCCAAAAAAACAGCATAAAAATGAGATTTGGTTGGCTATTTTTAATTAACATATCTCATAATGCTGAAGACTTCATATCACCCCAACTATTTCAGGGAGACATACTGAATCTAAGAAAAAGAAAAGGCAACTCCAAAAATTTCAAAATGTTAATCCTCCTTAATATCAGATCATTACATTAGATTTTAGAGATGCATCCACCTTATCACCACAAATGCATAATTTTGAATAGAGAGATACCAGATAACGATGGTTATTCTCCAGTGATGTCAAACCTTCCACAATACACACTCCACATCCCCCCAACCTGCTGGTGGACTCTTGTAATCAAAATTCTTGAATCAAACACACCCCCAAAATCACTAAAAACCACACTGGTTAAAACATTTTCTTACAGTGCTTGCCCTGGTTCTGTGAAAGCCAGGAAAATACATAACCACAAGTTACAACGCTAAGAACTAAAGCTTCCTTGTGACAACACAGCAGAGTTCGTGCCTGAGCCCTGTGCAAAAGCAGGTCTGTCCACATGAAATAATACTGTGCAGCACTCAGCAGCTCCAAAACTTATTTACTAGCACAGGACACGGAAATATAAAGGATTACCTATGGCTGGTGGGAGATTTATGGCTGCCTCTCATAACTGGTGCTGAACAGCACACTGCCAGTGAAGTATGAGTGATGCTTTCCTGCCCTGCAGGAGCTGCACCTTGAGATTCTCCACAAAAAGAACCCCTCACAAAAAGCTTTTACTGACAGCTGGGGCAGTGGATAACCACAGATGCATTATCATGTTAAACTTCTTTTCCTCAGAGGAGTGTAACTTCACCTTTGATCACTACCCCAGTTCCAATGCCAGTTGTAGTGGGCATTTGCATCCCACCATCACACAGGCAGCTGTTTTAACACCACATTGAGACAAACACGACACAAATACACAGTTTGGAAAATAGATGGGGCTTTTTTCAATGAGAAAAAAAAAAAAAACCCAACACCACACTGTTTCAAAGTAAAGGAGATGAAGTCATCACTGCACTGACATTTTTAACCTTAAGTCTTAAAATGTTAATTTTTCACCTCCAATACCTCAAATAGCTCAGGGGAAGTGAGAGGTAACACACAGGAAAACACAGGCTAATGGGAAATTGGAGCCTTCCTCCTAAACCAACTCCATTTCATGTAGTTGCTCCTATTGCACAATTGCCATATAACCTAATGAAGAACAAGTGTGGGGAATAAAAAAATTGAGCCAGTTTTAATCCTGGCGTTTATTTCCACAAACGTGTTTCAAAAGGTGTGTGCATTTCCTTAAAAATTATAAAATATTCCTAATAGCTGAGACACCATCCTCATATCCACACATTCTCAGCAATATTTAGGTGTTAACTCACCCTTGATTTTAGTCGAATGAGATGTGTAAATACTTCTGAAGATGTGGGTTTTCAGAATACCATTATACAATAGCAGATTTTAAGCTTTACTCCTTCTTGAGAACCACACAAGATTGTGACTTCTTCTGATATTACTTTCAATGAGAATATTTTAAAAAACATATTTTAAAAAACTAAGTGTCAGACAAAAATGTCTGACATTATTTCTTTGAACTGGTATGGAAGAACCACTGGAAGTAAATCTTAATATTTAAATAATTGGTCAGGCTTTTAATGGAAACATCCACACACTCTCATTTACATCAGAATTCAGGTAAGAAATGACACCAGGTTGTATTTGAACTTCAGTTATTTATGAAGAATCCCCACATCCTTGATAAGCACAAAAATTCTCTACAAACAATACAGCAAGTGCATGCAGAGGTACCACTTAGTGTTACTCCTCAGAAGTCTGAATTTAGTTATAACAAGCACTGATGCTCACCGAAAGGGCTCAGAAAGCTTAAGCCCAGATTTATAGTGTCATTTGACAAAAATTCAATAGCTTTTGGAGAGCAGTGCCTTGCAAACGCAGATGTTGCTGCAGACATCTGTTAGCTAAACAATGCCGAGGTGCATCTCCCTCTGCAATCCCACCCTACCAGGCAATGGTCTGGAAAACCTCAAAGCATAACACATTAAGTTCAAGAAATCATTTCAGGGATCCTGACTTCTCTCCCTTATCATCTGTAGCACATGTTTACCGTTTATGGCTCATCACCAGCACACGCAATCACTTATATTCCAAATGTTCAAGGAGCTCTGTAGCCGAGGAGGAAAATGCGTTAATATTCTGAACTACCTGCAGAGATCCGGGCTTGGAAAGGTTCAGGACTTTGTACTGCAATGCCTGGGTGCCTCTGACACACCGTGCTAAACCTAAGTGTCTCCTAACAAGTGCAGCTTGCATACATAAAGCAATATTGATTCAGCTGTGCAGTGCTGTTTGCCCAGCCTTTCTGAAGCACAGCTTCCTCAAACACTGCTGCAGACATCAGACCGTGTCTTCCGAGGAGAAGGTTGGTTTGTCAGCCAGGCTTGACTTAATGATGCACTCTGCACCAACGACTGCATTTAATTAACTTTTCTTGGTTGGCCTCAGAGAGTTGTTTTCTACTATCTGATCTTGTCTGCATGAACCCCATTATGATTTCATGCAGGAAGAAGGCTTGCAGCCACAGCCTCTTCCATACATGAAACTGCCCTGATTTCTAAAGGATCTGTTGATAGGAGCAAAGATATCATGGTATCCACACCCGCATAAAACAGCACAAAGCTGCTTTCTGAAGCAAAATATCTGGAGATTAAAGCTAAAGGAAAGAATGCCACCCTTCTAAATGAGCAGTTCAAACAGTTTAATAAAGAGAGGAAAGAGGTCAATAAGGGATGGTTATTTTGAAATGAACACTTTTATCTGTACCACATGGTGTCTTTCCCAGTGGCACTGCTAGAATTCAATAGCATGATTTCATGAGAAAGAATAAGAATTTGTTTTTGTTTTGCTGTTTTCAGGAGCCAGTTTGTTTAAACCTTCCAACAAGGAAGATACATGAGCTGATGTTTTACATTAACTGCTTTATCTATCACTTAAAATGCAAAACAAAACATGACATATTCCTACTTATCCAGCTGTACTAAATTTAGTATATAAATACAAGGACTGTTCAAGGGTAAGCAAAGGATTTCTGTCTCAGAGATCCTCTAAAAATTCCTTCTTGATGCTTTTTTCTTTCCTTTTCATACAAACACATTCTAGGCAGAACTGTTAAGGCAAAATTATACACACAGGCCAACTCTTTTGCTTTAACTTCTAACCCAGAGAGCCAAGTGTATGTGAACATGCAAAAGCCAGATCCCTCTTTACCCAGCCAGCTATGTCACTGCACACACCACCACCACTGCAAATACTATTCCTCATATTAGTATTTTCCTTCTACGTATCTTCTTTAATTAATATGTTATTTGCTTCCTGTTGTATCTGTAACAGCTTCTCGGCATTTACTGGGGGGGCAAGCATTTCCAAGTTTGTAGTATGTCAGGTTACTTTCTATCAGAGTCTGCAGTTCACAGGCAGACTTTCACCTTTCCTATCAAGTCTTTTTATTTGCAGGCTTTCCATCTTCAAGCATTTTAGATGGGTGAAAATGTCAGTTCCTCCAACTCTAAGAAAGAAGCAGTGATAAATAAATGACATCTAAGTCACTTTCCCTCTCAAAGTCCTGGCTGTGCAAAGCAAGAGTCCAGGAAAACTAAACTCAGTCTTTTTGCCTAGCTCATCCTTATGCCATTAAAATTAACATGAAACAATATGTTCCTTTTTAACCACTTGATGAGTCAGTGCAGCTCAGAAAACTGATAAAAGGATGTGGAAATAAATTAATATTGCATGAATACTGCTGGAGCTATTAAACAAACATAAACAAGAACCCATCACTGAAGCCAAAAGAGACCTTTATATGATAAGGGAGAGTGGCAGAAAAGTCAACAATCATTACTACAGCAGGCCCTTTGCCCTGCAAAAATGGCATGTTACCTAAACAGATGTAAGCAGTGCTTATCTCAGATCTTACAACTCTATTACATTACTTTTAACAATACAAAGTCCATTCTTTTAACACCAATTTTTTCTTTATGGAAAGGAAAATTTATCAAAATCTTTCAGTCAAAATCTCTCTTCAGAAAAATGCAAAGGGAAGAAGAGTAGGGTTTTCTAAGCCATGAAATAGCTCAGTTATTGGTGGTTTGGTTATGCTTTTACAAGTCTGATGTATGAAATGCATGTGAAATCTACAGCTGATGACAGATGTGAGACAGCAAATGCTGTGACTTATGTCTTCAGCAGGCAAACCCAGCTTCATTTCTCAAAACATGGTCAGTTCAGTTGCCTCTGCTGGAGGCAGAGAAAAAGATCAAAATTATCAACCTTCCTGCAGCAGTCAGGAGCAGATCTGCAGATCACAGATGCATCAAAGCTGCCAGAGAAAAGCAGCTGCTGTTTCTTACCCACTTTCACACTGCACTTCAGAAATACCCACTTGTGTGACAAGAAAGGAGGCAAACCTTTTCATGACATTGAAATACACAAAGTAAGCTCTGCTTCTGAGTACAGTGACCTCCACAAACTTCAGTTCTTGAACTCTCAACCCAGCAAAATGCTCACATTTTAATAGATCAGAATTCCTGAAAAATTTCAGAGATAAAGGTGAATCAGCAGCAGGAAAAATTTTGGGGCAGGAAAAATGTGAAGGATTGCTCAGAAGCAAGAGGCCCACTTCCTTTCTGCTACATATAAAACAAGAAAACTCTGATAGTTTCTTAGTACTTCAATGTATGATCTTTCAACAATCCTGTTTATTTTCTCAAGAATGGTTTATCATCTTCACTTGCATCAAGGACAGCATTTAAAATATACTCTAGACAACATTTGCCCAGTGGGACAAAAAAAGAATGAAATATTTTACAGTCACGTTGAACACATTGATAGAATTCCTGCAAGTATTTCTTTAAAACGAGATCAGACATTAGGAAATATTATTGATATAATATCAATATATATTAATATTATATCAATAATATTTCATTGACAGTTGCTATATATCAACTGTCTTATTCATTGCTGACATTTCTTTAAGTTAGTACCAAAGTGCCAAAATATGAGTAGATCTACAGAAAAAGTCCATTCAAATTCAAAGATACAACTTCCATAATTTAAATTTGCATGCTAATAAGTGTCACATTGAGGTTTTACAAACTGCATCTTCATTTAAGAAAGCAGGTAGAGCAAAAAGTTATGAAGTTACATGTATAGGAACAGCAAAGTCTTCAATAAAGAGATCCCTAAAGTACAGAAATTACTATCATCTGTTGCATAAATTCCCCATTATGCCTTGTCTGCCACATATAACAGTTGCCTATGATTAAACCTGATTAAATCTGCTTGCAATGAGGAAGACTCCAGCCTAGGCACAGGAAAATATTAATTGTCAGCAAAATTCACCCTGTAGGAATCTGTCACTGCCCTCCCTGGTGTCAATCATGGGAATTGTCAACACAGAGTTCTTACAAATTTGCATTTGTCTGATGTTAAACAGTACTGGAAATTCAATCTTATTTCATCTTAAATGTTCATTAGATAAATCTTATTAATATCTTAATTTATTAATAGACGCTATTATTGTTTCTGTGTTTGATGGAAAACAAAACTTATCCTTTACAATATGAAGTCACAAACAAAAAATTCATATAAAATACTTAATTTAAAAAATTAAACCCCCTTATTACAGATCACATATTGCCATATATTTCCATGTCAAAAGACACTATTAAATCTACTCCTTTCCTCCTTTCATCACATACACACATATTTTATAACAGTTATAAAATCTCTCTCAAAACATCCTCTGTCCTTCATTGGGAATTAAATTATTTCATATAGCATATTTACAATCATCAACTATTATTAGAAAACATCTTTCCTACTATTCCATTAGCCTCATTCATATGTTCTGTTGGCTTTTTTGACTTACTGAAAATAAATTATGCAGGGCAGCAGAAGATAGCTGTTTCTGCATAATTCAAGTAAAATCACAGAAAAAGGAAGTAGTATAATCAACAACTGCAGTGCTCCTTTGAGACCTTCTTTCTTATTATAAAAAAAAGTAATATTTTGAAGAGGAGGCTGATAATTATTCAACATTATCCTCTAAAAAGAAGAGCAAACTGAAGGTAACAATACTCACCCATGTCAAGAGAAATTAAATGTGAGCTTATTTCAGTGCGTTTAATTAAATTAAAATCTTTCACATAAAAGTAAATGGTTTTTCTCAGGGTTGAGAGAATATTTATTTATTTTCAAATCTATTAAATTTTTCCTAACTGCTGACCAGACTAGTTATACCTAGTACTTTTTCCCTTCTTCTCAATCACGTATGTATTTGGTTTGTTGAATCAAACATATAGCAATTACAGAGTGGAGGACACACCAATCAGCAAACAAAACATGGAAGACTTACCATTTACACAGACTTCAAAAGATTTGCAAAGGTCATCCTCAAACAGGCAGCCTAAAAACACAAAAGAAAGGTAAAAGTTAATACAAGTTTCATTCAAACTATGGCTAATTAGTGCGTATTGAAGACATGTTAAATGCTCTTCAAGAGTCAGACGGTTGGTTGGCCTTGGGAGTTCAAACTCGGCAATAGAGAAAGTCTAGAACAAGTCTGATTAGACAGCACATCTAATTAGCTGGCTACATCCAGAATAACCTTTGATGTTTTTCCTCCCCTCATCCCTCTACTGAAGGTTGTTTTTCCATGCCTGTCTCTCTCATTTAGTAATTTGAAGGACATTATGTTCTTTTAATTTTGAGTACATTGTTATACCACAGCACAGTAATGCTGCAATAAAATAGAATATACACTGAGAAACCAAAAGCATCCTGACTATTGCTACTGCAATGACACAAGCCTATAAATCAGCCTATAAATTGCTCAGATTAAGCTTGGATTTAGTAACTGCAACCACTGACCATGCCTAAGACTTCAGGAGTGCTAACTCCTCGGAGAAAGGCTTCCAAATTACGCCATCCCTACCAACACCCAGATACCTCACAGACAGCAGGTAAATCAGTATAGGCCCATGAAAAATATCCTTGGATTTTTTCCATTTAAGATAGAAAATATGTTCCCAAACTTGCTGTTTGATGAGCCCCTGATGCACAAGCTCCACTCTTCACCCTAGAAACTTCATCCAGGTTGGCAATCCCAGCTCTTCCACTTGTACACATCTTCATGGATGAAAGTATTCTGTTCCCTTGTCACCAAACTGTTTTGTTCTCTTGGCATCACCCAACCAGGTACTGAGACCATAGTGATTATTGCCTTTATCCTCAACCAAAATGAGTCCCTGCTGATATTTGTGAAGGCAGCAGGGAAGTGGACAAGATGTGCCTCTGCTCTGGTCACTCCAAACTGGGGCACAGGGACAAGGATCAGGTTCAAAAGACTGTGAAATAGTCTGCTACCATTAACAGCACTCACTTTGTTAACCCAACCAATAGTTTCTTTATTTTCAGACAAAGCTGGACTGGAGAAGATCTGAGGAATGAAGCTGTATGTTGGACACAAACACTGCCCTTAAGGATGCATTTTCACAATTAAGCCTTTTCATTTTCCTGGAAAATATCTTGTTTATAAATGGACACACAGAGTTATAGATATTAAACAATATTGAACTTTTCCACAACTTTGCATCAAGAAACCAGCCGGGAACTACACTAGATCCAAACAAAGAAGTAAATCCTCTCCCCAGCCATGCCCATCTCCATGAAAGCACAGAGTCCAACACATCTATTCACCAGGGAGTCCAGTGGATTATGTAAGATGTCCTTAGAAAAAGAACTGAAACGCTCAAAACCCTCTGACCACGAATTACCTGGCTCCTAATCCTGCTAAAAGAAAAGTTTTGGTGAGACAGAGTGACTTAGGAATTTCTGCAAAGCCTTTCAGCAGACAACTGTATTAGCACATCATTAAGCCTGAACTAATATGCTGGGTGTCTCAGCAGGATTTTGTAGCACATGCTAAGCAAGCCAGGCAAGCCCAGCTACGTGAATTCAAGACATGCTGGAGAACCAACAGAGTCCTTTACATCCATCCCTGCAAAGACCACATACACATACCCTTATGCAGATTTACAATATTTAACCACCTTAAGCAGATTTACAATGTGCATATGAATAAAAGAGTCCTCTCATCCTTTTACCCATGCCCCAGTAAACAGTGGATATACATTTGGTACCTTTTGAAAGGGAAGTTTCAGACCAGGAAAGCTTCTTCACACAGACTATGGCAGAATGGCAGGTGCCTACACAGTACACAAACTGGCTTGTAACATATTGATATGGCAAGTAACATATTCTTGAGATGTGGATGATTTTGCTCCAGACAAGTCTGCTGTAAGAATCATTTGACCTGAAACAGTGTCTGGAAACTCACTGGAGAAACCTGACTGCAGCCCTGCTACTGACCCAGCCAAGAGGAGGATGCTGAACTGTACATTGACTCATAAAGAACATCAGACAAGAATGATGACAGGCGGTGACCAAAACTCATCCACACAGAGCTCACAGCACAAGAAGAGTCTAATTAAAAGAATAGCAATGATCACTTTAGAACGGCATTTTTGCAGGAAAAAATAGAAATAATAAAGACTTCAAGCATCAACATAAACTAGACATGGAAAGGTACATTTCAGTGTTTCTCTTTCCAGAAATCTCAAGTCATCTTTTCTAAAAAAAGGCCTTATGCCTAGGAAAAATCAGAGCTCTTTTTTTTTTTTTTTTTCCTGAGAGATTACAAAAGAATTAAAACCAGAAGCCTGAAATATCTGTTTCAGGCAAAATGCTGCTGAATTTGTCCTGTGATGGAGGGAAGACAGGCAGTTTTGTAGTTATTTCGCATCCTGCAGTGCTGTGGACCCAAAAGGTGCCAGATGAGAAGTTTCAGCCAGGAGCGTTTCTGGTGCAGTGACACCTTAAAACAGTGACTGGTTCACCCAGACTCCACTGATTTTGAAGCACCTGGGATTACAAGCACCTGCTGTCTCTAACCACTTGCCAGAGGTAGGCCATCCTATAATAATATACTGATATTCTCAGAAGCAGAAAACTACAGATATGAAATGAACAAAATGAGCTTGATTAGGTACAAAAAAAACCCCAACAGTTAAGCTACCTCTATACAGAATTCTGATTTTGCTTTATTGACTAATATGTTTTCCATGAAAAGCACAAAAGAAAACTGGCATTATCAAGTTTTAGTTTCTCTTTTAATAACTCTTGTTTATTTGATGCTCAGTGCAGCAAGGAATCTCATGCAATTAGACTTGTAAACCCATGTCTTGGAGGCCACAATAATTAAGTCAATGCATAGTAAAATATATCCATGTAGGATTACTCTAAAATAGACAAGGACCCCCAAAATGCCTTGGAAAATATTTAGTTTCGAGTTATTCTTTGCTAGAGTTGATTGTTATGCATATTTCACCCAAGTAGTCAATATGCTAATTTAGCTACTAATTTATCTCCTGCTGTTTGCTGGAACATTAAGAAGCATCATATTTCATTTTATGTATCATCTACCTACTATTAGTAATGGTGGTAATAAGTAAACTCTGAAGAGTGAAGTGGTATCATTTCCAACGTATATTTAATTCAATTCATGCCTTATGGGAACAAAATTATGTTGCCTTTTCTATCAAAAAAAAGAGCTCTCTACCAAAAATAATCTCCCAGTACACATAAACTGTTGATACAATATTTTCAAGCACCAAACCTAAAGCCACAATCTCACTTCACACAGCAGCCCTGAAATAACAAAGTCTTCATATAATTATTGAGCATACCTTGCCTTGCTAAATTTAGAATTTAAAGAGTTTTCTTACCTTACTTGCATTGAAATTGAACTCTTTGCTAACATTTGCATGGTCTCCACATCTCACTGACAAATCAGTGCAATATATTGTATACAATTTATAGCACAGTACATGGTGCATTATTAAATAGCCACAAAAAGAGATTCCATAGGGCCTTGGAAATTCTCCTGTCTCCCTTTCCTACCTCTCTGTATCTCCAGAGCTGTTTCTCAGAAAGGCAGCAAAACATAATCAGAAAACACTGCTGCAAGTACAGGACCTAAAAGTTGAAATTTCTTTTTTTCAACTTATTCTTGTCATGTGACACTAATAAAACTATTTCCATCTCTTCATCATACAGCAATTCTGCTTTCTTAAAGAAAAAAATAGAAAAGTTTAAATTGCACGGGAATATATTGTTTGTTTCAACTTATATGAGGAGCCTGTGAAGGTTAGGACAGTCAAGGCAGCTGATGAAATCACTTGAAATTCATCTAGAAAAAAAACTTAAAAATTCATTTATCAAAAAATATTTTTTAAAATATTGACATTGAGTGATGATTCAAATAGATTATATTATGTTTATTTCTCTGTCTTCTCCCCCTCTTAACCAACTCATGATGATCCTAAGCTAAACATCTCTCCCAAGAATGCCATAAAGCTTGTAAACATTTTTCTAAGTTAAAACAAAAAGTAGGTCATTGACCCTGTTTATCAAAAATTGCCTTCTAATCATCAAAACAAAAAACCAAACAACAGGAAAGAACAGCTACATTTCTTCTGAAACTGGGAAAATACAAACCTTTTAAATCTTTTTTGTTGTTGGCAGTTCCCTACCTTTTTCTTTCACTCTCTTACTACAACTTCCATGGAAGCACTTAATGTCTCCTCACATTTGTAGACCTTATATTGACATTGAGATCACAACATTTTCACCAGTACATGTTCCCTTAATCAAAGTATGCCAACAATCTGTAACATTTTAATAGTCCAGAATGAAAGTGCACCCCACATTTACCTCTTTATTTCACATTTGGCTGCAAGATAAGTTCAAGAGACCTTGAAGGGCGAGCTCATCACTGCTGGTGAGGGTAAGAAACAAGGAAACACCTGGGCAGGTCAATGCCTCCTTGGGTCTTTAGCCCCAGCTGTGGAAGACTCTAAATTGTGAGTCACAAGTTTATTTTCCTGTAGTAAGATTAATAAATGTGGTCCAATAATTATATTTTAGAAGTGCTCAACTCACACAGCTGGGATAGCTTTAACTGAAAAAAACCAAGATGATGCCCAAGAATAATGAATGATAATCTGAACACATTGGTAGGAAAAATCAAACAAAGTTTCTTGCAGAAAACTGATGGGAGAAGTCATCTGTTTGAGAGAGAAATATTCTGCTCACTAATAGAGGTGAGAGATAAATTTGCTCAGTCTGCTAAAGCTGTGATCTATTCAACACATCCTCATCTGTCTGCTATACGTGTGCTTAACAAGTCTAGAATTACCCAAAATTGCAAGAATGTCTGGGGAAAATGTACTTTAAGCTGATGACAGGCTTTAAGCAAAGTTCATCCCATTTTCCCAAACCCTGGGGTTACATAGATATGTGCACATGCAATGTAAGTATATGCTTATTACTCAAAACTTACCAATGTTGTTTGTGAAAAATCAACTGATCAGCTGTCTTATTTTTCATTTTGGCATTCACTTTGATAAAAAACCCTGGATATTCCCTTTTAAATTTTCATTCTTATCTCTTTTCTCCCTTGCTTTTTTTTTTCCTTTCCAAACTCCTCATTCTCTTCCTCAGAAGCCATTTTTTGAACTCCTCCTCTCCAAGAAAACACTGTCCCACCACTGGAATGCCCCTTTCTGACCCTCCCAAACACGTGCATGCCATCCCCACAGGGTGCCCTGTCCTGTCACTCCTGCAGGTGAGCAGCTCTGTCAGTCACCTCATCAGCACTGATTGCTGGCAATTTCTGGCAGTCCACTCCACCCACACCCACAGGTGGCCTCCACTTCCCTTCTAGCACATTCAGCCATTCCTCATCCACCTCCTTTCTGGTGTGTGACTGGGAGAGAGCTAAAGAGACAGGAGGTAAAAGAAGGGCAGAATTTGCTCTCTCTTGCTACCTCAATTCAGAGCTCTTCAGAGAAGGAGTATGTTCAGTTACATTCTGGTTTGTCTCCTCGGGTTCTCAGGATATCCAGAATGTTCTACAGTGAAAAAGAGATATTTTATCAAGCCCTCGGAACCTGTGATGGTTTATCAAGAACTGCTTGTATAATAGTTAAGTGATGAAAGAAGAGTAAATCAATATGGTCAAGAATAATATTAAAGTGGTACATAATACTATAGGGGGTCTTTCTCCCAAGAGGGAAAGTGACAAAAACATGACAGCATAAAATGTACTGAGCTTTGATCTTCTTTCTTTACTCCACCTTTTATGTTTTCTGAATGTAATATGTGCCTGATGTTTTTGTAATACTGTACACTCTTGACTGAAGGGGTTTTCCTTTCTTTTTTTAATTATGTGCATGTACTTCATATGAAGAAGCACTCATCCCTGGTGAAGAATCCAGGCTTTACTCTAATCCAAATTAACAGTCATATAGATGACAAGAGAAATCCCTGCAGTGGTTAACTGCAGGACTGTGCAATCTTTTACATGAGAAGTTTCCAAAGTAAAGTAGGGAAAGATTTCCCTAAGTGTTACCATATGGTGCTAACACTTCCTCATCTCAGATTTACCCCTTCTTTCAGTCATTTTTCATACACACTGATTTGTATATTACTCTAGCCAGCATAATTCATCACAGAATAGAGTTTCCATTTCTTTAGGAAAAACTTCAGTTCTAAACCTATAGCCAAGATTTGCCCCTGAAGCCTCAATGACATTACACAGCATTACTTCAGTTACCTTTTTTGTATCACTTTGCCCTTCAACATGCATGGATTGGTGCATGAAATAGCAACACAGTACAGAAATGCTGTGGTGTATATTATTATTTCTCACTATGTAAATCTGTACTTTGTCCTTTCTGCATTTAGGGGAAAAAATAGATCTTTTCCTTTGCATGTAAGTAGTCTGAGCAGGTTCACCACTAAAGAAAGGAATTGGTTTGTGGTGAAGAATACTATTAGCTTATCTGATTACTAATGCCATGATTGCAATGATATAGGGCTTTTCTTCTGGGGAGCACTGAGAAAAGGCCACTACTAAGAATAATTGAAGATGTGAGCAGTAATAGCAGGTCATGAAGAGAAGAGACACTGAAAGTCCATCACTAAGAAAGCTTTAGAGCAGCATTTGCATTTGCTCAGGCTCAGAAAGTGGCTCATACATTTGAAGTGCCACTTCATCATTTTTTCACGGTAAACCCTAAAAGAACTTGCATTATCTTCTCTGAAAAATTACAATTCTTTCACTGCTACATTGTCTAACTCTGTTTCTTTAGCAAGACCACCATTCTCACAAAGAAAAATGGGGAGCACAGATATAATCTGCCCAACAAGTAGCTGCACTAATACTTACTTATACTGAACACTAACATGCTCTCTCTTTATATTTAAAAAATATGAGATGACTCCATTATTGGAGAATAAATAAAAGATAATTTTAAAACATTGCAAATATTAACTCTTAAGATCATGACTGAAATCTTTTACCTTTAATTGTGGTAGAAGGGATCAAATGTGATTTATTCAAGTAACACAGCCACAAACAAAAGATTTTTGCTGCTTTGGTGTCCCGTATTGGGAAAAAGATAGCATCTTTACAATATAAAATGTAGGATCTGTTCCTTCAAAATTACCAGTTGTTATTTGGAGTACTCACAAAGTGTAGACAAAATGTCATAAAGGTCAGAGCAGGCCTTTCAGTCACTGTGATTCAATACCTTCTGGTCACCAGTTAATAAAATTAAATTCCTTACAGGGCAGGAACTGAAATCACCCAACACCCACTGAAATCCCAACTGCAACTAAGCAAAACTTCCTTTTGTGCCTGGCAGAGGTTTTGAAGGCTGAACACCATTGAGTCTAGATTCCACTTCACTGTTTAAATACATCAACAAGCAGCCTGATTTTTTTACCTGCCATTACAACATCCTGTACAATATCCTTGCCCTCAAAATGTTGGCAGCAAAACCTTCTGGTATTATCCATAGCCAAAAGATATAACACTGAAGCATCCATACAGCAGAATATGACATTACCAGCAATGCCTTCCTCCATATCATTGCACACAAGCCAGCAAGCATTGCACTGCAGAGGCCTCTGTGATATTTATTCCATGAAAGAACTGCTGCCATCATTATATCTGTCAACCTCATTTTGCCCATCACTTAACTGCCGGTCTATTCCAGCATACTTGCTTTACAGAATTGCAGCACAGGAGTGAATTCTAAATCCTAATTATAACATAATTCTAGATGTCTTACACAGTGAGGGTTAAGACAAGCTGGGTCAAAGAAGTAATGAACTATTAGCTAGAGGAAACAGGAACTCTGTCTGGGGGTTATGTGCTTTGGAAGATAACTCTTTCAGGTAAAATACCCAAAAGACTTACAAGGTTAAGAAACTTATGTCCTATTCTCTGAAGCTACCCAGTCTTCAGTGACAGAGGGTTTGGGTTTTTTTTAAATGGTTCATTAAAGTTTTGCCTCCTGTTTTGGGAAATCTCTCATTATTTCCATAATCAAAGCAAGGAAAATAGACATGTTTGTCATTTCCCTCTAACAAGTACCAAAATTTTCTTTTCATTATTTGGCAGACATTCTTCATGAGTATCTCCCTGGTGCTTAAAAAAACATAACTGGAATTTACAGCAATTCTAATCCATTTATATTGCCTCTAAAACTAAGTAATTATCTAATATTTAGGGGTAATATTCCTCTCCCAGCAATATCTTAAGCAGACTTCAAAGGCAGAAAACATTTTTTGCAGAGGACCTCTCTGCTATTATTGCCTTTTCTGTTCTGTTTTACTTAGAAAACAGTACAGCATCTTTCAACCAATGATGCCTGTACCAAGAGCTGCAGTATGACCAAGTATCTGTCACACAGGATCCCCTCTGTTTTCCTTTCTCAGACTTTTTTAAAACTCCCTCTCCTTTTTGCTTCATCTCTACTTAACAGTTAATTTGAGCTGGGTAAATTACCATGTGGACTTGGCAAAAACAGCTTGGAAAGAAAAAAGAAACACATAACTCCAAGAAGTCTGAAGTGCAAGGGGCTAGTTCAGAGTCATTTATTGCAGGGAAATAATTCTAATCTGGACAACAGCACCCATGGGTGTGGGAGCTACACTTACAGAAGAGCTCCAAAAAGGAAGGCAGGACCCCAAAACTGATCTAAATCTGTCTACTTCTCTGTATCCATGTGGAAGTCTGATAGATGTAGAAAACAGTAAAAATTGCTGTTTGGAAAAACAGCTTCATGCCTTTATCATGCATTTCTGAATCACATTATAATGTTAATTTAGAGTGCTGAAATCACCTGTGTTCATCTAATGGAAGAGACACTATTATATACACTTGCTAATAAAGAGTTTAAACAGTCCAGAGTTATCCACATTAATTATTCATGTACTGGAGAAACGTAAGGAAAGTCAATGAAGAAAGTCATAGTCTCTTGGAGTTCTTGAGGGAAAAATAATAATAATAGGTAAAATTCAATGGACTGTGACATCAAGATTTATCTCTACAATTTACCCTGGGAATCTGAATTATGAATGAAGCTGCAGCATCCTCTAGGATGGGACAGAGTTATGAGGAACAGGTCACACAAGGATACTGGTATCACATCAAAGTTAACGTTTCTCACTAAGATGCCCAAAACTTTTCCCTTTCCACAGGAAAACAAACAAACAAACAAACAAACAAACAAAATCATATAAGTGTTTATCTACTAGATATTTTTTAAAAGCTACCAAGAACTCAGCTCCCCCTATCAGTACAAATTACCTCTTGACCAACAATCCATGTGCAACACCTTGTGGCTTTGTTCAAGTCCTGTTGGGCTGTAGTGTTTGTAACCACCTACAT
Source organism: Hylia prasina (assembly GCA_013397195.1). Classification (NCBI taxonomy): domain Eukaryota; kingdom Metazoa; phylum Chordata; class Aves; order Passeriformes; family Sylviidae; genus Hylia; species Hylia prasina. The sequence goes on along the minus strand of VYXD01008114.1, from coordinate 1,660,644 downwards.
GGACATCACAATGACAAGGGATAGAATTAGGACAATGTTTGCTATGTTGATAATGAATTAATCTGTTATGTATTGATTCAAAACTCATTTCAGACAGATGTTTAATTTACCACAGAGTAAAATGACCTGCTTCTACTTACTTTTGTGAAATTACACCTATTTGAAAGAACTGAGAGTGAATGGTCTTGATTTTGACCAGTAATTGAGCTCTAATTACTCCTGACTCACCCTGATGTTTCTGAGGCTGGCAGTAGAGCCAGCTGTCCTAGAATACATCCTGCTGTTGTGTCTGTGAAGCAGCTCTGCCCACTCTGTGAGACCAGTGAGATGTTTTCTCCCTAGGCTAGTTGTTGAGAGGCAGCCACAGTAATGACACACATCAGAGATGTAGTTAAGAAAAAGCCTAATGATTAAAGCAATTTGGGGAGGAAGCCAAGAAAATTAGAGATGATTCTGAAACATGACAATTACTGTGCATGCTGAGTAGCACCAGAATTCATCTTCTGTTTCCTTCCTAAAAAGTACACAGAAGACTATTTTTCTCTGTCTGGGAAAAAAAGGAAAAGATCCTTAGAAGACTAAACCTATCAGATTCTAGTTCATCTGTTACACTCCTTTAAACACCATGGAGAAACTGCACTTAAGCAAATCCATTTATGAAGGAAAAAAATCTGAAGGCTGGATGCTGTCAGGAGTTTATATAGGTGCTTTTCCCTATTAAGAGTAGACAAAAGCCTTTGCTACACTGTAGCCATAGAGACACCAGCTCTCAATAACTCAGCCTCCAATGCCTGTTGATTTTGATGGAATTGAAGTATCTGAGCAGAGAATTAGGGTCCAAATGCTTTTTTTTATTTTTTTTTTTTTTTTCTGCTTAAGTTTTGTTGGTTTTGCTGTTTTTCCTTTGTCAACTTTATTCCCTATCCTTTCCCGGGTACTCTTTGCTACTGAGAGTTACCAGGCAGGAGACACATAATGGAAAAGAGAAAGGAATGGGGATTTTCACATCACTATTCACCAACCAGGAACTTCCTCCCCGCTCCCTCCACTGCTCCACCAAGATGCTCTGAACACCAAAGCTGGTTCTGTCTGCTGAATCCAGCCTTCCCCTAGTAACAATAATTAGCCTAGAGCATACACAATGAAAAAAGAATGAGACCTATTAATCCATAAAGGAATTACCAACATTTACGTCAGAGGTTTTGTTTTGGTTTTGTTTGTTTTGGTTTTGGGGTGTTTTTGTTTGTTTGTTTGTTTGTTTTGTTTCGTCTTACTGGGTTTTTTCCCTGTATGGAAATATAGAGAATCGAGGGCGTTGAGGAAACAGAAAACTGGAAAGAGCAAAAGGTACAAATTCAGAAGAAAATACTGGAGGGAGAACAGAGGTAATAGTGAACACTTCACTGTACAACACCTGAAGAAGAAAAATGTACAAGAAAAGAGGAAATGGAAGAAAATAAGAGGGTCTGAGAAAGGAAGAGCAGAATAACCTTCACAGAAATATCTGTAATGCATGATGTGTTAAAAGTGATAAAAAGTCCAAAGTACAGAGATAAGCCAGTGGCAGAGATAAGAACAGCCCTACATCTCCTTGCTAGCATCTTACACTAACTTCACACAATGCTCTCTTGGGATTTCTGAGAATTTAGAAGAGGACGCTCATTTCTTGGAGGTATCTTGAGAACAGAAGTTGTTTTACAATAATCCCATTCATAGTTTTGCAAGTTGATTTCAAAGATTCATTAATTAAAGACTGGAATTTATTTTATTCCTCAAAAAAATGCTTGATGTTAATATTTCATGAAGTTCCACACATGAGTCTTCAGTCTGCAGTTGACCAGCATTTGCATAATTCTGTGAGACGTGATATTCAGCAAGGTTTAGAATCAGTCTGGCACCTCATATGGGAGCCCTCCTAAAAATTCTTAAATTATTCTAATGAACCAGCATTATTCAAAAAAATAATTTTTTTTCCTTCAGGATTTGAACTTCAGCCAAAACATTAAAACATAATGTTTAAAACTATACTTGGAGACTTTCTATTTGATGAATATGTTACAAATCTAATTTTGTGTTGTTTCTGAATCCAGTACTCTGCAGAAAGCAAGGAACAATGTGTATGCAATGCTTTCAACATCAATGCAAAGTTTACAAAAAATCCTTATTATAAGACCTTATAAAAACAGAAACCAAAAAAGGCAACAAATAAATCACCCTAAAAATCCAAAGCTTTGTGACCTTTATTCTCTATTCTACAACCTATATATCATGCAGCAGAAGTAAAGGCACAAGAATATTAAAATAATGCCCATATGAGTAAATTAGTTATTTTTTTTACTGTGTAACCTCATTTGATGTATTCTTTCAAACCAACATGGGATTTTGACAAGAATGCCTGAAAGATTTGAAATTGTTTCATTAATGGTAGGTCAAAAAAAGCAAAATGCAATGTGTTATTACACACTACTCTGTCCAAGGAAACAATACTCAGGTACTTCATTCAGCTTTGTAAAAAATAAAACTTAACTATCAGATTCACAATAGCACTGGCCTGTTTTGAGAAGGTGGCTTCAGTTTCCTGCAGGCACTTGAAGAGTATCAGGTCAAGGACCAGAACAAGAATCTCTGTACAGTTCTCTTCCTTTTGTATAACTTTCTGGAACATTTTTACAGAGGGGTACACTGGGGGGAAAATGGTGCTCATGGAATACAAGCTGTATTGCTATTCTGCTGTTGAAAAACATGCACTGGCAGACTCTTGGCTAAAATTTGGTTCAGGAGAGACAAGATTTTTAGAGCTAAGATGTTTTGGCTATCAATTCAACTTGCCTTTAGCTATTCATGTGATGGCAGAACAACAAAATCAGTAAACCTTTTGTGCTATTTCTTGAGTAATTGTCACAACCATTTTTAACAATTTTACATAACTAAAAACATTAAGTTAACATATAGGTTCAATGAAAAAACAGTCCACAAGTGGCCCAAGTCTGCTGGAATCTTAAATCAGAGTAACCCAGCTATTCAGCTTCCCAATTTAAACAAAATATGAGGACAGAGAGCAACTGTGAGGACAGGGGAGAGAGTATGCTCATGGCTGAGAGTATGTGGACATACCTGTATCCTCCCTATCTCTCAGAAAATCCTCACTTTCCTTTCACTCAGCAGCTCTGCCCATTAACATCTGATGATGTAATAACACACAATTTATGTAATTCTGGGTTAGAGGTAGAATATATATAAAAGATAATTACTGCTCAGTTAGTGCTGCTTTTAGTTGTAATACTTTAATTCCATAATGGATATGAATGTGTTCACAAGCTTTCAAATGACAGCTGGGTACTGGAGCCTCTTATTGTTCCAGATCTTCCAAGCCTTTACCTGCACTGTTGGTAAAACCTTCTCTAAGGATGTAATTCCTTTGTTGTCATTTTTTGACAACACTATGACCTTATTCTAATCCATTCTCTACCATTCTCTGCCTAAGCCAGACCCTACAGTTACCAACAAGGTCCTAATGGGCAGGACAGGGACCTTAGGCCATGGATTATGCCACCAGCCCCTACTTTCCCAGATGTGTGAACACCTTTATTGCTACTACTGATAGTCTTGTGTAGAACTACAGAATGCTAGAGCCAACCTCAGAAAAGATTACCCAGTCTTTTCTCCTCTTACAATCCACATAGCTCACTTCACAACATTTGCATTCCCAGATGCATAGCTGATTCTTTACCCTGAAGAAATTAAAAAGAAACATTAAAAAAAGCAACTGAAATATGTTACACGGAAAAACTTACAAGTTCATTACTTTATAGAAGCTTTTTTAATATAATTTTCACTAAAATATCCTAAGAGATTTAGGGTGACTCACAAATGCCTAAAAATATGGAAGCTATTTTCCTCCTGTGCTCTTTTTTCCTCTATGATGAAGGGAATCTAAAAGAACTTTGCTTTTGTTTCTTGTTATTTTTGCTTGTTTTCTCCCTCCCCTTTCTGTGAGAATAATAAAGTACATTATATTTTCACTTGCAAAGCTCCTGAGTGTGCAGTGCCTGCCCCAGCAGGAGGCATGGCACACAAAAACACGAACCACACAGCTGCAATTACAGATCAAAGAGGATTGCTGATCTCACAAACTCCTGCACCTCGGTTCTCCCACCTTCAGTCAGTGCCAAGCACTCTGCAAAACTCACTAGAAGTGTTTGACTTTGCAAATGACAAGTATATATATGTGCATTATACCTGCATGGATACAAATATATTAAGCATGTCTACATGATACATGTATTAAAAACATTTGTTATTACTGCTATTATTGTAATAAAACAATATTTTGAAATACTGAAATTTGTTGCCAAAACACTATCTCAGATACCACAGACTAAGGTACCCACACAACACTGAGACATATAGTAGGAGATTTCTGGAGTGTCAGGGACATCAGACAGAATATCCACAGCACCTGAAAAAACTCAAGGTGCCCTTTGTCAGGCAACTGAACACAGACTTCTTTTCTAAAATAATCTAAGTGAGCCATACCATAAAATTCATACTTTTTCCAACTGGTCTTGCAGGTTTCTTCTAATATTCTTAAAAACAAATCAATTGCCTAAGTACTCCAGTAACCTGAGATGAGCCCCTTCTACTGTGTTCCTTAAAATGTCAGAAAACCAAAAGTCTACCTCTTCCAAACTGGTAATTTTTCCAAGACTCAATCCTTTGAATACCTTTGAAAAATACAGATTCAGATGACATAAGGACTCAAGAGGAAGGAAGAACCGAAACTAAGGCCCTGCACATTGTACTGAACTGCTTCATGAGGTTTCAAGGTTCGCTGAATGTCTCTGTTTGATACAAGTTCTGTCAGCATTGTAACCTTGGCTTGCCTGCTCCTCTGTGCCTCGTTTTCCAGTGCTGCAGGTGGTCACATTTCCACAATATAGAGTGGAACAGTCACCAAGGGAGTATCTTGTTCCTGATATAGGCACTAACAGGCCTTCACTGATTTTTGAAATAAGAAGTTTGGATCCTAAATGTTCAGGACAGGAACAGGAACTAAAGCAGTCTGGGAAAATGCTTCTGCTGCATTATAGAAGAGATGCTCTTCCTCAACTAAATTAGGAATATAAAAGTGAATTAACCTTTATTTCTACTTGAAAAAGAAGAAATATGCTTCCCTTTTCCTATATTTTGCTCTAGTCACACAGAATGCCTCTTGTTATTAAATAAGCAACTCTGTGAAAAAGAAATAACTCCAGGCTGGAAAGAACACAGTTTATCCTGGAAGTATGATGGTAGAGATGGGGGCCTAGGACAAGAAAGAGTAGCCCCACATGGGCTTTTAAAGGAGAAGGTAGAAAACAGCTAAATAACTTTGCATTACATTTTTAGGATCCATTACTAAAAATAAGTTACATTATCTGCATATTTTGGATATTTTTACCAAAAAAAAAAAATCTAAAATATGATGCTTTTCCATAGAAACCTAGAGCTCAGAGATGCAGTCACCATGCCAGGTCACTGGCACGTATTGAAAGACAAGTTTGTGTGATAAAACTAAATGGGTTTATTTTTAAATAAAAGCATTGCAGAATGAATATTCAGCAAGACAGCTGCAGCCTAAAAATCATCCTGGATACAGATAAGAATGGTTTCAAATAATCATTGCACACATGAAAACATCCAGAACACTCCTCACAGGTTTACCTTCTTTTGTTATGTGTGATATCTATACCTAAACAGTATTCAAAGGGAGTTTAAAAAGATACAAAAAATAATACATCAGGAAGCAGTGAGATTCCTGATCCCAGAAATAATCATCTGCCACTTGAAAATTATCATCTGTGGAAGAAAGGTGATAATTTATAAACCTTAGCTTGGAGGCTTTTCTCCTTTCAACACAATAAGAAGGTAGAATCTCATTCTGTACTTGTGCAGTCAATATTAGAACCAAAATTATTTTAATGGTATTTACCCTACCTATGCTGGCTTCTTAAAGAACAGGAGAACAAAGGAAATTAACATTTCAATCTTGCTTGAATCATTACTTAGTCATTGTAAAATCATGGGGTAATAAACCAGTCTGTGGAGAAGATCGTCATCAAGCACACACACACACAAAAGGAAAAGTAATTAAACTTCAAAATTCAAGCAGGACAGCACTTACCACCCTCAAATCATAATTGTGCATGATAAGGCACTGATGTTCAATACACTTCCTGTCTATAAAGTTGTTTTACCTGTACACAGAGCAATGAAATTCATCCACCTTAAAATTAATGGCAAATTTTCACTTGTTGCAACTGGCACCAAGAATGTTATTTTGCAGATTTATACTGCAGATCAGAACATGAAATTTCCTTGCTGACTATACTGAATAGGTATGAACAACAGTTAGCATATTTTTAAACCACCATCCATGCTGGTAGCAATCAGGCTTAAAAAATTACGAAGTTCTCATTCACAGAAAATTTCCAGACATTTCTCTTTTCAAATTATAAACTTGAATATCACTTATTGAATTATTCATTCTGCACTTTCTGTGTAACACAGAAAGTAGGCACGAAACTGGGGATTCTAGTTATCCAAAGCCATCTTAGTTCAGAAGGTTAATTTTCATTTTGACAAGTGAGAGATTCATTCTCTATTCCTGTGCCCCACTGCATCTGAATCCCTGAATGATCCCTACAGAAAAAGTGTAAAGGAGAAAAACTGTAAGGCTATTTCAAGTCTATTTCAAGTCCTGTAGGAGTTTGACAGTATTTCATTTTTCAGCATATGCTAAAACACCGTGGGATGACTTTTAGCTTCTGCAGCTTCATGCAGATAAATATGGCTAGATAGGATCTGGATGTTTCCTGCAGTCAGAGAGATGTAAGCACAGCACCAGCAGGTTCCTTTCTGCAGTGAGGTCCTAATAGAGAAGAGCCATGCAGGAGCCCTCCATAACCAGTCACAGCAGCTGGAATCCAAGCACAAAGAAACAGAGACCACATCCAAGCCCATTTGCCCTGTTCACAAAGAAAGGCTACACAGGAGCTGAATTATACTTTACTACAGCGGGCTAGTTCACTTAGGGCCAATACCTCAAACACTGGAGGATGACTAATTTATGATGACTAACTGAAGTGGTCTCATTTTTAAAAGAAACGGTTCAAAGCCAGAAGAAATAATGAGGGAAAAAAAATTATAAATTCCTGTTATGTGACCCAGTTCAATCTCTGTATATGCTATTCCTGCACAGTGAACTTTTTGGTCCCATTTTATTTCCTATTCTCCTGTTCTGTTGGAGGCAGTGTTGTCAACCATTTCCAGCTGAGACCTTTTCAATTCTGGTACTCCAAGGGCTCTTTTATATCTCCTCAGCTCAGCAGAAGGAAACGCAGGCAACAGATGATAAAATGTTTTTCTTCACCTTTTATGACTGTTGCCATTTGGTCAACTGAGGTGGCACTGATGGCACAATAAAACCACCAGCGTGAAACTTAACTGGTCCCACAGTAGCGTGCAAACTTTAAGAACATCAGGCTGGCCACTTGCAACAGGGGAGTTCTGCCTGGACCTGGATTCTGGCTATGAAAGTGGCCATCAGCAGATGTTCAGGGAGAGAGCATCAGATAACTGTTCCAGTGAGAGGCAAGACACTTAAAAAACCTAGAGTTAAAGGCTGTGTCTGGACTGTGATGTCTGAAAAGTATCAATTCCCCTCCAGGGCTCATTTATTCCTTTGGTTTCCATGAGACTCTTCAAAGCCCTAGTGACAGGCAGGTAAATAAATATTATCTGCTTTTAACAGGCAGAAGAAAATGTGTTATATAATGTGTGCCAGATGTTGTGAAAACTAAGCAATTAACAGTCCTAGCAGTGGTCTATGTGCCACTTGTGTATCTCATTTTGCCTTAAAGATCTTACAGTCTAGACAAATATCATAAAATACTCCAGCAGAACAGAAAAGTGTCTGCCTGACACTTGGAAAAGTTTTGTTGTTTGGTTGGTTGGGGTTTTTGTATTTTGGGGTTCTTTAGGTTGGTTTTGTTTGTTTGTTTGCTTGTTTTTGGTTTTTTAATGCAGGAGTACTGATTGCTTTTTTCTTCTATTTTCTTGCATTAGGCCTTCTGGTTCCCAATATCTGACACAACTCTACTAGATCAAAATGCTTCCCTGTTTTTCTCTTACTTTCTCAGCACATTCCCTTTCCCCCATAAAATAGTCAGGCGATTTTTTAAGCCATGAGCAGAAGATGAACTATTTTATAGACCAGAAAGCATGGCCATCTTCACTACAGTCCAATTACTTAATCAGTAAAATGAATATAATATTTTCTTATTCTTCAGTCATAAGTAAGTTCTAAGTTATAAAAGAGCCAAATAGTAGAATTTTTGGCTAGGCTGGAAATCAGGTTTCAATGTATTTATCTTGCTAACTTTGAACAGCAATTTTTACTTTCAGTTAATTCAAAGGCAGACCTCTGGGATCTATATGCCAAGGAGATTTAGGTAGGATAGGGTATTTCGTGCTCAAATGAGGAAAGTGATGTATAGGTTATATTCATGTATAGGTTATATTCAACCAGCAGCATTTTTCATGCTAATGACATTTTCTTACTTCATGCACAAACAATATTTTCAAGTTGAGCAAATTTAAAAAAAAAAAAAAACCACAAAGTTTTACTTTTCTTTGAATGATTGTAAAATTCTGGCTTTCCTTTTCCAGCGGGGAAACATAACATACTTCTAATTAAATATTTGAAAGAACTTGCCACAGTTTTTCCAAACAGATGAATCTTCTTGAAAGAACAAAACTTTTAGTTTAAGCTCTAGAGATGAAATTTCTGGAAATGTATTATCATGTGATAAAATAGATCAAGAATACACCTTTTATACTCTCCACATAACCTGTGTCATCAGCTCTGCCGTAGAACTACTCACTTTTCTTCTGCATCGCTTTGCAAGTTTCAGGTGAGTTAAATCTTTTCAATACACCTGAGGATTAATTAATATTGCCAGTATAGTATAACTTCTGATGTTTATAACATAAAGCATAACTTCTAGTGTTTATAATTGTGCACTACAGGTACATCACTTTGTGGAAAGACAATTTATCTTATCAAAGAGCACAGAGCACCCAACTGTAGCAGTACTGATGAAAAAGTTCAAGGGGTATGAGAGTTGCCTCACATTGCTTGTATTCAGCTTTCCATGTGACAATTAGTAACCACCATAATTAAAGTTCATTGCAAGAATAATTGCAACTTACATACAGATTGAGAAAAGAAAAATTAGTGTCTGAATGTGTATTTCCAGCTAAGGAATAAAAATAGTGACTGGCATCTTCATTACATGTATGTTTGCTATATAGATTTCAGAATTTCAAATTCAAGAAAAACTTATTATATTCAGTTAAACAAGGAAGCAAGACTCCCACTTTGAAAAGGGATAGAAGATATTTGTCACATACTCTTCACAACACTCTCAACAGCCTCCCTCAGCAGAAGCCTCTCACCCATGGCAAAAAAAATAACTGTAGATAACATTTAAACTGATTAACATGCTTGTGCCTTCTGTTTCGCTCAAAAGATGATTCCATTCTGCAGAGGATGACTTAAAAAATTTATACATCAGTTCCTTCATTTTGTGAGTAGTAGTGGTCATTCTGTCACCTGATTAGAATCACATTTGAGAATCCTGGATAAAAGGCATAACATTTTATTATCAGCAAATGTCTCCTGCTTGAATTCCACCTATTTTTAGCCACTTGTGCTATTAATCAGCAGCATGGATCCCCACCAGGGTGACAAGCCCAAGATCCTGACACTTGCCAAACAAGAAATGGAACAGAAAGCACAGCGTGAGCAAAGTGAAGGTGACAGCCATAATACAGGAAACCAAACAGACTGTGAGTGAACCCTGCTTTACAGGACAAGCAGGACTCAATTCCTTCACATTTACCTTCCCTGTGCACAGGTGACCAGAAGCCAAAGCAGAAAAGAATGTACAAAACTAAAAAAAAAAAATAGCCAATCCAAAAAGAGTAGTCTGGAGTAATGCTAATTTAAAGCAGAAGTATTATTCACTGCTTTGGGAGAAAGGATAAGCACCCAGGAATTTAAAAACAAGAATCAAATTGTCAATCTGTAAGAAGCCTAAGTGCTACAGCAGATTTTTATGATTTTTAAGAAATGCTTTAGAAGTTACTTTGCTTTTACTTCTTAGTGAATGAAAAAAATATTCAAAACTCCTTTTACTATCAGGTAAAAAACTTCATTGAAGATCTTGTATCCATCTCTCAGCTGTATTACCTTCAGGCTTTCCTGCATACTGGATGCATTTCATGGCACACATCATCTGTGCAAACTGAGATCAACACACAACAGAAAAATGGAATATTTTTACCTGAACTCCTATTTCTAGTAATTCTTTTCTTCATTAATACATAACCAAAATGCAAGCAATTTTGTATTGGTAGTGCTTGCACCTTATAATTTTCCTCCTGAACCTCTAAAATAAAAATTAAGGTATTTTCATCACCTTATGCAGTTTGCTGCTAACTAGTCCTCACAATCAATATACTGCTTGCATGAAACAAAACCACATGCTAAGAATAGCAGAAACAGAACACCAAGGATAATAAATAATAGACATAGTATGAGCATAAGTCAAGAAGAGTCCTACCATAGGCTTATGTCTGAAATTGAATTTGCACTATACATTTTCCAGTCATCCTGACATGAGACTTTTGAAAGAAAAAATTGCAGTGTAAACTTGTTTGTAAACAACATGTTAAAAGTTCATCTTGATTTAATTAATCCATATAGTTTTCTAGTGTGAAAGAAGTTAGGTACCATAGATTCAACTACTTTTTCATGCCAAGAGGAGAAATTACTATATAAATAAATAAAGAGATAAGTTCTCTGCCAGAGAAAGATATGCTTAATGAATCCAAGGCTATTTAAAATATTTACACCCTAAGTAAAACTTCACCAGTCACCCTAGCAAGTTCTTAAATTGCCAGGTGGCAACGCCTCTGGCTGCACACACCTTTTCCTCTAGAAAAAAAAGGGATATAGGGGCATGTCTGCCATGTGTCATTTAACACCACCATCATAATTTGTTAGGAATGTCTTTATGGGTTCTTTGATGCTAGATTGTGTACTGGAATATTGATAAATTACCCCAACTTGTGCACTTTGTTAGCATGTAGGTGTACTGTTCCCAAATCCCAAGCTGGGCAGTAATATCTGCATTTGATTGTAACAGTTTCTATCCATAAGAAGGAGGGTGAACATGCCATCTGAAAGAATTAACAGGGTATCCAGGACTGAGAGGCCTTCTGGGTCCGTGGATACTGTATTACTGAGCACCAATCTGGGAAAGCCAGAGGTAAACTGCACTGAATTTATCAGCAGTGCTGGTTACTGCAATAGCTTCAGTTCTCCTACTCTTCTCACAGCCTGGCTGAAGTCAGCACCGGACTGAAGACCAGATGGCTACCCCCAAAAGCCAGAAAATATGAAGGATTAAAGCAGGAATTATTGTGAAAAACATGTCATAATTTCCACTAATGTGTAGAAATTCCGATACAGAGAAGGACACAGTAACAGTGAGGCCCTTCCTAGCATGTCTCAGAAAATATATATATTAATTACACATTAGCATTTCTGTAAATTTAATTTCCAGGTATTCATTAAACCAAACTTCTAAAAGCTAGAGAGGTAGATGTGACCATGTAATCTTAAATAAAGCCTTACTCACTGACGAGATGCTGAGAGAGAGATCTGTAACAAAATAGTCTTAAAGTACATTGTTGAAAAAACTATCCCAGTGTGGGTGTCAAAAAGAGAAATTTAAAAATAAATGTTTTCCATCCTTAAGTGCCAAAGACTGCCACAAGAGACTTGGTCCATATCACAAAGGAGGCTAATGTTGTCCTTGAGCTGCATTTGAGGAGTGTTGCCAGCGATCCAAGGGGTGATCCTTCCCCTCTACACGGGGGAGACACACCTGGACTCCTGCACATGGACATACGGGACAGAGCCCAAGGAAGGGCCTCAAGGGTGATTAAGGGACTGGAAAATCTCCAGAATTTCCTGGGGGGAAAACTGAGACAGATGAGACTGAAAAGCCTGGAGAGGGCTTGGAGAAAACCTTATGCATAAATATCGGAAGGGAGAGTGCAAAGATGGAGCCAGGCTCTTCTCAGGGATGCCCAGTGACAGGACCAGAGGCAAAGGGGACAAACTGGCACACAGGAGGTTCCCTCTGAACATCAGGGAACACTTTCACCATAAGGACAGCAGCACCAGCACCAAGAGAGAAAGAGAGACTGGGGCATCTCCTCTCATTTTGAGTCAGAGGTACTCAAAATCCAACTGGACACAATCCTGGGCTTGAGGAGGCCCTGCCTGAGCCCCTGGGCTGGACATGAGGACCTCCAGATCTTCCTGCCAACCTCAACCACACTGTGAAGAAAAGACTAAGTCACCAGTTAAGATGAACTCAAATCACTTTACTTCTGAGTGCCCACACAGATTGTGGGTGTTTAACAACTGTGGCACAACAAATCCTCTTTAAATTCACACTTTTAATAATTCAGGTTATCTTGTTTATGTAGGCACATGCAGGAAAAAACCCTAAGCAGCCATATTTTCATATCTGGGAGTTGTGTTTTCTTTACCCTTTCATTTTTTTAAGGAAAATAAATCAAATTATCCGCAACTGCTGCAGATCCTGTGCATCAGCAGTTGAAGAGGCCCTCACCATTTAACCTGTAGGACTACACCCTTTGCTAAGAGCAGTAGAAGATTGAGAGCCTGGCACTGCTTCAAGCTGACCTTGAACTGGGAATTAATTTTTATGAGTCTCTTCTTTCCCCTCATTGTGCTTTAACAAATTTCAGGCTTTCCTTCTTCAAAGATTGTTATTGCAAAGCTGGTGTGCAGTTACACTAGGGTGGTTCATTGTGTTATTCCATACTGGAGATAAAAGTGCAAAGAACATTTTCTGAATAAAATATCTGTCTAAAAGTTTAATTACATTTCTAACTATATCAGAATAATTATTCCACAAATTGAGGCAGCAGAGTAGTTCTGTACCTTTATTTTAAAAATACCAAATAGCACATGATTGTATGCATTCCTTAAAACTGTCTCTTCCTGAAGCTACAAGCTAGAAGAATTTAACTAAAGCAAAATCAAAGCCATGTGCCAGCTAGTGCAAGAGATAATCTGCAAAGACATTAACCAGGTAAATGTTGCAACAAGACTAAAACAAAATCACAATAAATACTCCTTATTTGCTAATCTATTTATTTAAAATGACAATGAAATACCTTCATTATTTATAAATGGAGACATAATTTTCCAGCTGAAAGCATTTCTTCGGCTTTTCTTTATATCAATTAATATAATTTTTCCTAACTTACTTTCAATAATGAGAAGGCAGATGCACATAGCTAAAAGCCTGTCACTATTTCAATTTTAAGACTGCTCAAGGAGAAGGGACATCACACTTAGGGGGATTCCAAGTTGTCAGCAGTGCCTTTGTTTCACATCTAGGTCCTTGCCAAGCCATTTAAAGGCAAGCTTGTTATTTTGCACATCACTAACACTCACCCATCCTTCACATTTCCCTCCACTACTGCCCTTCTGTATTATACATCAAAGCACAGACCTCTTAAGCAGCATGATGGAAAAAAAAGAGAGACACTAATGTTACTTACATTCCATCACACTGTTACTCCTTGCTTTTACTTGTCATTCCCTTTGAATCCCCTATTGATGTGACACATTGGGACGTGGATATACTACAGATGCAGCATGATTCATCAGGAGTATATGGCTCCACTTGCAGCACAAAAAATGTTTTTAGGAGATACCCAAGTTCATTGACTCCGTGTTTCTCACTAGGAGGCCATTTTAACAGTTGTTTCCTTAGCTTTCTCAGGCCACTTTCCCTGCATCCCTGCTCTGCAGCCCAGGACTGTGTTTTTAAAGAGCTGTGGGCAGTGAGCTGAAGTAATGCATGGTGGATTATTCCCTTCATTCTGCCTTAAAATACCCTGAGCTGGAAGGGACCTACCAGGATCACTGAAATCACAGGACAGGACGGCCCCACAAATCACACTGTGTGCCTGAAAGCATTGCTCAAATAACTGAAAACAAACTTCTAGGTGGGAGGAACCAGAGCAATCTAACCACAATAGTGCAGCAATAAAGGATAAAAGGACAGAGGGCAAAATAAAATAATCCTAATAGTTTGAGACAATAACAATATGTTATTAAGGACTTTAAGAACACACCGTTGGCAGAAAATGTTCAGAGCTGGTGGAAATTGTGACTAGATCTGATGATCTCCTGAACTCCCAACACTTGACAAGTTAATTGAGTCATTCGTGCCCCTTTACCAGCTCCAGCTACTTTCATTTCTAAGAAAAAATACCTGTCCTAGATCAAATCTTTCTGTGACACAAGAATATAGTATCTCCTTGATGATGAGTAGCCTTGAGGAGCTTATATTGTGGCTCTGTCTCAGGAAGAAAGAGGACATAAGTATCTGTAGAGATAGAAAGAAGAAAAAAACCACTGGAAAATAACAACTTCATGAGCATTTAATACTGGCATGGAGTGGGATGATCACAGCCCTGACTGTTCATTCCTGCCTGCTTCACCTCTGGCTGGTTTCAGCTGGGTTTAGTTCTCCCAGCCTGCAGAGGACAGGGCAGCATGAGGACAGCACACCAGCAGAACTGATTGCCAGCTCAGAAGGCAGATCCATCAGGCAGCTTTTTTAGCATCAGGGGAACTTTGTACTACCTTCAAACGTGCATGAAACTACACTGCTAATACTTATGTGTTGCCAGAACTGAAGAGTACAACTTTGTTCTGCAGTCCATTTTCTATAAAACCTTGGAATTCCACAGGATGAGTATTCAGGGGTACTATTCCAAGAACCTGACTTCAGTTTGTGGGCAAACTAAAACTGAAGCCCAGCTGTATTCCTTGAAAATTACCATCTCTACTGAAAGCCCTGTGCCTTCCTACTGCTTTGCCTTCTCATTATTCTCTGTAGTTTTGTCAAGTTTTCTACTGCATATAAATAATATGGGCTTTCATGTTAAGGGAAACATACACATACTCTGTTAAAGTTATATGAATTTTGCTGTTTCAAATAACTGAGGACAAATCTGGCTTCCAGTTTCTTTTAAAAGTTTGTCTAACACTCCCTGCAAACCCCTCAAACAGTAACTTGTGGAAAGTTTCACAATTGAGAACTTTTTGAGAGAGAAAAATCTTTAAGCTACACAACACGGGCAAAAATCACAGTTATCCAAGGAGGCTTTGGGAAAACAAGAAGATGGAGAGAGACTTCCTACAAGGACATGTAGTGACAAGACAAGGGGGAATGGTTTCAAACTGAAAGGGCAGGTTTAGATTCGATATTACGAAGAAATTCTGTACTGTGAGGTTGGTGAGGTACAGGATCAGGTTGCCCAAGGAGCTGTGGATGCCCCATCCCTGGAAGTGTTCAAGGTCAGGCTGGATGAGGCTTTGAGCAAGCTGGACAAGTTAAAGATGTTTCTCTCCGTGGCAGGGGGGTTGGAACTACATGAAACTGCAAGTCCCCTCCAACACAAGCTACTCCACGACTCTAGGCCAGTAACTAGTGCAGCCAACCCATCAAACTTAATTGGCACCAATAAAATACGATGTAACATAAAATAACACAATAGCAGGTTCCAACAATAAGCTTCCACTGCTCAAAATTAAGGAAGAAATCTGTAAAACGTGATTTAGATTAGATTACAAAATTGATCCTGACGCTGGAAGCATCTCATAATATTTCCAATTTTCCAATACTGACTCTATATTACTTGCAATTCTATTTAAATATTTTAAGATGTTACTTCATTTTACTTCTGTATTTATTAGAATAAAATTTCTAAATTCCTAACATATCAGGGCATGTTTCTATCCCATTTCTGTTTCAAATTTATGATTTAAAATTATTTCATTAAAAAGTAGGTTATAATGGAAAGAATGTATTTGAATGGCATTCTAAAATGTAAAAACTAAAAATTATATGAGCAATGGGAAAAGTAACTGGACATTGAATAACTGCAGTAACATAAAAAGAACTCAAGATTAGAGGGACAAGCATTGAATTAAATGGAATGACAGAATGAAATAACAGAATGACAGAATGACAGAATTAATGGAATGACAGAACTGAGACCTAGGCCTCAGTTTTTACTAAAATGCTAAATCAAATTTTAAAATTGTCCTACCATTTCTGTCAAAATTAAAAACTATTTCAATTCTAGAAACTTAAGTAAACAAGAGTGGAAGTACTAGCACATTTATAAACCTCAAAAATTCCAGGGTGCAGACAGAAGAAATTACTTTTCGTCCCCTCTGATTCACCTCAGTATGATTCTGGAGCAGTTTGCTTTAAAAGATGTTCAGTGACCAAGTGCAAGAAGAATGATAGATGCTTCTTGCAGGAGGTCAGTGGTTTAACTCATCCCTGTATTTCCATTAAATTCAACAACTAAATATCACACATCCGTGGGACAAATTTAAAGGAAAGAGAAACGTGTCACCTGATTTGAGATATAGCCAAACAGAAGAAAGAGATGGCTAAAAGCTGTGATACATAGAGATATTAAATAGCACCGTGTCATAATACTCTCAGTAAGTGATGACACAGGACACAGAAAGTATGTTCAGAGAATGAAGAATACATTTTTCTCCTGAGATGCTTGTAAATATTTAAAGTTAGGGAAAAGACACAGTAATTTATTGGTGATTGTCAAGAGAAACAGAGAAGGAAATTTTCTCACCAGTAAATCACTGCTCTTTCTGCTAAGAAGTAATCAGTTATTCCACACTACTACATCTCAGCTGCTCTTACTTGTCACTGTGATGTATCTCCACTTTGAAAAAAAGTTTCTGAATACAAAATTTATAACACTTTGTAATTAGTGCAGTTTATTCCTTAAGCTCTAATGCAGAGTTACTACTGTAGCTCAGTGGAAAGAAATATAATTGGCCAAATTCTGTCCCAACATACTTTATGCAGAATGCAAATCAAAGTAGTCACTCAGGCCCTGTGATGATGAAAGGCAACAGTGCAAACCAGAAAACTAAATCCTTTGGGATGGAACAGGTAAGGAGGACTGAGAGCATCTGGTATCCTGAGCTTCATCCAGAGCTCAAAATGAGAGGTGAGAAATCCCAGATGACCTCACTTCAGAAGCAACTGGTATATATTATCTTAGTTAAAACCTCTCTTTTCAAAGCTGGCAGCTCTGCTCCAGGCTATATGCAAAAATGAGCTACTTAGGGGGGAAAAAAAAAAAAAATAAGAAAAAATAACATGAATTAAACCTAACATACCATCATGAGAAGAGAAGTAAAATATCCTGTCAAAGCAATCAAAAAGGAAGAATTTACATTTTTGGTCCTAAACTTTTCTAGATTATTGTACAATTTTAAGTAGAAAAATAAAATTATAATTGAGTTTCACTTGATATTAAAGAAAATTTATTAGTCATATGAATAAATCTAATCACTAGCATAACAAAATAAAAAAATTATCATCTTCAAAGAAAAATTTCTCTTCAAGATGACAGCATTTCTTTACACTTAAAACCCCAGGTTTTTATGTTCAAACTTTTGCCAGAGCTGTATTCCAACTCACTTCCATTCAAAAAACTAACAGATTATATGAGCATTTTTTACCTCCACCATTTTTTCTGTACCAGGCTTTTCCAACCTACAGCAATTAATATAATTCTACTCAAATTGCACACACCTACTGCTTCCTACTTTTTGCAGTTATCAGCAAATTTGGAGATCTAGAACCACACTAGTTCAGGGCAGAGTAGCATCTCATTAATTTGTAATTTAATTTTTCTAAGTATGTCCCATTTATCACTCTTTAGGTACCGTTAGTATCCATGTGTAATCTCACGAAAACCTGATCTTTTGTTATTAAAATAATGCAGTAAATTTAAAAAAAAATAGACTTCTCAATTTGAATAAATGGTCTTTAAAAGTCTTCCTAGTGTTGAAATGAGTTTAAATTTTCCACTTGTCTTGATGTCTCAGACTTGGGTAAAACTTCCCTCCTAACTCAGGCAGTTAATCAATGTCCTCTGCCTCACAGTACTATTTATTTTAGAGCTGATTTACTTAACCATTATAAACAAGATAATAAAGAAGCCTCAATGCAGGACTTTTCATGGGAATCACATCTGTTTCCTATTGATTTAGAAAACCTTTGGTACCCTTAATTTTCTTCCCCTCAGAAAAGGTAGAACTATAAAATATTTCTCAACATTAGTGAAGTCCAAAAGGTAGAATTACCACTATTGTGAAAAATCGATTTTATTAACATGCTTCTTATGAAGTTTGACATTAGTGCAAACTAAGATTAGAATAACAAAATTTAGGAACCCCAACACAGAGGTTAGATGAACAGAAATTCACCTCTCCTTTTAGAATTATTACTAGAGAACAAAATCTTAGACTTATGCTGCTAGGTTCAAAAAAAACCCATGTTATGGTCAAATAAGTAAATCCATAAAAAACGGTGAAAGGATTCAGCTTGTTCCCCAGCTGGAGGAGGGAGTGTGTGAAACAGAAGGATTAAGAATTCCTAAGTAGCATGGAAAACATAAACATGCAGAACTATGTTCACCATCTTGTCAACACACAAGAACAATTTTTTAAAGAAGGACTCATAACATTCTAGAAATTAATAAGCAAGAATGTGACATAATTTTTGATTTAGCACTTATTGAGCTGAAAATTTCTGAAGGCTGGAAAAGTAAACTAGAGAAATGTGAATACATGCTTGCCCTATTCTTTTGTACTCTTTTAGGTAAATGCTTTAGGCCCTCAGTGCTACAGGTAAATGCTAAATGCAAGAGAGAATGTATGGGCTGTGTGGGTCCTGAGTGTGGCTTAGAACTGCTCTTATCAGGTTCACTGGTAACTACTGATGTTCCACAGTTAAAAATAGGACCAAGGCTAAACTGAAGAAAATAAAAGCCAAAAATAGATATAGGAGTTCCATGGGATATTCAATTCCAAGTTCTATTTCTATAGAGCACATGAATATAGATGATCAGCTGGCTACAGATCTTGTAGTGAAGTGATTTATATTTAATTAGAAGAAATAGTCAATAGGGTAACCAAGGTATGCTGGAGATCATTCTAAACCCTTTCCTTAAAATGCAAATGTTGCAGAAGTTTTCTTGTGATGAATTTGACCAAAAAAGGCATATTCTCCCAAAGAATGGAGCAGCTGTGATGGGTGACCAGTAGACACAATAGTCACAAAAGTTCATAACTATCCAGGTCACTCTAAGTGAACTCCCCACATGTGATCAGCTGAAAAGGCCCCTCTGGCATCCACAGATCATATTGACTAAAATGGAAGCTCAGGTAACTAATTCATTACAGGCACCTATGTGGACACATCTGAACATGGGTGTCATAATCTGAAGCTGAAACCAGCCACACAATTCAAATGTGCCTTGACTATTCACATTTAAGTAATGCATATTATGATGCTTTTATGATTTTATTATCTTCCAGCCAGGCTTGAATTGCTGACCCCATTTAGCTTTCCAGTTAATAGCTGCTTGATGATTTGCCAGAACCAAAATCATGTGTACAGATTGTTCTTTGCTGAATTGATTGATTCAGAACTCATTTTCAAGATCATGTCTTCCCCATTTGCAGATGTTCTGTTCTCCTTAATAAGGACAGGAAAACTGACAAGACTTGTTAGAAAATTCATATCACTTCTCTTCTGTTATTCCAGTCTGCAGCTTGTCTGAAAACTTGCTGCTTCTATTTTTTTTTCTTTTTTTTTTTTTTTGTCAGAACCAATAAATCATACACTGCATCCAATTTTTATTTTCAGATACGATTTTCAAAGAGACCTAAGGGATTCTCAGGTCTTATTAGAAGTCCCTGAGAACTGGGCCTTTTAACTTTTTGAAACTTCTTATCTTGCTCCAGTAAGCTTTCACATTCTGCAGCCCTGAGTCAACACAGACAGCAGATAATCACTGACACAAAGCAAGGTTTAAAGGACAGGTTTTACATCAAAGAGCTATTTACCTGGCCACAACCAAAGCTGATGCCTGTACCATTGCAATCTTGCTATCAAGTCTTATGATTCCTCAATACATAACTTCAAATGTCAAGATAACTCTGAGATGCTGCTACCTGTCCTTTCAGACTGCACCTATAAATAAATGAAATGGGCCAGCAACAATTCTCTGACCCTGGTATTTATTAGCAAGCATGGCTCACATGTATTTGGCTGACTTCTGTCACTCTATCTCCTTTTTCTCCAAAATAAAGCAGCTGCATCCTACATCCCTGTATCCTTGGCCCATAATATATCCCCTGTCTTTGCCTGGGTATTGTCTGCAAAATTGCTTATTTGACACTCCAAACTGCACCATGGACAATGACCATGCTCATAGTGCAGGAGTTTGGGTGGTCTTATGACTGTTCACAGGCCCAAAATGTGTCCAGGATTAGTTTACTAACAAAGACATAACCTCGTGCTCCTAGAGGATGATGCAGTTTGGGTGACAGTTGGATTTTTTTTGTCTGGAATCGTAAGGAAAAGCAGACTTCTTGATGGGTGCATTTCACTGAAGAGTTTTTTTCATAAAGCATTTATATTCTTCCCTGGAGAAGTAGCTTTCTCTGTCCTTTTTTAGCCTGAAGGCATAATGACATTCTCTGAAAATGGAGAAATTACTCAAAAACTCCTTAGTCGTCTCTTCAGTGTGGTGGGCTCTCTCTGCCAAGGGCTGGGTGAGTTCCATAAAACAGCATTAACAAATCCCTTAACAAAAATATTTTGAGAGATGCCTGTTTCATTCACCATCACAGCGTGTCGAAGTTGAAAGGTGAAGGCTTGAAGGCTTGCAGTCTCGACGTAGAACTCTAACCACAACTTTGAGACATGTGCTGAATCCAGATGAGAGTTTAGAGTGCTGCTTCTTCTCAGCCCTCAATTACTGATGTGTATTTCCATTCTTAAGAACCCGATTTCTATCACGTGCTTAAGTTCCTGTTCCTTGTTTGGAAAACTCTGTTGCCTAAACTGAAATTGCTTAGCCAAACACTTAATTTATATGCATGTCTGGCACAAGCGGTCCTAACAGTGACCAAATTCTTTGGATCTGCACCTTAACATTTTTGCTGCCTTTTCTTGCCTAATCTAGATATCACTTTCCACTTTTCCTGTGTTATTCTCATTCTCAGCCCCTTATTTCTCTGGTTTCAGTTCTCTCATTTTGAAACCATCAGTCATTCCTTAAACAACATGCTGTGTCATCCCACATCCTTCCTGTCTCCTCTTCCTCTGCAACTTTTCTGGAGGAAAGGTATTCTTTGTCTCAGGTCTCTTATCTGTCTCTCCTGCCATATATTAAAAGAAAATTAATCTGTTGCCTTATTATATTCTGATTTTATCCTTTACTCAATCTTCTTCTAGATATTCAAATCATATATTTTATATGAGTTCTTCCTTATGCAAACCAGCATTTTACTGTGATGTCCTCAGGGCTCTGAGTTCTCTCCCCTCCTAGAAGCAGCTCAAGGCCAGTTCACTGCTTTCAGCTGTTATGACAAAAAAGCTGGACTTGGAGACTCCCCGCTCCATCTCTTGGAGTATTCAGCTAAGACCATGTCCCCTGGTCTGAACTGCACTGCAGCTCTGTTGCCACCATATCAGTGTCTTGGCATGGCCCCTATTGATCCAGGCCCTGACCCAGACCTTCAGATATTTTATCTCAGCCTGATCTCAGGCCTTCTTCATCACCATGGGCTTGCTGTGGCCCAGACTCTCAGCTAAACCTGCGTGGGGCCACCAACCTGCCCAGCTTGCCTTGCTTAGGTGTGGTGGGACTGGCTCCTTGTCTGTGAGGCTCCTGCCTGTTCCCATCCTCAGCTGCCAGCTCACTTTCCCTCAGGGAGCAGATTGCTTCTGCTGCTCCCTGGCAGATTCTTCCTGGGCCATTCTTCATTCAGACTTTTACTTCTGCTGAAATAGCACTTGGCTTCTACCGTGTGAGAGATAAATACATTCAAAAAGCTCTTGCTTCTTTCATTATTCTTGTTTTAAATACTTTATTTAGATAGTCTGCATTGATGATAGAAGTTTTGGTTTTTGTCTTTTAGTGATCCTTCAGGAAATGTGGAGGTTATAATCTCTTTCCTTTATTAATAGGCATCTCCCCCGAGTCTAGTAATTTCCTTTTTAGCACTTTGTAGTATTTTCCTTCTTTCACATGCCTTTCCTAAAGTGGCTTTCCTCTTCAAAGTTACAGTTTCTATTCTTAAATCAAAAACATGCCTTTCCAGTCTTTCTATACTATCGTTATTACTACTTCCTTGCTTACTGGTATTGATTCCCTGGAGAGAAATAGTTGAACACAAACATAAACTAGGAAAGCCTAGTTTTCTTGAGTTGTCACATGTATTTACAACTACTTAAAAGTTACTTTGTATACACCTACACTTTTATAATTCAAATGTGAAAGTGAACTATAAGACCTGGTCTTGCTAGGAGCTGTTCAGTTGTTTAATATTTTTATAGATGCTTTTCTGTCTCTTGGTTTTTTACTTTTTTTTCATAGTTTTACCATTTTGATTCTATTTCATCAACTTCTATTCCCTTTAATATCCACGCAAAAGACTGTATGTTCACCAACTTACTTTGTTGCAAAAGCTATTTCACTGTCACACCCTCCTGTTGTTCTTATCTAAATTTTTTACTTTAAAAAATGAAACATCAGATTACAGAATCATAGAATCACAGAATGGTTTGGGTTGGAAGGACCTTAAAAATCATCTAGTTCTAATCCCTCTGCCATGGGCAGGGGCACCTTGCACTAGACCAGGATGCTCAAAGCTCCATCCAATCTGACTTTGAAAACTTTCAAAGATGGAGCATTGACAACTTCCCTGGGAAACTTGCACCAGTGCCTCACCACCCTCACAGTAAGGAATTCCTTCCTAGTATCTAATCTAAACCTATCCTCCTTCATCTTAAGGCCATTCCCCCTTGTCCTATCACTCCATCCCCTTGAAAAAGTCCCTCTCCAGCTCTCTAGTGGCCCTTTCAGGTACTGGAAGGTGCTCTAAAGTCCCCCCAGAGCCTTCTCCAGGCTGAACAGCTCCAACCCTCTCAGCCTGTCTGCACAGCAGAGGTGCTCCAGCCCTTTGAGCATCTTTGTGGCCTCCTCTGGACTCACTCCAAGAGGTCCGTGTCTCTCTTATGTTTGGGGCCCCAGAGCTGGATGCAAAGTTCCAGGTGGGGTCTCACCAGAGCAGAGCAGAGGGGCAGAATCCCCTCCCTCACCTGCTGCCCACGGTGCTGGTGATGCAGCCCAGGATGTGGTTGGGAATGAGGTACAAGCATCTCATTGTTTACTCTACCTGAAAGCCTCAATGGTTCTCTAACACCTCTCCTGTTCTTTCATGTCCAGGAACACATTATTCTCCTTCATAAATTTATTATGGAGAAGGCAGGATACTTATGCAAAACATGAGACTAAATTAGAAAGCACATGTGATTTTAGGTTTTTAAAACAAGTTCTTTGTTTCTCAACACAAAGGCTACATAAAAAAAGACTGTTTTAATTGTGCCCTTGGAATACATCTTTATTAAGAACATTTACTGTCAATGATTCAATCTTTTTATGAAAGAATTTATACCATGATCTGCATTTGTGTAAAACCCTTTGCTCTGAGTCATTCAGTTGATGGCTACTTTCCAAAATGCTGAAATTACTCACCACAAATCTACTGCAGGGACAGAAATATAAGTTTTGAATAATGGATTTAAGAAGCCTATATTACTTTTTGGCTCATAAGCTGTATTACCATAAAAGAGACATTAAATATATGCGTGCAGTACAGCAAGCTCCCAAAACTCATTAATAGGGTGATAAACGGCAGGACAAATTTAAGGTTTTGAGTTTCAGGAGTCAGTTGGGATCTAGTTTAGAAAAAGTTAGTCTCATGATCAGAGAAACCCCACCTTTAATACCAAAATTATTATTACTTTCAAAGGGGATGATATTTGAAGCTTTCATCTACTTTTCAGAGCGATGAATTAACCTGGTGACAAATTTCAGGTTTTCTTGATGAGCAAAAGTAACAGAAGATGCAGTTCCTTCTTTCCATTTCCTACCCTTCTTCTGCCTCCTTATTCTGATATTCCAACCTTCTACGTTCTGCAAATTAAATAGAGGGCAAAGGAGGGCAAAGGAGGATAACCCTCAATAAAACCTAACAGGCTTCCTCACCTTTCTGAGCTCCAAGCAGGATTGATAGATAGATACAGATATAGATTAGATAGATAGATAGATAGATAGATAGATAGAGAGAGAGAGNCAAAACAATAAGTAATTTTTTTCCCAAGGGTGAAGAAAACTATAAAACCTATTTGCAAAATATTAATCCTTTTAATAAGTCTTAAATAAGTAGCCATGGACCTCACCTGCAAATCATATAGTGACAATCATGAAGAGAATCATGGCTCCGGCTGCCAACTTCACAGCATTTTATTTTATTAGTGTAATGGTAAATGCATGTTTCTGGCAACATAAATGGTGAAATATATTCTGAACCAGAACAGTACTGCCAATCTGACCAGTATAATTAGTATTATGTCCTATTTTCATTGTGCTTTTTGTCTTTGGGCAGTAAGAAGAATAGAAACTTATAATGCTAGACTCCCCATTCTAGAATGAGATCTAAATATCCTAGATGTATTGAGAGGAGTAGGGCCTTCTGCCTGTATTGGGGGTTTTTGGACACATTGGTGAAGTTTACATTGAAACAGTCCTTTTCA
>VYXD01008114.1:1613969-1635482 GCA_013397195.1 Hylia prasina | reverse complement strand
AGAGATAGATAGATATAGATATAGATATTGTTTTCTGAGTACAAGAAGGGGAGAAAGAACTGGGGGAAATTTTGACAGACCAGCAGTAAAATGTTGAGGGTCTCATGTGCAGAAGCAGCCCTGGGGGAGTGGAACAGGGTCACTGTTAATGTACCTATTGCTTTTGGTGTTCAGCATGCAGCTGGGCATTAATAGGCAGCAATCCTAAATTTACTTACTTCTGTCAATAATTCACAGCAAAGCAGAGAGAAATGTTCATCATGAGAATTAGTGGCCTCACCACAATGATGAATCAGCCTCTCAAATGTTTTAATATGGGAGAATTGTACNATAATGCTAGACTCCCCATTCTAGAATGAGATCTCAATATCCTAGATGTATTGGGAGGAGTAGGGCCTTCTGCCTGTATTGGGGGTTTTTGGACACATTGGTGAAGTTTACATTGAAACAGTCCTTTTCAACCCACACGTGCCAATATCAATAAGAAAACATCTGGAATGCCATTGGTCTTAGTCAAAGATTATTATAAAATCAGGAAAAAATCATAAGAATGTTGTTAAAAAAGAGAGGGTTGGCAGTTTTTTATTTTAAAAAGTAATTTCTATCATTTCAAGTCATGAATAGTCTCTCACTAGACACTGAAGAATCTGTCTACACTGCAGAAAGAAGACAAATATAAACTCATTACTCTTTTTTGGCCTTTGGAGGACTTGTATATTTGAGAAGTTTTTTAATATAGGCTTACAAGCACGGTCATAAATTATTCAGAGTTTGATTTTATATTGGATTTGTTCCACAATGCAGTGATCAATCTGGGCTGCTTTCAGAAATGAGAATGGCAGTTTCTGTGAAATACAGAAGTTAATAAATCCTGTTTTAATTGTCTATAGTGTGTCACTGTGGGTCAGACAGTGGATCAGACATTTGGTTTATTAGTGCATACTCTGATCGCTGCGTTCTGCTGCACAGTTGAGACAAGTGTCTCAGTTCACTTCTAGTTTTTCATTTAATGAGATACAGAAGAGATCTTTCATGTGTATTGGTGGTTCTAAAACTCCACTGGCTTGCATGTTTTGCACAGGATTTCATCATTAGCAGATAATTACCATTAACACTTTCTGCCGTATTGCTCTCCCTTTCTCGCTGTAGTCATAGGCACTTCATTTGACACCTGCTTGACTTCCACAACTATTTTAATATCAAAAATTTTGCTAATTTTTAGTGGATTAGGAATAGTATATTTTGCTCAGAAGATAGCTTGCCTATAGAGAAGTATGGCCAAAGAAAATAAATTACTCTGCCTTCCAGCTTAGAAGAGATGGCATCTCCTGTATCTGAAGGAAATGTGTCAGTAACACATTACTGCTAAAATAAGAAAAATCTTTTTCATGAGGCAACACATAGGCAAAAATATTCCATATCAATTTGGATGAGACCTCACAATATATATCAACATTTCTCTTCTTAAATGCTCGTAGATTTTCCTATATGTTTTCCAATATTGTCATAATCTTAATATTTTTAATATTTTATTCTTTTTTTTAATATTTTCTATTTTCCTTCCATCCTCTTCTTACTATTGGTGATCTGGGTTTGCCCTCTCTCATGATTTCCTCATCGATCCTTTCAAAACTTGCTTTACTTAACGCTGATTATAACATTCTCAAACTATACATTCAGCAGTCATTAAAACAGAACAGAACAGAACAGAACAGAATAGAATAGAATAGAATAGGATATTTCAGTTAGTAGGGACCAAAAAAAATCATCTAGTCCAACTGGATGACATGCAGAAAGTTGCCAGTTAACTTTCTAAAATCTCAAAATACGGAAATTAAAACACAGTCAATATCCACATTATCAACTGCAAGTAAAAACTTCTTTTTTCCTTCACTGTAAATTAAACTTTTGATGGAAATAGAGCAACATAAGAGAACCATATTCTCTTCAGATTCAGGAACAAATGCAGCCTATCTGAAAGAGGAAGCTGCATGCCTGGCTGGGTATGAGATGGAAGGGGCTGGATTTACCAGTGGGCATAGATTCCTTCATCCCTTCAAGCAACCTGTACCTGATAGCGGTGCCAAAATCCTGAACAAAAACACATATGTAATATAATATCAAAACAACAGAAAGAAAGCATGAAAAAAAAGCAAGCAAAAATGTTCTTAAAAATAATAAAGGGATATGACAAAAATTCCTCTGGGAATGCAGTTAAGGTATTTCTGTGCTTGTACCAGCATGATCCTCATGCACAGTTTTTGTGAAGATCTTGGAATTTGCCATGTAGCATTTATTGATTTTGAACCTCAGGTAAAGGGATTTTGTAAAGCTTTGTTCACTGAAGTGCATTGCAACTAATTTAAATAGGATATAAATATATCCCAGAGATTTCTATGGCAGCTGGGTAAAACCAAATGAAACTTTAAACCAGTCCAGTTTTACGGGGGAGATGAGGCTCATTTAACCCATGTTGAACCATGTATAAGTTAGATCAGCAGTATATGATCTCCCTGTGGTACAGAAGCACTTCAGAGAAATATTCATCAACACAAGCAGCAACAAAATTGTGTTTATGAGCTGTCTTCCATCCAGCATTCACACATAATCATTTTGCACAAATCATCTCCATGACTTGTACAACTTTATGGCATATAAAGCTATGAATCTTGTCTTTTACTCAAAGTCTCGAAGCATTCCAGGCTGCTTGGAAAAGGTATGGGATTCCCAAGATTTTCACATGAGTTTTGCAGTTGTTTGGTTTTTGTTTTTTAAGTGGAAAATTACTGACAAAACCTCCCGCCATTCACACTTGATTATGGATGCAATATTTACGTGCCTTATCCTCAAATCCTACTTACCTTGAACTATATGAAAAAAGTTGACCAAGTTTGTAAAGCGTCTTTTAGGTATATTTGTAATTGATTTTTGTACAGCCATGCAAACATACCTAAAAGCTTCCACCTGATTTTAAAGTATAATTGTACAGATGTGGGCCAATCTTCTGCTATCTTATTCCAAAAGAAGTCAGACCCTCTCAAAAAAAAATAACCTCTCAGAAGAAGGCTGCTGCACTTCTATTAGATGCTCTGGCCTTTTGCTCAAGTCCTGGTATGTAAGATAAGCTTTTCATTAATGCTCCAATTTTCCAGAAAGCTTCCTTATACTCCGGAGCCAACAGGACTCCAGTCTTCTGTCTTGGATATCATCCAAAGTATTAACAATGATTGCCGAAGTTTGCTTAATACCTCAGTAAATAAAAGAGTTTTATGTTCTACCTCCCATGGCTGTCAGCCATTGCCTGTGTTCCCAGACACTGCTGCAGCAATGGGCAGCAGGAGGATTTAGCTGTTACCTTGGAAGAAATGGATCTGTGAATATCACTTCAGAAAAACAGTTCATCAGGGTGTCCTCACTTGCATGGCAGTCTTAACACTGGTTTTACTCTGGTGTTTCACTGTGAACTCTCTATTTCCAGAGCAAAATCAATTCCATTAATTCTAATAAATGTTTTTATTATCTTCTGTTCTCTTACTAAGCCATATATTAACTCCATGAGTTAATATAAATTAACTCATGAACAGCATTTTTTCATATTAGCAGTAGTGGGTAAGAAAGACAAACTGTTTTGGATTCCAGAGGAGAACCAGAGGGATGATTTATTCACACTGATTAAATTAAACCCTGAATCTTGAGTATCTTTTATAATTAACTATGTGATTTATCTAGACTGGTCTATTTGGTTGTTTTTACTGCATTCATTTTTTTCACTTGTATACACTTTAGGTCCAACACACTATGTACATTTTAACAGATCAGACAAGCCTAATGGCTCTTTATAATTTAGTTTTTCTTTTTCATTTTAAACTGTGTGTTTTTTCCCAGTTGCTATGTGATGTTTGAAAATCAATTCATTAAAATGCACACTTTCCTCATGCAACTGCTGCTTCATATTTGAGTGGACATATTTAAAGGGCTTTTTCAGCTGAATAGTGCTGTGCTTCCCCAGCAAAGAAGCTAGAAATGGTTTCCAGCTTGGAATCACAGACACGTCACGTATGTCAATGTTGATCTTTTCAACTCACTGCTAATAAACCCTGAAATGAAAAAACATGTAAAGATAAGAGATGGAAAAACCTACATCTGTGGAAAAACAAACCTTTTCTATCTGCCCAGCCAGATCTGCATCTTCATTACTACTGCATCACTGAGAACAGACATTAAGTCATAAACTGGCTCTAGTAAGATGCTCAGCACTTTCTGACCAAAGATAAATATAATTTCCCAGAATTTTAGAAAGGGTGGGTATTGTGAGAGTACTAAGATCTAGCTGGATGAGGAGAAATAGAGAAGGCTGAAGCAGAACCCATAGCCTTGCTATTTTTAATATAATCACTAAAGACATTTTTCATTAAAATCCCCAATAAGGATGGACATTTAACTCTCTTACATTCCTTAGAGGACCGGTCCAATCTTACTGTTCTCCTAATCCATTTTACAGGTAATAAAGGAAGACTGACAAATCCCATATTACAGAGATTATAAACAGTCAGTCTGCTACATATTTACTATGGCATAGCAACAAAAGACAGTTGCTGAGATCATTCAACATCTGCCAACTAGTTAAAACTAAATCACAGGAGACTTTCTGGGTATTTCAGCCTTTCAAGTGGGAATCTAAATTCTATGCAAAGAAGTCTGTCTCACATTGCTTTTGTATTAGGTCTCACACCTTAACAAACTGCATTTTGCACTTTTTTGCTATTCTTAAAAGAAACAATCAACACATAAAGCTGTATCAAAATCCATCTAAAGATTTCCTTTCTTAAGCAAAAGAGAATGAATAATCCAAACTGCCAATTATGGCTTTCTACATTTTATCAGTGTCCCTCACTCCAAGATGAAGGGAAATATTTGAATTAAGAGTGTTTCCTGTAGGAAGAGGAAGGCAGAGGAAACCACACTGTACATGGCCACTTGCAATTTTATACAAATCAGAATAATTTACAACTGCACACTGCCTGAACCAAGATATGCAGCAGAAATAAAACACAGCCTGTTGTTGACATTTCAGAGGGTCAGAAACACCATGTTCAGTCCTCAGCCAGTAAGGTGTTTCTGGCTACATCTGTCATCTCTTACAAATCACTGGTTCAGACTGCCACATATTAAACTCTTTCAGTATATGTTCATGAATCAGTCAGCCTGATATAACTGCTCCAGCCAGGCTCTGTACATCTATTTGTCTCCTTCTTCCTATGCGTCTCCTTCTGAGCTGCTTACACTTGGAAAATTGACATCTGTTGGAGTCAGGGATGGTAAATCACTATTAACATTGCAGCTAAGCGTGAGTGTGGATTTGTAAGACTAGAAAAATCTTGCTTGGAAGTTAAAAGAGCTCTATTTATTGGGGGAAAATGTATATACTACTTTCATACAATAAATCCTTGCTCTACATTATATCTATTACAAACCAAATATATTTACTTAGTCTTGGACATCGCATTCAAATTGGTATGTCCACATTACCAGCTCATCAAAGAACTGTGTGTATCTGCAGAAGGTGGAATTTGTTCTGTAAGGTCATCTAAAACAACCCTTTATTGACTTACTTCCTTTATCATAAAAAGCTTTGGAAAAAGAAAAAGAAAAAAAAACAACCCAAACCAAAGCCTCATACATTCACTATTCCAGCCTGTAAAATAACTAGATACAGAGTTTTCATCTAAGTATAAAAATCTCATTCAGATTTTTTTCTTACTGTCTTAGAGACCAGCCAGTGGAGCTCAATGTCTCTTTTAATCTTCTCTTTCTTCATCCTGTTCTGCAGGTAGGTTTCTCCTCATTATATAAACTCAACAATAGTCTGTGAAAAATTGTATTTGACAGCTCATTCCAATCTGTGCCTCTAGGACTGCGTAAAGCAGCAGTTCTCAAACTTTTTGGAAATGCAGCTCTCCTTTGGTAGCCTGTCTTGGGTATGATAGCTCCCCTCCTTGACAGCTACTTAGGTTTAACCTAATATGCAGCGTGATCCAGGAGTGCCAGATTTCATAATTGTTAGCAGAGGACAGGATCCTCCAGGACTGCAGGGTGAGAAGAGGCTGTAATTACTTGCTATAGTTTTTTTCTATTTCCCATGGAGTTGTTAACTATCAGCAATTAAAAATAGGTACTGCTACTACTGTGAAAAAATGGAAATATCAGCTTCTAGTCATGGTAGCTGCTTGTAGTTCTCTTTCCTGGAAAAAATGAGCTGCTCCTGTCTTACCTGAGTAGTACTCCTATGCCATACTCCTAGAATCTCATCATAGTGCTGCATGTCAGAATTATTACCTGCATGAAAAGCATGGATTTATTCCTCAATTTAAAAGTAAAAGAAATTTTAAAATCAAAACCAAACCAACAATCTTCACCTTGTTTTTAAATACTAGATCCAGAGAATTGCTTCACTTAAGATTGATTCACCAAAAGTTACTTCAAGCCAATCTCAGCTCCGTGAGCCCAGCTCTAGCTCAGTAATTTCAGAACATTGCAAACAGTCCTGATGGAGAAATCACAATGTGGTTGAGGTGCTATGCTGCACCTTAACAATGAGGTCCATCAAGAAAATGTGAGGATTTTGAGAAAAAAAAGTCCTTGCAGCCTCATTGAGACAAAAGACCTGCACCCCAGTTTCCACTAGAAACCCAAACCACCAGCAGTTCCACTGGTTCACACCTGGTTGGTTCATGCAGACCTCAGGAACAAGAGGACCAGCTCAGCTTTGAGTACCTTTAGACCTCAGAATGAAATAGACCAGCTGAAGAGTCTGGTGAGAGATGCAGAAAGCACCATCTTTACTATTTTGGAAATTATGCCTGAAGCCTCTTGATATTGGAGCTCTTCAATTCTTTTTGTTGTTACCTGTAAAATATTTGTATTTTTTCCTCAAAGTGCATCTAACAAAGCATCTTTAAAAATCAAGCAATTTGATTTCAGAATGACATAAATTTGTCACAATTCAGTCTCCAATAATTTATGTTGTTCTGGCCACACTGCCTTTTACTATGATTCAGCTAAAGCAATTTTATATCTCAAATTTAGGGATTCTACTCCAACAATGTCCCACCCTCACATCTTACTTTGTATCTCCAGTGATCTCATGTTCTAAACCAAGTGATATAACTTTCAATGGTGTTAAGTCACTCAAATTTTGACTACCAGAAGCAGAAATGTCTCCTCTAGAAATAAGTGGCACCTCTGTCAAGAACATAGGCTTTCCATCACAGGTAGTTGCACCACAAGGGTAATTCTATTCTGGAAGTAGGTGGGAAAATCTTGTAAGAATGTGGATTTAATTCACTAGTGTTAACTAAACAAATAGACATGGAAAATTTTGAAATGTCCATTTATATAGATAGAACCACATATATGTGGTTTAAAATTTAAGTTTTCCATAATTCATCTTTTTAAAAAATTCTCCTTTTCTCTCTTTTCCTACACCAAACTGCCCTCCATGATGTTTTTAGCCTTCATTTGGTGAGCTGTGAGAGTGTGCTGCATCACAGCAAAAATTTTAGTAAAACTACCCCATGATTCTGAGGGGAAATCTCCCAACTCCTGAATCGTCTCACTCCTAGCAAGGCAATTCCCTCACTCTTTCAAGTAACTCTCAGATCCAGAATCAACACACATTGCCAGTGAATCTGGCTTTGTAAGCCTGTGTTGCACCAAGTACTCTGAGATGTGTGATAGTTTCTAAAACATAAGACCCTCTAAAAGGCATGCAATCATTCCTAAATATTGGTATTTCTAATGTTGCTAGGAAAATGTAATAAAATAAATATTAAAAAATAAAGAATTGGTCTTACTAGGTGAAATAAAAAAAATCTTCCCCATAAAACAACCAGCAAGTTGTCTGACCAAGAGTAGCAGAGGTAGGTCAGTGTTTGGGTGACATGGGGCCATCACCAAGAGCTGTCCTCTGTGTCACCAGGCACACAACAGCATTCTCTGCAGCTCCAGTTACAGATATCAGCAACAGCCTTCCTTAGTGATCATTGAATGTATTCTTTCTTTGCTGCCTTCACTGTCCAAACATTTTCTGGCTCTCTTTTGTTTCCTGTCATTTGGCAAAGCAGCTGTGACAATTTTGTACCATGAGCTCACCCCAGCTGAAGCTGCCCAAACATTAAGACTAGGTCTATAAGGACATGCCTCTCTTTAGGACAATGTGCTAGCACAGCAAACTATTTGGAAGCACCTCCTAACTATGACACTTATCTCTTCATAATTTTTAAAGGATAGAAATATTTTAGCAGCTTCATTACTTCAACAGCTATGACATAAAATTTCAATAGCTAGAAAAAATACGTGCAAGAATATGGAATAAAAGAAACCTCTGCTGCTTCAAAAATAGCTGTTCTTGTCTTACTTTTTAACAGATACCTGCTGTATCTTTTGGCATAAGAAAATCATATTATTATTTTTTCACAGTGAAAGCCAGTAATTTATCTCCTTATTGACATTTTAAGTTACAGAAATTTCTAAGCCATAAAATTGAAGCAAAATACAGTGAAATTATTTTATATCTCCAGTTTTATTATCCAAGCCACAATTGCTCCTGCTCTCAACAAGGAAAGTTTTAGTGCTACTGAAAAGCATGTAATCTATTTTTGCAAAGCACAACATGTGCTGAGTGTCAATCAGACCACAACTCCTAAGGATTCCCATTCCATTTGTCTCTACAACACCTATATTTTCAAGGAAAATGTTTTGAATAACATACTTCATTTTTTTTCTAGGTATGCTTTTGTTGCTACATAAAAGATTCTATTTCAAACAAGCTAAGGGCAGGTAATCCTTTCATGCTTCTGTGGTCATGGCCATGTTTTTTGCTATTACTATATTGCCTACCAGTTATTTTTCATGTCGTTTGTATGAAATTTAAAGCCAGTAGTAGGAGGTGAGTCATTAGGAGTCATTTTTAAAAATAAGAAAATTTTATTGCCTAATCATAAAAAAAATCAGAGGACAAAGTATTGTCTGAAAAACTTACTGTTCAATTCTGAAAGATGACTGTATTTCAGCCTCTTCTTGCTCCCTAAAAATCTCTGCAGCAGTTGCAGGCTGTGAGCAGCTAGAAGCTCAGATACATTTCCCCCCATGCAATATGGGGAACACCTGCTGCCTTCCTTTTCTTTGATGTGGAGTTTGACAGTGAGTAAGAAGACTAAAGCTCTATATGAGCCAGTGATACACTGTCCACTGGGGTGTGATCCTGTACTGACCTGAAGCCACAGGAATCCTTCTCTCATTCTCTTTCTTCAGTGAGAAACACTGCAGAAAAAGCTGAAGAGGGCATAGAAAGCTGCACTGCAGCAAAATATCAGGCCAAAACCAATAACAATCCCTTTTCCATCAAAAGAACAAAAATTCATACAGTGCTTTGGGGTCAAAAGCTATTATTGCTATATTTTAAATTCAGATTAGTCGGATCTGTGTAACCTCCTTCCCAGTTACCATAAAATCAGCTGGGCTGATTTGGATTGTCTGACCTCAAACATTGCAGAGGGAACTTGACAGACAAGTGTAGAAGAATCCAGAGGTAGCTCTGATGCTTTGTAAGGCTGGTGGTGAATTGCAACCAGAAGTCTGAAGAAGAATTCACTGTGGAGCTGTCTATAATGCAGTGAGTATCTAAGGGCAGTGAGTAGCAGTGAGCACTGCTGCACCAGAACAAGAAAGCATGAGAACTCTGGGTTTGATTTGATATTAATCCACACCAACTTCTACAGTCAACCCATTACAAAATACATTCAATAAAGCAACATTTTGCAATCAAGTGAGATTTTAACTTAAGCTGATAAGCATTTTGTCTTTGTATGCTGGTAAGATGGGCAACATTTTCTTAGACCTTAATATTTAGCATAATTAAAAATTGGGGGGTTTTAAATAATAAAATCACCATAAGGTGATACTGGAAGGCTGCTATAAAGTCACCCCCAAGCTGAACACTCACAACTTTCTCAGCCTTTCCTCATAGGAGAGCTGTTCCAGCCCTTTGATGATCTTTCTGGTTCTCCAGACTCCCTCCAACAGCTCCATGTCCTTCTTATTTTGGGGACCCCAAAGCTGGATGCAGCCCTGCAGGTGGGGTCTCACCAGAGCGGAGAAGAGGGACAGAATCCCCTCTCTCTCCTGCTGCCCATGGTGCTTTGGATGCAGCCCAGGACACATTTGGATTTCTGGGCTGTGAGAGCCATGGCTGGGGCATGTCCAGCTTCTCACCCACCTGCACCCCCAAGTCCTTCTGAGCAGGGCTGCTCTCAATCTGCTCATCCCACAGCCTGTGTTGATAACAGGGGTTGCCCCAAACCAGGTGCAACACCTTGCACTTGATCTTATTAAACCTTATGAGATTGCCGTGGGCCACTTCTTGAGCTNCATGGGCCACTTCTCGAGCTTGTCCAGGTTCCTCTGGATGGATCCCATCCCTCAGGCACGTCAAGCACACCACTCAGCTTGGTGCCATCTGTAAACGTGCTGAGGGTGCATTCAGTCTCACTGCCTGTGTCCCTGGTGAAGACATCAAATAGCCCTGGCCCCAGCACAGACCCCTGAGGGCACCACTTGTTACTGATCTCCATCAGGATCTCAGTCACTGACCACTACCCTCTGGATGCAACATCCGACCAACTCCCTACTCACTGCACAGTCCACACATCACTGGAGAGAGAAATTCTTCTCTCTCCAATTTAGAGGAAAGAGTGATGTGAGGGACTGTGTCAAAGGCTTTATGGAAGTCCAAATAAATGAGACTTGCAGCCCTTCCCTTGCCCACTGAGGGAGTCAGCCCATCACAGAAGCCACTAGACTGGTCAGGCAGGACTTGCCCCTGGCAAAGCCAGGCTGGTTATCTCAAATCACCTCCCTGTCCCCCCTGTGCCTTAGCACATCTGCTAGGAGGATCTGATCCATGATCTTCCCAGGCACAGGCTGAGAGTTCCCAGGGTCCTGCTTTCTACACTTTTTTAACATGGATGCAACATTTCTCTTTTTCCAGTCACCTGGGACTTCACCTGACTGCCATGACTTTTCAAATATCACAGAGAGTGGCTTGGCAACTACATCTCCCAAATCCCTCAGGACTCTGGGATGCACCTCATCAGGTTCCATTAACTTATCTATTAAGATTCCTTAAGTGGTCATGAACTTGCTCTTAACCTACAGTGGGAAGCACTTTGCTTCTCCAGCCATAATCAACAGTAAATATAATTTCAATGAAAATATAAGTAATATTAGCGGCAAATTGTTTACTTACTGCAGATGAGAGAAATATCCAAATACCAACAGAAAGAAAAACTATTTTCATTTTAATTTACCTAAGCCAGCAACTGACTCAACAACCCACAAACTGACTCATTCAGATATAGGTTTTCTCCAGATCTCTCAATCATTTTGCTAAAATGTTAACTTTAGAAAAGATAAGTTTTCTCAAATGTCAATAAAATTATTACCATCTTCAAACAAGAGCTCCATGGTATTTTTATAAAGAACTTTTTGTCATTATGTGTTTTTGGATTGCTGTCCTATCCAACTGTTTTCCAGTGCATTGACATGTGCAATTGACATGACTAATATGTAACTTTATGATGTTTTCTCTCTATTGCCCTCTTTCTGTGTGAATTACTCTCAGTCTTGCCCATTCAGTTCCAGTGCCATTCTTACAAACAAGGGGGTAGGCTTTGAGCTTGATCTGCAGGAAACCAGTGTTCAAAACAGAATCCAACTCACCTCTGCCTGTGCTGGTGAATTCACCCAGTGCCTTTTTCTGGATTAGCAACCCTTTATTAAAGAACGGTAACTTTAAACCACAGTGCATTATCCTACTGAAATCCAGATGAGAGGCAGTGAAAGGATGTAAAATCCAGCTTTGGTCATCATCTATCAGCATGAGAGACATGGTACTAAAGCCAGCTGGATATGGAAGACAGGAGATAATATTGTGTGAGATCATCATGGATATAATGACAATTCTTGAACTTCAAACAGATTCAATTCTCAGTATTTTTTAACCTTCAAGGAAAGGAATACCTGTGTAAAACCAAGTACTCCCTCCAGAACATTGTAGTTTCTCTGCAGTTCTGTATTTTGCTTTTACAAACTACCACTCTGAGCATATCTTCTGTGGTAAGTTCTTATCTGGAAAAGAAAATCAATACATGCAAGGATTGCTTCTGCAGCTGGCAATGGAATTCATATGTCTCTCATGTAATGAATGGGGACACTAAATTTAACAGCTAGTGACACAGTATAATCTCCTACCTATGTATTTTTTTAAAAAGCTTAGGATCATGAAGTACAAAGTGAAAGACACTTTCTCATTAGCTATTCAATAAGGCCACAGATTAGAAAAAAAATCACCTTGTAGAAACTTGCTTTCCATAAATAAAAAGCTTTGTATACAGAAATCAAGCTCTGAAGAAATCTTGATTACAGAAAAATATGTTAATGAGTACTACAAAAAGTAAGTTCAAGGGAAGGGTGAATCTAATGCTTTTACATCACCGTGCTCATTTAGGAAATTTTAAAAATTAGTAAATTAAATATCTCATTTACATTGCACCAAGATCAGTGCTGGCACCACAGTTTGCTACTTGGTATGCAAGCATTATCCACATTTTCGACTCATAAAAACCAGAGAAATGTCATGATTTGCCTAATGTCACATAGTAGGAAACAGGAATCAAATCCTGTTGTATGGCCACTTGACATTCAAAGCCCTTCACAATCTGCTTCCTAATATCTCTCTCTTCTCCCATCACCCCCACCTCTCCAGTCAAACAACTTGAGCCCTCCAACTCATTTTACTCTCATTTGCTGTTGCCTTCCTGTTAATATATTTGGAGTTCCCTTTCTGAACCAAGTTACAGCTTCTCCTCTGTTTATTAAGGCTCATCTTAAAACTCAGTTCCCCAGGATTGTCGTGGGCCAGCACAGATGTCCCTGTGTGCGACCAGTTCTCAATCCTTCCTTGCTCACATCCACACACTTTTCAGCCCCTCAGGCCTGGTGCAAGTGGGTTTTCAGCCCACAGTGACTACAATAACTGGTCTTTCTTCAATGACTTCAATATTTTTCTTCTTACTACACTACAGGAAAGAATTCACTGTCAAACTAGGTTGATGTAACCAGCTTATTGTTAACCATCTTTACACTACTATTAATTTATGCAACCTCTAAATCCTTGCATTAATTATACATCCTACCTAATTTATCAGCTTCTTCAGGCTGGAAGTGCATCTTTTCAAGGAGATTTAAAATTTCTAACATGTTAGGTGGCAACATAAAATAAGGACTGTTTAGTTCACTATAGATACTTGAAAAAAAAATGGAGTGTTTCTACATACAAAGCAGTCTACATCAGATTAAAGACAGGTTTGTTTTCTAATAAGCATAGGTGAAAGAAAAATCCCTAAAATCTATCTCTGAACTTTTTACAGTAACCCAAATTAGTTATTAATGGGGGAAAAAAAACTCTGCTGAACATGAGCAAAGCATGATAAAGTAAACAATCATCAAAAACTATGAAAGTTGTTATACTGTAGAAGAAGAAGGAAGAAATGTATTTGCAGCCACGTGTGTCTGTGCTGGTACATTTGCATGATTATATACCGTGGCCAAAATTTTTTTGAGCTTAGGAACAAACTGGAACTTAATTGCACCTTTTCAGTTTGAAGTTGGTGGTTATTTATTGCTTATTATATTTTCGTTGTTCATTTCAAACTAAGAATTTATTTACAAACAAGATGATTACTTTTTTAAAAAGTCAAAGTAAATGACTTTTCAAAAAATATAGTTTAATCCCAACTCATAAGATACTCCACTATTGCAGAGCCAAAATGTGCTTCAAGAGAAGGAAGACAGTGCTATCCTTCCACAGAGTTCCTATTACTGTGGTTCTCTTAGTTTTAAAAACTTTACATGAGAATGTATTTACCTTCTACATGATATGTTTTTAGGTGTAACAAAAGCACCACTAAAGATTATAAACCTTAGCACTACAAAGCACTCTTAAGACAGGATTTGGAAATGATCCCGTTTGAAGTTAAGACGCAGATCTGAAGTTTAAAAGAAGTTCATGGAGATATTTCAGAAAGTTTGGATGGGAGCTCATACTCCTCTACATTTCTCTAATACAGCCTTTTCTCACACTTTGCTGCTTCTGCAGTTGAAGAAAATTTAGTCAGTTTGCCAAATGTTCCTGGAGTATCACTCATCTCCTCCTGACGCAGACATGTAAAATAGGTCAGATCAAATATGTCCCATGAGCACCTCTTCCCCTTCAGTGACTGCAAATGGGACCGAGTGACTGACTCAGCTGCAGAGATCTGAAGTAAGATCAATCCCACACCACACAACTAACAATCCAGCAAGTTTTCTCAAAAAACAAAAAGTTGAAAAGATTCTTATCAAAAGAAATTTGAGGGGAAAAAAATCAGATTTTAAAATGTCTGATCTAACACTGTCTTATTTCTGAAAGAGTACTAAATTGCTAGAGTTGAAAAGGAATTTGGTACATGTTGCTATTGCCCATGAGGTTTGTCAGCAGGTATAGCTTCCAGTCTGTCTGGGATTAGAAAATAATTGAAAAATTGTGCAGAACCCATTTTGCTGTAATTCTCACTAAAGGACAGATTATGTGATGTTTTGTGAAAGCTGGAGCTTTTGAAGGCACATAAAAGCACACTTTTTTAGTGAAATCAACATAGTCTTTGAAAACAGTTAAGAAACAGGATTTCTTTTCCTGGTATTAAAAAAAATTAGACCAGGTGGCAGACACCTCAAGAAGCAGAAGTAACAAAAAACACCACCCCGTTTTCCTGAAAATTCTGCTCTTGTGTAAGAAAAATTAAAAGATTGCTTTATTTTGGGTTGTTTGGGTTTTTTTACAAAACAATTGACTTCTCTGAACAGTCTCATCTTTATAGAAATGAAAGTTCACGGAGATTATCAACAGACCTTTGAAAGAAAAATGTAGGTTTCAAAAAAATGGAGGTTCTACAACATAGTTCTAATGAAACAAATAATAGAATCAAAATATTTAATTAGAGGTGAATTTAACACTACAATGCATCTGAGCCAGATAGGAATGGTGGGACTTTAGATAAAAGAAAGAAGTTGGATGAGACCCTGAGCAAGCTGATATGGTTAAAGATGTCCCTGCTCATTGCAGGGGGATTGGACCAGATGACCTTCAAAAGGTCTTTTTCAACCCAAACCATTCTGTGATTCTATTCTGATTTTGTGACTTTTGGGTATTTCAAATGCCCCTTCCAGAGTGTGGCCTCCTGGATCAGGTGAACAGGGAAGCCTGGCCCAGTGATAAGCTTGGGTTCTCCTGCCCATCATGGACACACCAGATGTGAGAATAAAACTTCTAGGATAAGGGCTGGCAAATCCTTCACTCTGCCCTTGGGCTGACAAACCTTGCAGTTCAGGCTGAAAAAGTTCAGTGTTAACATAAAACCCCCTAATTTTTAAATGCTTCAGTATTTTACCTTCTGCAAAAATGATATTTAAGTGGTTTATTCCATTAATACATTTTAATTTACTATTTTATTTTTGCCCTGAGATGGAACAAAAACAAATGTTACAGTATGAGAAGCTCCCATAAAGAAAAATTCCACATGTTGAGCAGATAAAATTAAAACCTCTTCAAGGAATACTCTGCTGCAATTAAGGAATGAAAGCAAAAAACCACAGAAACTATACAGGCAAAAATATCCCAAAATATAATGTATTTTTTTCTTCTGTTGGATTCTGTAAAACATAACTTTAGTATCTGTTCTACACTTAAGAGTTTTAATCTAATGATCACACAAAACCAGTGGCTCAAGAAGTTTAATACTGCAGCTCTATGCAGCCACACTGCACTTGGGAGCAATTTGAGATCCTTTCCACTTCAACCAAAACTCACAACCATTGCTCAAATAACCTATATACAACAGCCAGAGATTGGAGGAACTGCCATTTTCTGATACTGTAGTAATTTTTGGGGAAGAGTTACATGTTTCCTTCATTATTTTAATTTTTTTAAAAGTGATAAACACATCCCTATAGGCTTGTTTTAGGACAAACCTGTTCTGATAGCTGGAAGATTCAAGGAACTGCTGTGTTTTAAACTGCATATTCAAATAACTAAAAGTGTTATTAAAAGGAGCAAAGAAGTCTAATTTTTTTTAAAATCTTTCACCTTCCTCCTTTAAAGAAGCCTTCAAAAGTTATGCTTCTTTAAACTCTGTGACTTCAAGGTTACAAAATAGTAACATATCTTGAATCTGAACTGCCTTTCTCGTTAATATTATCATCCTTGGTTTGCTTGTCTCCAGACTTATTTTTTAAGACTTTTTTCACTTGTAAACCAAGGCAATGGAAGAAAAAGGTTCAGCTGTGGTTATAATATCCACCAATTTGATATAAGATCATGATAAATCAGCACACTTACTGTATCTCTTTCTACTTTATTCAATTTTCTGAGTGGCCTATTGGGCTATTTTCTCTTAAACTTCAGCACGCCTGCAATTTAATCTTCCCTCTCACACAGATGTCACGCACAAAGATGCACTTTTATTACTTCACACCCAAGAAATAAAACAAATCCTAGTTCTGCTCTTTCCCATCACCTAGAGCACAGAAATTAGCTGAAAGCCACACTGAAATCCCACTTGCACTTGCTTACTCCAAAGCCCATGTTTTCACCAGCTCTCACATGCTGGTGAATACAGAACTGCCACGAAGTCTGAAAGCAGAGGCACAAGGATCAGGGGAGTCCTGGCTTAGCTGGGTAGAATGATCCAGCTCAGCAGACCATAATACTCTGTGCGTCCTGCCTTGATGTAACATTTTACCATTGACACTTTCTTATCTGGACTGAAATCCAACATACAATGCAAATACCTGGCTTTTCTCTCGCCAGAGTTAGTTACAAGCTTTCCATGGCTACGGGAACCCAGTGGGGGCACTTTAATACAGAGACCTCGGGTCAGAACACAGTTATGAAAAACTCATTTAACTACTGTATTTTCTGCCTAGCACTGCATTAGCAGCTCAGTAGCAAAAATCCATGGAATTTTGTTTATCATGAAATATTTCTTATTCAGGGCCTGATGAGCAAATACGAGCATAATTTTTGGTTCACGATTAATGTGAATATATCCATTTCTTTTTCTTCTAAGGAAAGTTTCTAAATACCTGCACCTAGAATCTTTGTCCACATCATAACTGTTCTATCATTCTTCAGAATACTCTCAGCACTGCGGTCTCCTGGTCCCATCAGTGTGTAAGGGAACCCAAGCACTATTCAGGGCTGCTATTTGTGCTCACTCAGTTTTCTTTTGTCAAAAGGAGCAAACCAGACAATGAATCAAATCAGAATAAACCAAAATCATTCTCTGACAGGAACCAGTAGCATTTGCTGAGACAAAGAAGGTAAGAATGGGGCCATAGATCATAACACTCACATTGGTTGACCTTCCCAGTTGCCAGCCATCCATTACTGTGGAATATCCTCATATCTGCCAGGCCTCATACCAGCCTGGAGAGCTGATCCACCAACAGTGTCCCTCAGCAGATCCATGAAAAAACAGGAATCATCACTTTATTAATATTTTAAAGCATCATATAATGGAATGGCAACATACTATTTATGGTAAGATTATTTTTTTAAAAAAGTCATTATCTGAAATCATCCTTTTTGTCTTTGCACCACTTGACTATTTTTTGGTAATTCATCCAACAAATACCATATGTGACTTTGAAAAAAATTCATACTGTGAAATCTGGAAGATACAGTCAAGAAGGACACAAGCTTTTTTGTCAAATCGGAAAAATATTACTTTTCTGATGCTACAGTAACATCTTCCTAACAAGCCCTTTAAATTTAAACACACTGTCTTAAGAGAGTTCTAGGTCAAGTTAAAAAGCACAGTCAAGCTCTTCAGAGGAATCCAGTTCATATTCAGCATGGGTAAGGATGGAACAGAAAAGGTGAACTAAAATTTTTATCTATTTCCATAATGACTTCTCACTTGCTGTGGTCTGTCCTACTTTCTTTCCCCTTAGCCACCCAGTAGTCTCTCTTGTAGGGAGAGAATTCTCAATGGTCTCTAAGGAAAATTCCCTAATAATTTTTTATCCTAGAGCAACTTATCTTTGTCATTAAAAAAAAAAAAAAAAAAAAAGCTTACATTTGCAAAAAGTTATATTTGCAGAAATAAGTTTTCACCTCCTGAGATGAAACCAAGAATAAAAAGCTAATTCAATTTTGTCATATATGGAGAATAACTACACACAGATAATATATGAACTGAGAAATCGCAGAGTGAATACAAAAATTCATTCATGAGGCACCTGGGGATTCTGACAGGAATTTGTATTTATTTTTTCTATAACTATGCAATTATCTCACTGGTCTGTAAGGTAAGGTCCAGAACTCAAGTCATTCTTCTGGGGAAGTGTTGGCAATATGCACATACTGAGGACCATCTTTGGAAAAGGAGGAATAACCTCTTTGAGTTTTATGCAGTTGCAAAACATCAGTTAGTGGATTTTTTTGGCACCAACCTGGTTTCAGAGAAATATTCAGTTCATTTGCATCTTCCCTAACATAGGTTTTACAGTCCTTCCTGGACGTCAGCAGACACCTACTCATTGGAGAAGAATGAAAACCAAACCTTCTAGCTCATCTAGATTTGTGCCATATCAAATTTTAAAAAGTGAATAACACAAAGTATTTTTATTGCACAAGGCACTCCAAACAGAAGATTCAAGGCAATTTTAGGAATTTCCATCTAGTCTCATTTTAGAAACCCTGTTCTAACTATCTTACTTGGAAATGCAATGAATTCTTTGAGTAACCTTGAACATGTATGCAAGTCACAGCACTATGAAGTTCAAATTACAAATTTTTCTAGTGTGTAAAATTTTGATGTCACCAAAGTGCTCAATTACCAAATGAGTGAAATAAAGGTCCAGATTCTACAAAAATTCAAAGAATAATCAAAACTGCTGTGACCTATATTTTTCCATGGTGAAAACATAAAGGGTGAACACTCATGTTTACTAAGTGACAACTGCATTTACTTATAGTT
This sequence comes from Hylia prasina, assembly GCA_013397195.1. Classification (NCBI taxonomy): domain Eukaryota; kingdom Metazoa; phylum Chordata; class Aves; order Passeriformes; family Sylviidae; genus Hylia; species Hylia prasina. The sequence goes on along the minus strand of VYXD01008114.1, from coordinate 1,616,346 downwards.
GAGGACATGCTTAATTCTTTGCATTGGCAATCAGTACCAAAATTAAACAGACTTAATCACAGCTTTCAGGTAATAAAGTATTACAGAAATAGCTCTCCTTTGATTTATGAAGTGAAAAAAAATCATCATAATACCTGACACACATTATTCACAAATGAAATGTGACTAAAAATGAATTATGAATAAATATAATGTAAAATACTGTGGAATGAAGAAGCAGTAAGAAACTACTGAAATTAATCTATTTCCAACAGAGCTGCCAGTTCAACTTTTACTTATAAAGACTAGGAAAAAGAGCTGTTGCATACTGAATCCAATATAATAGATAATATTAGAGGACTCTGACTCTCAGCTTAATAATGTGTGTTCAGGAAGAGTTGTATTGGCAGTCTGTAAATGGTTCAGGGGATTCTTTTTCTGGGTTTGTTGTTTGGTTGTTTGTTTGGTTTTTTTTTTCTCAAACTGGTGTCTAGTTGACATCTGTACTACTGGGAAGGGCTTTCCAAAAGTTCCATGTTTGGGATGAAGCTGGTCAGAGTCAGAGTTCTGTTAGCACAGCTGAGAGGAGCTGAAGGGCTGGAAGGTGGGTAGAAATCCCAGGTATGAATGAGCCTTCTCCCAAGAGAAACTGCAGCAGAAAGGTGAGTTCTTCATGTAAAGTCAGTATGCATTTTGGGGGATGAGACTTGACCAAAAATAATCTGTCTCTGGGAAAGGTAATTAATTCTGTAATTACTTTACTCTGACAGTCTGGTAAAGATTACAGGTTATGGAATGTTATGTGATCTTTGCTCCTATTCTTTTGTGTAATAGTTGTTTTACTGAACTCTGCATAGAGTAGAGTACTTGCTTTTTGTTTGAACATGAACATTGTCTAAGCTTGGGGAGGGACTTAGGTGTGGCCAGCAGACACTGCCCTCTGTTTCTCAGAGTGACATTCCCACACAAGGGAACACTCACACCCCATTCTACAGGAGCAGGGTTGTAAAATGGAACTCCATCAAACCACCAAAGCCCATCATCTGGCAAGAATTCCCCACACTGAGAAGAATTAAGCAGAGTATCTTTGTCAAACAGAAGGAAAACATGGGAGCTCCTGAGCCAAGTCTATCTTCCAGACTGCGACAGAGACAATAGAAAACTGACTAGAAAGAAAACGTTCAAACATTTATTTGGTCATGCTTAAATAGAGCTAAACATATTCTATAAAATCAGGCAAGCACTGTTTAAATATTTGGTGCCTTAAATCCCCTTAGATCCAGGAACTCTGGACTAATACCATCAAATACTAATAATAATACATCAAAAGGAACTGAACCTGCAACCCCTCTAATTTACACCAAACACAGAAACAAATACAGAAAAACTGATGAAGCTAATCATTAAAGGTTGTATTTTATACAACCTTTAATGAGCTTCTCTTGATAGCAGGAGTGTTAGGTGGCCAAACATATGTAAAGTTCAGATTCTGGCAGTTTCATGCAGGCTTAGATGAAGCTCATCCCCTTTTAATGCACTATTACTTAATTTAGACTCTCTGGCATGAGCCTCCCTCAACTGCAAGTCAAGAGAAAAAAGCACAACCTCACTCCTTTTACAACCTGTGTACTGGGTAGCTGATCCTTTCAGAGCCCTTCCCTACCTGCTAAACTGTGAAAATAGTTCCATAATCTGAAGAGGATAACATATTGTTCTAGAATTCTCCCAAGTAATTCTTCAATCAGGAAAGTTTGACAATTAGGTGTGATCAGTTCCTTCATTCAAGCTGAATCAGATCCTCCATCAAAGCTGTGTGTTCCACTTTCTGAAACAGCAGCCATTTGACAGCTGTTTATTCTCAAGCCTCTGTGTTGTGTCCATTTCCTCCTCCCTGCTCAGTTATTTACTTTCAGATTACGAATTCATTAGAGCAGGTGTTACTCAGGGAAACAAAAGCAATGGACAGAAAATAACCCGCCCTCATCCCTAGATCTTTGTTGGGCAGCAGAAAACCCAGCACACTTTGTACTAAAACAACCTTCCCATTCTGCTCTTCAAATGCCACTTGATTATAGCATTATAAATTTTACATTGTCTGAAAGTGTGAGTGCTTCTAAAGAACATGATTGTTTTATTTTTCTGCAGCTCTTATGATGAAAATTCACCAGACAGCATCAGTTAACTTTGGGTTTTCCTGCAAAATTTCAGTTTTCATTCTTGTCATATTTATTCTGAATATGCAATTTTTATAGCTGCTTTTTGTCCTTGGAATTTATCCCCTGCATCTAACATATGTTGATAAACTGTAATTATGAGTTGACCTAGTTAACTAAAATAAATTTCCAGGTAGGTAGTACTAATAAGAATATTTTAACTTTAAAATTGAGGCAAGACAAAT
>VYXD01008114.1:1545829-1604698 GCA_013397195.1 Hylia prasina | reverse complement strand
CCCGGCGCCCGCACCTTCACCGGCCCTGGCGGAGGCGGGGATCCTGCCCGCCTCCGCCGGCAGCCCCCGTAAAGATGGCTGGGCACGGGAAGGGAGTTAACGTGCTTGTTTCACACACCTGTACGGGGAAACAATGGAGCCGTACAGGCGCAATGACCATAAACTGAAACACAAGAAGTTTCACCTCGGCAAGAGGGAGAACTTCTCTACGTTGAGGGTGTCAGAGCACTGGAACAGGCTGCCCACGGAGGTCATGGAGTCTCTCTGTCCGGAGACATTCCAAACCCTCCAGGACATGTTCCTGTGTCACCTGCTTCAGGTGACCCTGCTTTGGCAGGGAGACTGGACAAGCTGATCTCCAGATGTCTCTTCCAACCCTAAGAATTCTAGGATTCTGTGAAACCAGTCCATCTTATCAAAGTTTTGTCCTAAATATGTGCCAGCTGAGTGGATCCTCCCTCTGGCCTCAGCAGCTGTTTGTGTACCAATGATTTCTCCACAGATAATTACTGGCTGTTCCAAAGGATTTATTGAGCCTTCGGGTAAACACCTCTGTGAGTTTGCCTGGGAGACACCCGCATGTGTGACATGTTCATCCTCCCCCTCTTGTCCCAAAATCACTCTACACAAAGTGGGAGCATCAGTCCAGGCTGCCGGGAGGGATCAGGAGTCTCATGCTCACGGAATCCCTCCTGGATCATAGGCTTTCCTTTACTCACAAATTCACTGTAGCAATACTCAGCCTTTAATGCAGCAGTCACAGCCACCAAGTTGACACAGCACAGGTGCCATGTCTCCATAGAGGAGGATGTGTTTTTGGCCAGGACAGCCAGCTCCCTGCCACACCAAGTGATGCTGGTCCCAGGCCCCCTCTGTCACCTAAACATCTGCTTTATTCCTCCCTGAAGTTTCAGATTCCCAGGACCTTCATACTTCAGGTAAACTGCTCTAACTATACGTGACATGCTTCATCTCTGGCTTTAACCAGACTGAGACACACTCAAGGTATCTAAAAAGAGTAAAAATTGTAGTACATGAAGTAGCTTTGGCATGGAGCAGAAAAGCGAATAACAAAACTCCACAGAACAGACTAACTCTGGAAGAGCAGAGACTTTCCTCTTTGCTCAGTCCCAAGACTTGGGACAGGGGGGCTGGGTGGGAACTCATGGGGAGAACAAGGGGAACTTATAGACAGCTGCAGACAACTCTTATCCTCTCAGTTTTTCTCTGTGGGAAAAGTATGAACATCTGTGCTGGAAAAAAAACCAAAACATTATTGCTTCTAGAACTGGTGCAAAGTCATCCTTTCCCTTTGTGGTTAAGGTTGGTGACTTAGACTCAAAAAAGGATAATACTTGATTCAGAAAAGAGAAAATTTTAAAAAATATATATTGATACTGGATGGTCTTTTTGAACATTTCTGCTCTTGAGGTCTGTTACATGACTGTTTATGTCTTGCAGGAGAGTGGTTTCGCTAAGCCAAAAGGTCCCTTTACCTCAGAAAAAAATCAATTTTGACAACACTGAGAGAAACCTGAGCACTAAAAGGGGCGAAACAAAAAAGGAGGGAAAACCATTCTGTGGAAAGGACAAGATGAGAAATGAAAGTGCTGAAACATAAATTAGTATATTCTCATGGGTTATGCAAACCATCTGGCTTTAAAAGCTAGTAGTGGGAACAAGGAAAAAGGTCATCAGAATTAGCAGAGAACTGCAAAACAACTGAAGGTAAGAAAGCAGAAAATGGCAGGCACAGTGAGAGAACAAGTTGTACGTCAAAAATACAAAATAGCAGTTATATTACTGGGAATCGATGCAGTTCTGCAAGGAATGATTTGCATATTTCCTGTGAATTTATGATCAAATACTATGCAGATTTTAAAAGGAAATTAAAATTCTCATAGCCACTCTGTGCAGAGGATTAGCAAAACAATGACATTTGTTCAAAAGCATTTGAAGCAATGTGAAAAATCAGGACAAGAAAAGGCATTCATTGAGGACAGGAAGAAATCCTTGAACACACAAATTCAGTAAAGACAGGAGTCAAGGAGAGAGTAAAGAGTCAAGCAGTAGGTGAATAAACCATTAGGAGATAACTCAAGTAGCAATTCTCAGGACTGGGAAGTGCAAGGCATTCCCTGCCTGGCTGTACTTTATAGTTTTGTAGTAGGATTCACCTAACAAAGATACACAGATCTGTCTTAAGGCCCCAGGAGCAGACAGATTGAAGTAATGTGTATTAGGTATAATGAATTTCATTAATGAAGTGTAAAAACTGCAAGGCTTAAGTCTGTGTGCAAATTAGATGAAAAACAGCCTCACTGTGTAAATAACATGTCACATGCAGTCTCCTTGCTGGTTCACAGTCATTTTATCAAGACAATTATCAGTGACAAGGTTTTCAATAGTTTGTATAATAAATTAAGCATCCACATTTACGTCTACCAACCTTGTGAGGTTGTTTTGATTTTGGTTTTTGTTATCATGTTTTCAATAAGTTTCTGAACTGTGGAAAAAGAAATCCTAAAATGCGCAAGTCATTTGTGAAAATTTCTAGAAAGACTAGAGAAATTAGTCCATTCCTGAAGTCAGGGATGTTGTGGGGCTCAAACAGAACTGTAGGACTTGATAGTTTTGAAAAAAGGTTATCAGCAAATTATTTCTGTAACGGCATATTTAAATCTTTTTGGTAAGGGATTCTAAAGATATTGAATGGTAGCTGAGAGGGTAGAATATCAGCTCTGCCTTGCTAATGTGTCTGGAGTTGAGTGTGAGGCTTCATGAAAGAATGACATTGGAAATTAAAGAACTGAAAAATTCAGCCCAGTGAATAACACATTGAGGTTTAGCATGTCCTTAATTGCTGGAGCTAAGTCTTTTTATGATGCCCATTTAGATGTGAAAAACATGCTAGGCAAAGTAGAAGGAGAGCTGGATAATCTATATGATTTTATGCATGTGAAAGATTTACATCCTTATCCATGGCAACCACAGCTGAACAGGAGTTTTTCAAGGGAACACTTCTCTGTTTGAAAATGCTGCGTTGTCTGACTAAGGTTTTTCGTGAGAAATATACATGTTTTAATCAAAAATCTACTAGCAAGGGCTAGAAAAAAAGATCCAGAAGGGGTCAGAAATGATCCCAGAATGGCTAATTAGCCTAGTAGCCAGGACACCTGTGTGGCCTGGTATTTTAAAGGTTCAAATTTTTGCTCTGGTTGATTCAAAGACATAAACTAACCACTGGATATTTAGGTCAACCTCCCTCAATTTCACTGGGTCATTCATGATTTTATTAAAAGCAAATGACCCTACTAGAAAAGACCTTGTAGTTAGTAGTTTAACATGGGAGAGGCAAGAAGATCATTATAGGATTTGTTTTGTTGATTTATTATTGTTTAGAATGAAATATTAGGAGTAGTGAATTAATCAGCTGGGAATTGAGTTAATGGTAGAATTTTTTAGAGATGTAAGAATAAAAAGTGCCAAAATTACACAAACCAGACATTGACTGGGTGTAAAAAGGAAACACAGGATTCAGTTAAAGTAGAACATTGCCAGAAAATAAGTTAAGCATAAAGATACACAAAGGGGAAATACTCTTAATACTTATCAATTTGTAAATAATTGTGATATGAATAAAATGTTGTGAACAGAATTTAAATAATACAGTTAGAGTTAGAGGCTAAGTATTAGAACTTACAACACAAAGGTAACATCTGAGTTTTACTGTGTACTTAGCTAATGAGGTCATGTTTGAAAGGCTTTGCAGGTCTGTTTCTTAATTACAAATGGGAATTATATTTATAAGCATAGGTACGCCTCTGTGATTGTAGAAGTTGTATATTTTTACCGGATAGAAGTGCATGTTTCATCTAAGGATCACAGAGCTATTTGTCAGTTTATCCAAGTATAAAGAAGAGCCTGAGCAAAAGGTCAGTTCCAGTTATGCTAAATACACTCTACCTGCACAGACAAACAAGCCCGTAGAGAAAAAAGAAGCATTAAAATTACCTTCTTCATTTTTTCTTCCTCTCATCCCCCTGTCCCCTCCAGTCCCCCCTCCCCAAATCAAGACTTGTGAGCACGTTAATTGCAGATCATTTGTCCTGCTAATGGGCCCAAAGTCCACAGGGAACAATACCTATCAGGCAGTTTATCTCAGATTCAGTAACCTAGATATCTTGGCAGAGCTTTAAGATGTATTGGAGGGTTAAGGATGAAAGAAGAGAGAAAGAGCTAGAGAGGCTTGTGCTATATCTGTGCCTAGAAAAGACAGAACTTACTCTGTTTTATTATTTCCATGTTCTGGCTCGAGAGGATGTAGGTAAAATATTCAAAGCCTGTAGATGGATCTACAGACACTGAAGGAGATTTTGAAGGCTCTGATGCATGTGTAACCTTCACCACACCTTTCTGAGGGCAGAGAGAGCTGCTTGAGCAGCAGTGAGCCTCCAGCACTTTGTGTGTAATTTGAGGAGTTCTTTCACAAGACTGTTAAAAATGAGGCCACAAAAACCATCTCTCGAGCCACATCGTGGGGTGCCATGGTTACAAAAGGAGCAGCACCAATTGCCATTTGCAGGTTGTTGGTGTGAGCAGTCATAAACTGTGCTCTGGCAGCTCTGACATTGCACTGGACACTCTTCAGGGTGGTCTTGCAGAGACACTCAAACAGTGACTGCAGAACTGTTCACATCCTGACATTTTTTAGTTACATTTATTCACTATTGTTGATGGAAAGCTCAAAGTCACAAGATTTGTATTCAAATTATGTGAGGGGGATATTGCAGCTGTATTGCAATAGCCCTTGGTATTAAAAACTATCAAGAAAACTTACTAGAGATAGCCATCCAGTGCCTGAGACAATAAGAGTGTTTAAAGCACAAGAAGTTTTACAGAAGCCTGGATTACTGAGATCTAAAGTCATACCACTCTCTCCACAACAGTACAAATACTCACTTAAATTTCATGAGTTTGGTGGTTGAATTCTGAATTTGGTGACAAACTTTTAGGACAAAGGAACAGAAAGTTCCTAAAGGGGAAAAGTCTTTAACTGTTGTGAAAATGTATAGTTCAAGGTCATATCAGCAGGGATTGTGGTCTTTCAATTGTTGAATATTTCATAATGTAACTAAAAGTATTTGAAAGGATTTTAGTATTTGATACAGAAATTACCGACTTTCAGTATTTTTTATTTAATGTCTATAAAACTAGCAGAGCCTTAGGAACTTTGTAATGAATTCATACTGAATAGAGTTTAGCATGAAAATAAATATTTCCAGGGTCTAGAAGATATCAGAGTTCTTGATGGAAGATAGTGGTATGATTAACTTCATGAATATCATAACAATTCTGTTATATCTAACAATGATGTTGTCTGGCTGTTCTCAGCTCTTTTAAAGCTTTTTTTCTTGTTTCCAAAATTGTATTAGAAAATCTCTTTGCTCTGGTGCACACTAAAAGTTTTACTCTAAATATTTCAGCATCATTGAGGAACAGGAGGTCAATATATAACCAGAAGAAAAAATCCTAGATAACTGTGCAAGTGTATGACTGATGAAGTTTAAAAAAGGGAAAATAAAATAAAATAAAGTAGGTTGATTTTAGTTATGACTGCTAAGATGTGAGCCAGTCTTTTATTCCCTGTGCTGTAACTGAATGATAATGGTTTTTATGTGTTTCTGGAAAGGAGCCTAAAGTGGAATGTTCAAGGCCTAAGAGATGAAATGCAGCAAGAGAAAATTACAAAATTACCAGTGAGAATAGCAGGAGATATGACTCACATTAACTGAAGACCTAAACATCTTCGTGTATGAGTGCTCAGGGCTGACTTCCAAGGCTCTAAGAAGCCTTGGTACCAGAGCAGCCACTTCGGTGTGCATGTGTGAGGAAAATTTCCATAATCTCTCCTGCTGGTTTGTTAGGGATGCTGGGGAGAGCAACTTCTGTTAATGTAGGTATTTGCAGGTCTGGACTGAACCCAATTCATTTAAGACTCATCTAAAATTCTAGCTGACTTGTTCAAATACCACTTAGGGTGGTACCTACAGGAAACAGGTTGCTGAAGCTGCATTTGGTGTGGAGCTGTTGGAAGAGAAGGCAAAGGTGGAGTGAAGCAAGTAACAATGTGTGGATGTCCAGCACCTGTGAAGAACAGACCCCTGGTGTCACAAAGCAGGGGTACAGTAACTGATGAGTCCCGCTTTGAGGCCATTCTGACATCTTTATATCTGGTGTCAGGCTATAAAAGGGAATTTGGCCTTCCCTGGGAGAGGGATGGCCTCTGTGAGAACAAGCACAGGTGACTGAGGCGCTCCAGAGCTGGTCCTTTTGTGACTGAGAAAAGCTGTATTTCCTGCTAATACCCACTGTCACCTCAGTTCAACACAGGCTGAACTGTGACTTGCCTGTTTTGTAGTCACTGGAGACAGATTTCAAAACAAAACCACCTGAATTTCTGCTGATTTTCATGGGCATTTAGAGGCCTCAGCACAGCTTAAAAATTTGCTGTCTGAGCATACCACAATGGGATATCCAAGTGAAAGGATTAGACAATTATAATATTTTTTGATTATAGCTTCTTGTTCTTCAAAACCATCGTGAAACCCTTAGGTGTGCAATGAATAATTAGATTTGGTTACTATTGATCAAAATTGATTTGAAATGTCAATAGGGAGATAACTTTTAATATTAATTAGGTTCTTTTAATGGAAGGGAGTTCAAAAACAGTTTAAAAATTCTATTTTCATCCAGCTTTGCTAATCTGTAAGACTTGATACTTGGTGAATGGATTGTACAACGAGTAACTAATCCCCTGGGATACCCACTCCTCTTGTGCTGAATTAAAGGATGAATGACATTTCTGCACTTTGTCATTCTGAAAGAATTGGCCTGTAGTTGATTGAAGCTGCTGAGGAGGTTCTGGATGTGTCCCCCACTTGCTGTACCTGACCCAGAACCTGCAGCCTGGTTCCAGTGCTGACACCCACAGCTGGAGATGGGTGCCTTGAGGCAACAAGTGTTATAATATGACAAACATGGGAAAAAATGGCGATTTTTTACTTTAGTGTCACTGTGCATTTTTAAGATGGTGATAAGTAAGTCTACAGGGAGCTGGAAGGAGACATGAATCGCTGTGAAATTCTGGGACTGCAGTGAGTAGTGCCACAGTAACGCCATTGCAGAAGGAGCTGGGTATGAACAGCAGGCAGCAGGCTCAGTGTGGAGCTGTGTGCTGAACCACGAGGGGATAAAAGCACTGACCATTTGCTGTGTCATCCAAAGCAAGGGGTTTGCATGATCTGTAGAGCAGGTACAGGGAACAGTTTGTGTGGAATGAGTAACTTCTCTTAGTGTGATTGAAGATGTGTCATTTGACACATAATCACAGGAGAGATTAAAGCTGTGCACATCTTATTTTGGTATCACTTGACTTTTGAGTGCCTGACTTTTCAGCTCTAATACCACCCTTAAACCATGTCTTCATGTGTTTCAAAGAATCAAAAAAATGGCCTTTAAGGTTGGAAAAGACCTCCAAGATTGAATCCAGCTGTTTACCCAGTCATCCTGTGTTCACCACAAAACCATATCCCCATCTGACACATCCACATCTTTTGAACTCTCAGGGATGGTGATTTCATCCCTTCCCTGGGCAGCCTATTTTAATGCTTGACCACCCTTTCAATGAAGAAATTGATCCTAATATCCAATCTAAACCTCACCTGGCACAACTTGAGGGTTCATCCTCCATGTTCTATCCAGGAAACATTGTCCTGCTTACTGCAAAACACAGAAGCAAACCTGGTGGTTGCCAGAGGTTAGGCTATTTGCTATAGCTGCTGTGCTGTAGCTTACTTGCTATAAGCTTGGAGCATCCTTGAGGCTATTTTCCTCCTGGTACACTGTAAAGAAAATGTAGAATTGGCCAATATGTTTGATAGCAACTCAGAATGGAGCAGGAGCAACTGAGCTCAGATCCTTTTCACTGCAGTTTTATAACAATGCTTATTAACATGGGTTATTTTGAATACCTAAAAATGAATAAAAAATAAAGTAAGCACATAATATCCAGTTTAAAAAATCAGAAAGTCTTGCTGAAAGCATTCTGATATCTCAGAGTACAAGACTGCTTGGGCCATTGTCTGTGATATGTTTCTTTTAAAGGAAGGTCATTTTTGAGGGTATGCTGTGATCTGGAAAAAAAAAAAAAAAAGATAGGGAAAGTTCATGGTAATGACAGCTGGGGAGAGGAACATTGTTTGGACTACACTGAAATTACATTGTGTGTCTCTGCAAGTACAAGATCATGTTAAGAACAAGCATGGATTTTGGAGAAAGTATTAGAAGTTGAATAGAAAAGACAATGTTCTTTTTCTGTTCTGAATCACTACTTCAAAAGCCTTCCTGTTGCTCCCTGTTGTACTTCATTGTGTTTCAATGGAGCATCAAAAACCAAACAAAAACACCTATTTGCTTCTCAATGGAGTCTCCCTCCTAGGCTGGGCATTTCCCACAAACTTTTCTGCTCTGTATAACAGAGCTTCTAGTGTGCATGATGAAGAGGTACACAAAGAGATGGAACATGGTTCTTGCTCTGAGCTGTGTGATGGATACTTAATATTCTATCATTTCATCTCCTAGATTGCCAATGAAAAAAGGAAAATCATGGTGGAAAAAATGGTAAAGGCACAAAATTCTACTCGCAAGAATTACATTAAACACAATTAGAAAAAATACCAAGACAAAAATAAACTTGTAACTGGCATTTTCTTTCATTACCAGATGAATAAAATTAGAGATAGAAGAGCCGTCCTAAACTGGAACTGCAACAAGAAGCTTGAGAGCCAAAAGGTCAAAGATGGTCTTCACAAATAGATTTATGAAAAAAAATTTCTTTGCTTCTCTCTCAGTAAAAAACCAAACAAACCCACAACCCAACAACCTCCCCCCAACCAACCAAAAAAAAAGTTCCATATATTTTTTTCCACAAAGTCAGTTTATTTCCAGAGTCAAAAGCATCACACCTGTTCAGATGTGCTAATTGCCCAGGAGAATCTCTCATCAGATAGCACAGAGTGCTTTCTAATATTAGATCACACTGAAACAGGCCTGCTTTTAAGCATTCAATCAATGCATCATGATCCACTGATAAATTAAAAACTGCAGGCTAGGTTCCCTGATCTCTATGTGCTACTCAGGCAGTTTAAGGCTGTGTGATCTCAACTGGGAAGATAAGAATCCCCCAGGGGCTGGCTGACCTGTGATGGATGGCTTAGGAGCCAAAGTTTGCTGTCAATTCCAGTGTAGATCAATTCAGGGAACCAAGAGGCTCTAATCAGATCCCTTGATCTCTTTCTTGCATCAAATAGTTCTCAATTTCACTGCAGATAGACTGATTTTTATATCCTTTTTTGAGCCCTAGCATAACATTAACTTTTAAAATTCTGACAATAGGAGACACCTACAACAGGAAAAAAAAAAATCTGATCTGGAAGATGGTAAACCCACTTTTGACTTCTTTCATTTAATAATGAGATTCTTGGGACATAGAGTGCACCATGCAGTGTCCATCTCAAATATTTTTGTTCCTGTCCTTGAGTTTGAATATAGGTTGTTGTGGTCATTGCACATTTCCTAACAGCTCTTGTACACAAGGCAAACTCATCTGCTGTGTCTAGTGACCAGCTCAGGCACTGACAAACAAGTGTTTCCCATATCATGGGGGGACCCATGAAAACCACTGTCCTGGCAGATCAAGAGAGCAGCCCATGAGAGGGAAACTGGAGACAGAAGAGAAAGGTAACAATTTTTGTCAGGAATGATGATCCCCTTTAATAAGGGACCATTCTTAAATACAGAACAAGCCTTAGAACTTCTCTTTGTGCTGGAGTGAGAAAGTACTGAGAGTACAAGCCTTTCTTTATCCTGTGTATTGGCAGTGCCCACCATAGAGGATGATGTAAGAAAGGACAGTTTTTGGCAGTGTGATCAGTAAAAGGAGCCTATCCAGTCAAAGGATTGTCCTTCAACGCAGGACAGTCAAACTGTCCTTCAATAGCCAGAACTAGAGCAGGAAGTAGAGTTATTCTGGGTTTTTTGTTTTGTTTTGTTTCTAAGTACTGTCCTAGACTGATCTAATTGAATTTGTAGGCTCTTACAGATGCTGTATTTTTCCTTTAGAGGCTGTTCTGAGAAAATAAAGTTGCAAACACCTATTTTTAATAATCATGGCAAGATTTCAGAAAGATCTGTGCATGAAGCCTGAATTTCTCATTAAGAACTTGTGCTCAGGTACCAATTTAGGCAGTTCGTACATAAGGATGTCAACCATAGGAAACAACTAAAAGAAAAAAGCTAAATCAATATTCTTTATTCAGATGGGAGCTGAGCTAACACAAACAGTTTATCTAAGTGTTTAATAATTACCCCAAAAGGCAGGAAGCACACACCATTGCACATTGCAAAGAACTCTGAAGGAGGCTGGGCTGGCTCTATGTCTGTCCTTTGATGTGGGCATGGGGTCACACAGGATTCACGTACCTCTCCAGCAAGAACTGCTAAAATGTACCTGCTTAAAATGTAAGGCTTCACAGCAGAGCATCTGCTACTGCAGTGTAATAAAAATGTATTAATCCAAGACAAGGATTTATTGTACATGTAGTAAGATGGGTAAGGAACCAACTGCACGGAAGAGGGAACTAGATTAGACTGAAAAGTAATTACTAATGATGTTTTGGAACAGCATCTTATTTAATATTTTCATTAATGACAGCACAAAAAAAAAAGCAGAAACTAATGAAGTTTGAACACATATTTGAAACTGGGAGAAGAGAGTATAAAACAAAATACTAGAATTTTACATAGGAAGTCTAGTAAAGTGATGTCTTAAGTAATGTAAGCACCATGATATAAACAATTGTCAAGTCGTGTTTGAGAACCAAGTTCTTTTGCTAAGAAAAAGGTGGTCCTCTGGTTGAAAAGAATGACAGAGAGAAAAAGATGGGCAACAGCTTCTGCTTACTAGAGTCATGAGCAGTAACAAAAGTAACAAACTCCTTCTGCCACACTGTTTTCAAACAGTGGTGACAGATACAACAGAGAATGAAATTTCCTCAGTGCCACAGCACATCATTTCTGCAGCTTTGCTAGAGCCATGATGTGGAACTGGAGAGACAAAGGACTCTGATTAGAGAAGACCCAGAACACATCTATGCTGAACACCCTAATCAAGTGAAAAAGCTCCAGTGACATCTGAGTAAATAAAAGCCAAAGCTCCAGCACTGCTGGAAGCCTGGGGCTGTGCCTCAGATCATGTTCAGACAAGCACCCACACAGAGCCCAGGACCAAGAATTTGTATCCAGAGCAGATTAGGCAAGACCTGTGTCTATCTGCGAGGGCTTAATGAACTGAGGAACTGCTGGCCTCCTGTGGAAAGCTCTGCAGCTGTTCCTGAAAGCTGCCCTTGGCCAGCTGCTTGCCAAGGTGCCAACAGGAGCCGTGCTCTTCTCTCGGTCATGGGCAGCTGCCACAACACGGGCTCCTGGCACAGGCACGGCTGAACTCTGCAATGGTCTTGGTTTGCAAGACACCAGAGCAGATCAGCAAGGATTACGGGAAGTTCACTGCTGTCATGGTTTCACATCACAGTCATTATCAGGAGTGTCCTTCACTAAGCATCTTTCAAGGTGAAAGAGTTTGTCAAAATTAGTCTGCTTTCCTTCAGCAAATCAGACCACCTCAGAACACTTGAAAGCTGCAGCACATGGGAGTTTAGCTATGAAGTGAGTTGCAGCTCTCATGGAGTAAACAACAGGTGCAAGGTGGATTTTTTTAACTTCCCCAGCTATTCTGAAGGTTTGCGTGCTTGGTTCCATACCTGAAGACATCTGATGAAGAAGCAGCTTGAGAATTTCTCCTGGTTTTTCCTCAGCTCACAAGTTCAAGCTGTTATAGGTGGCAGATGCTGGGCTTTGTTTCCCATCCAGACAACAAAGCAAATGAACCTTGTCATCACAGAAAGAGCCCAAGTCCTTACAACGTTGATTTCTGAAAGTAGTTTAAAGCTATTACTTTCTTCAGTCTCATTGATCCTGAATGCTCATTGATCCATGGCACTCACAGGTACAACTGTGACCAGAACGTTTCTTCTGCGGGCACCTCTTCATCACCAGCACCTGCCAGTGCCAGTTGCCCAAAGGAGTGTCATAGACTGGTGTTCTCTTGCCTATTTCTCAGGCAGTTTTACTAATCAAAGTCAGGTTCAGCTTCTTCAAAAAGCTGAACAGATCTCAAAGGGTCTCACGATTAAGGGAAGTTTTCAAACATACCGAAAGAACAACACTTCTTCCCCAACAGCACTTTTGATTAGTAAGATGAAACAATTCTGTTTTACAGGTTTACAAAAGATAACAGCTTAAGAAATGTCCCATTTATTTGTATATTCCAAACAGAAGGAAAGTGTAGATTTAAATTTTTGCAAGATTAAAGTTTGCAACGAGAAAGAAATTGAAACATAGAACTCCTCTAATGTTCTTGTGAAATTTGCCACAAAGGCGTAACAGACTGTCTTAGTTTGGGGCAAATTTGGGAGGAAACCTCCGAAGGGGGGTTTCCTCTGGAAAGCCAACTCAAACCACCCCTCCCCCCTGCCAGTCCGGGAAAATAACTTCCTCAGAGAAAAAGTGGAAAGAACTATTTATTTAATAAACAAAATACCTAGANGAACCGGAGTCAGGAGAGGAATGCGTGGGAGTCCAGGAGTATTTTCAAAACAAAAACTTCACGTATCTTCTTCTCCTGGTTCACCGTCAGACTGTTTTAAAGGTACAGAACTCAATATACATCACAAGCAGGACAGACGATTGGGGATACAGGCATAATAAAGTCACCCTAGGACATAGACCTTGGCTCAAGGAATCCCAACAATGTTATTCTTGTTGCAGAAAGCCAATGTTTTTTTATGGCAGAGCAGTTTAATAGAACCAGACTAGAAACTGAGCTGAAATATGTTCACAGCTGCAGAACTAACAGAAAATTATTTCAACCCTCTGAAGAACCACTTGAGTATCAGCCACTAGGAAGACAAAGGTTTATATTTAAATATTTTACCCTTCCTAGCAGTATCATCTCTGAGTTCTTCAAAGGAAATTCACATATTTATGAAGTTGATGGAATGACCTATATTTCCTTCAGGCACAGGGCTACTGCATCTGTACTATGAATTCCATGAAAAATGCAAAATTATACACTGAAGAAAAACAAGGCAGCAAATTTGGATTCTTTTCTAATCTAATGATATGAGCAAATACTGAGAGACTGAGAAGCAGAAAAAAACCCCTTATTTACATTTTCATTGAATAATTTGTATAATCAGAAGATTTAAAAGGTCATTACTAGAACACCTGCCTGTTAACAGATGTAGAAGAATGAAAGCCAAAGAACACAGTTTTTATAAAGATGTTGATAAATAAACAGTTGGCAGATCTGCAGCTACCTGCTGGGGCAGCATTAGTTTCTTTGTTCAGGCCACTGTTATGGATGAGGTAAATCTGGAACTCATGAGTCCATGCACACATTGTCTATCCTGTTGCAAAGCTTGCCAGTTGTTTATTAAGAACTGCATTGCTTTTAAATATCAACATTCCAGCTAAAACAGCTTTTATCCAGTAGGGAAGTTTTATGTACCAAGGTCAAGTATGGGTCTGATGTTTGCACGGACAGCAGATATTGAAAAAAACCTTACAGTCTCTTACCACAGAAAGAAAGCCAGCAGAGTAGATGTTTGTTTAGACAGATGGGGGGTACAGCTTTGCACAAATCTTAATCAAGAATGAAGAGCCTGTCTTAATTTGGCTATATTGGTTAACTTCCGTGGTCAGTGCCACTCAGTAACACTGGAGACTCAATAGCTATTTGCACAGGCCCACCCTGAGAATCACTTCACTTAATTGTGGATAACCCAGTGCCACCTGTCCAGGTCTCCAGGTCTAAGCTGGAGGATGTGACTTTGGTCTGTGGCTGAATTGTTTTCTGGAGATTCCCATTAAATTTCCTAAACCAGACAAAACTAAAGCATCAGGAGCTGTGGTTCTGGCTGAGACAACTTCCTTCACAGTAGCTGGTATAGGGCTGTATTTTGGATTTGTGCTGGAGACAGTGCTGATAACACAGGGATGTTTCAGCTATGGCTGAGCAGGGCTTACACAGCATCATGGCCTCTGCTTCTCACCCCTAAGGAGGCTGGGAGTGCACCAGGAGTGTGGAGGGCACACAGCTGGGACAGGGGACCCAAAGTGACCACAGGGACGTCTCACACCATATTGCACCAAGCTCAGCAATTAACTGGGGGCCAGGTGGTTTTATTTCCCTCTTTTTTAATCTCTTTTCCTCACAATTCAAAAAAGCACTATTATTTTTCTTAATTATTCAATTGTTTCTTTTTGACTTGTACCCTTTCAGTCCTGCCCCCATGTCCAAAGGGGTGGAGGCAGTGAGGGTGCAGCTGGGCAGTGCCTGGCTGCTGGCTGGGCATGAATCACCCCATGAGCTCAGACAGGCAATTTACAGGTATCTCTATTAAGGTAAAATAACATTGTGCAATCAGAATTCTGTTAGTCTTGGGAGAGCATCTGGTTGCATGAAGAAAATTAAATAAGTAGCTTAGATGCCTGCATTATCTGCAACTTAAGTACGAACTTATCAAAATAGCTATAATTTTTAAAAATAGCTAAATATAAAACAATTTATATATCACTCAAGTCTATGTTTAATAGTTAAGACATTTCTCCCCAGTGTACTGGGTACTCAATCACCTGAATATTCAAGTTATGAGGGCGCTCAGAGAAGAATCTGGTGCAATCCCCAGCTCAGCACGGCTAACTCCAAAGCTATGAGACCATGGAAGGTGAGAGCCCTCCTTGTCAGCCAAGTGCTGCACATCTCCAAGGATGGGTATTCCACAGGCTTTCTGAGCAACCTCTTCCAGTTCCATTTCCAGTTGCAATAATGATTGTTTTTCATGTCCTACAAGAAATTCTCTTGCTCAAGTTGTTTCTGTAGCCTCACATTCTCCTCCATTCATCTCTGGAGAAAGCCTTTCCTTTGTCTTCCTGCAGGCAGGTGCAGGCAGCAAGAAGCCCTCGTGCAGGTGCCTGTGTGGGTGGTGCAGGATTTGTCCATCAGGTCCAGGTCTTTGCAGAACATCAGGAGATGCCCCTCAGTGTCCGCTGTGGCTCCCAGCTGCTGCCATTTGCCATCAGTCTGAGGCTGCTGCTCAGCCTGTCACCAACCAGCCCTGGCAGCAGAGCCTGCCCTCAGCAGTGCCACTGCTGCCAATCTCACCCCTTAGCACAATATTCTTCCACTCTGATGGTGCAGCCAGTTTCCCACT
This sequence comes from Hylia prasina, assembly GCA_013397195.1. NCBI lineage: Eukaryota > Metazoa > Chordata > Aves > Passeriformes > Sylviidae > Hylia > Hylia prasina. The sequence goes on along the minus strand of VYXD01008114.1, from coordinate 1,589,306 downwards.
CACCTTCCAAGTCTACCCATCCATCCCATCTCTCTCCAGCTTGGCTGTAAGGATACTGTGTAAGACTGTGTAAAAGTCCTTGCCAAGGATAGGACACAGGACATGCTGTGCTCTCTCTTCTACAAAAGGGAGGGAAATCAGGCTGGTTAGGCAGAGTGTGCCCCTGGGAAAGCCAGGATGGCCATTCCCAACCACCATTTTGACTCTCACATATCCCAAAATAAGATTCATTTCCATAACCCCTAGGAATATGCTCTAGTCTTCCCAGGGACTGAGGAAGTCTCAGTCTCAGGAGTATCTATGATACAATTTTTATTTGTTTTACAAAAGCAAAGATACAAAAATACTGATTTTAAAAGAAGACATTTTTACAAAGAATAACCCCTTTGCAGATGTTGAAAGGTCTTTACTATTATATAGTAATTTCTGTACACACTTTTATACATTTTGCTTGCTTTAAATGTACAGAATAATAGAAAGATAGAAAACAGAAAAATCTTAAATAATTCACAAGTTTACAAGATAGGTTTTTCAAAAAGCAATACATTTTCCCCCAATTTCCACGACAAAAGCTTCTGAGTGGTCAAGGATTCAAAAACTCATCCAAATTTTTCAGAGATGATTCATACAGGAATCTGAAATGCCATAAAACAATGCATAACAGAATTAGAAATGCTAAATGCCACATCAATCCTCAACTATTTGATTCTCAGAGTACAGCTACCACATGATTTCTTGGACCAGTTAGTCCATATTAGTTTATTAAAATGCTGTTAAAATTACTTTTGAAATAGCTAGATTATTTTTCTTTCAACTTTTCCATTTTTCTGCTGATCATCTCTGTCTCTAGAAAAACCAACAGCAAACCAGTTTAAATTACTATGTCAATTCAAGCACATTTTCTAATATTTCATCATCTAGTTAAAGAACCCACTCTGCACAGCATTGTTACTCTTTTGTTCAAACAAAACAGTGAAATCCTTTACAGGTAATTCATTATAAGACCATTTTTCATTCTTTTACTTTCTTAATTTCTCCCTCACTCTTCAGTCTTCATATTTCTCCTCACCAATGGCAACTTTTTTCCAAGCCTGAGCTTTCCATCTTATCCTTATTAGCAGCTGCCTCTTCCAGCTGCCCTCACGCTCCTCTTAGTCCCATTCTGACTCTAATTTCCAACCACACAATTCTCTCTACAGTGCCACAGCCTTTAAGCCAGGATGAAACTCCAGTGTCACAGTAAGGCAGCGTTACAAGCTACTACACAATTAGGATAATTAATTAAGTTCTGTGGGTTTAGGCACAATGCTGCTTTGTATGAATTTTATTTTCTTACAGTTAAAGGCTAAAAAAACAATGGATTTGTAATGTGGGAGTATTGGCACATTGGCCAAAAGCCATCAATTGGAATAACCGTGCTCCTCCCAAACAAACAAGCTGAAGTCAGTTTTACCAAGTACCTTTCTAAGGAACTTAAAGATGGGAGGCAGAGAAATCATACCCAGTTATACACCAAAACAATTCAAGAGCCATAATTTACAGACGCAATAAGAGTGCAATTAAGAATTTGGGAGCTAGCTAAATGATAATACTAAAGAAATATCTTTGAGCACAGCCATTAGCTAAATTTAAATTCAAATACTCATATATCAAAATGATAAATAAAGTTAATACACAGTATTAAGTAAAAGTTATTATCCTATAGCACATTAGGTTTTACAGAACATGAGACATTTTTCTTTAGCCTCCAAATGACTGCATTGACAGCTTTATCTGCATTTTTTTGTTAGGCATAAATATTTGCATTTTATAAGCTAAACTAATGTGCGTGCCATTACTCTTGAGGAAAATTCTCTCAATATACAGTATGTTGTCCAGAATTTTTAAATGCACTGAACAGCATTTTTAAAATACAGTCCCACAGGACCATCTGAAACCACTAACTCAGCTGAAGAGGGAAGAGTAAATTGCAGTGAAAAGTTTTGCTTCTGAATTAGTGCAACAATTCCTTGTATAAAGGCAGCACCTTAATTACCACACCAGACAGCTTTTTTTACTTTTTTCTTTCATTGCTAATATGTAAGAGATTACTCCTAAGTCTGAAGTTAAGATGCTGGCACAGAACACCAGTTCTCTTGGGAAATTAAAGAATGTCACCATTTCCTGGTATACCTGGGTATTGAATAAAATAATCCCTCAAGGAGTTATTAGGAGATAATGCATTCAGAAGCAAAAAATAGTAATATTATTAAGAATGAGTTAAAACCCAGTAATGTATTTTAGCAAGCAGCAGCACAGTACTTGTGTTAGAGGACTGCCTTCAAATTAATGACCAGTGATGTAGCTTGGAGCACACCATAACTAAAATTTGGTGTTTGGTAAGCTGAGGAGGATGATAAAATAGTTTACAAACAAAAGGGCATGCTTTAGACCATGTATAATCACATTTTAGCTGTACATTAGCACACAAGCAGCAGAGGACTACAAATGGCACATCAGAAGCTACCAGAGGCCTGGCCTAGTCTGACATTCTGTCTTAGCTGTGAGACTGAAAATGCTTTAATTCATCGTGCAAAACCTAATCACTGCAGAACTTCCTCCAAACCTCTTTCCAGCATCAATTATTTTATCCTTCTAGAGAGAAAAATTCCCCAACATAGCTGTACAAATATGAATTCCCCCCCAAATTCTGTAAAGCTTCTGAATTTTATCATAGTACACAGATTCACAGAAAAAAATCTTCCCATTATCATATTCATATCCCTAACCCTTGAATTTCATCTGCAACTGTCTCCTGGGCTGGTATTATACAAAGGTAGTCACTCATATATCACAAAATTAAAACACTGTGTAGCATCTTCTACTCTTCATCTGCCCCAACATGCAGGTTGATTTGTCCCAGTTCACTGGGCAGAGACGATCATATAGATTCATAAAGCAATTATCTGTGTTCTCACTGAAATTTATAGTCAGTGGTGCTCTCAAGTAGCAGCAATTATTCACTTTAATGTGCCTATTTATTTAATCATGTAAAGATTCACTTTAATTTCACAGCTTTTTCTGCTATCTTGATTAGAAGTGCAAACTGAAACATGATATCCTGCCGCTCTCCTTTTCCAGGTAATAATAATAATTATTATTATTACTATTATCATTATTATTATTGTTAAAAACAATTCTAGTAGAACACTTGGCAACCCATCATAAAATAATATCATGGGGAAAAGAATGGGGTTTTGTTTCTTTGTGTTTGATTTTGTTTCTAAGCTAGGTCCTGACCAAAGGACATTTTTCACAGCCAAGCAACTCTCCAGCTTTCCTGCAGGCCTCTTTCAGGTAGCGGACGGGATTCCAGAGCACCATCCTCTGGATGGAGGCACAGCTCAGCCACCAGTGTCTATGTCAAGTCACTAAAATGCCAGAGAACAACGTGCCTCAGGCCAGGGATCATGAGAAGAGCACACTGGGGAAGAGTGCTCAGGCTGGCAGAGCTGTGCAAGAAACTGTTGAGTCAATGAAGCTCCTTTACAGTAAGGTTCCTGTACAATGGGCTTTTTGGCTTGTTTGGGAGTCTTTTTTTTATTATTATTTTATTTTATTTTATTTTAAAGTCTTTCTACTCTGCATCCATTGGCTGACTGAATAGTAAGGATCACTAGTTCGAAGAATGAAAGACTGCAAGGGCCTCTGCATGTTCAGGCCTCTGTGGTGCATTGCAAACTTTCTCAGTAACTTTGGATTATGGATTAATGTCCATAACCCCAGTCTGATTTTTTCACATTCTGTGTTTGTCCTTATAATGTCTCCTTTGCACACTTTTTGATTCCATGGGCAGTTCAATAACTAGGCAGAAATGAGATGTTCACAAATTTTAAGACTTAAGCAAGTTTGAGCCTAAAGGCTAAAGCATTTATCACGATTCTCTAGACAGGCCTGAGGTAACAGATTGCAAATACAATGCAGCCAATCACTTTAAAAAAACTCTTCAGAAAAGATACACCAGATATGACACTTGAAATCCCCCCCAACAAAAACAGCAAAATAAAATCACCTGTAGAAAGGTCTCAAATTTTTACTGCCTGCATAGGTTTGGATTCATATGCCCAATGCCAAAATGTGGGAGAAAAGTCTTCTAGTAATAAGAAATAGTAACTGGACAGTTTGCTTTGTTCTACCCCGCTGCAAACAGATCTGGATTTCAGAAGTGAATCCTGCAATATACAGGATCAAGTGATAACACATTCAAATTAAATGAAAAATGCCCAAAGCTAAATATGTAAAGATTGCAATCAGAGCAGATATAAGACCAGGAAATTTAATACTGTGCTGGGCTCAATACCTCCCACTTTCCCCCCACCAGCATTTTAAACCTTGCAATCCATCAGAACAATCTAACAGTGTTATGTAAGTACAGAACAGAGGCAATTATTGGAGAGGGGATAGGAGAGCTCAGTGCTCCTTTCCCACAGCACACCCACCTTTCAGTGCTGCTGGATTCTCCTGTGGCAGCATCCTTGCATATTATCAGTCTCCTCTGAATGGCAGGTGCAATATCCTTTAGAAGTGAAGTTTTGTGCTTACCTATTTGAAATGAGTTGAAATGTTGGACAAAAATAATAATTCATCAAAAAAACCAGCCCCACTCTTCCATATGTTCACAGAATAACTTTAAACATAAAAGACTGCTTAATGGAAGATTAGATACTAAATTGCTCTTTCACTGTCCTGGATTAACTACTGTGTATTTCAATGTAGTACATAAAAAGAAAGATGGAAAAAGGACAAAAATGTTTTGACTGACCTTTAATTATAATCACAATGCAGACAGTAGCTGTTAGACTAAAAATCCCTTCAATTTTTTCAGAGAGAATGCACTCCATTAATTCATTTAAAATTGACCTAAGGAAAAAAATAAAGAAAAAATATGTTATAAACCATATTTCTTTCAAAATAGAACTGAACATGTTTGTAATTATGCTACCCTGCCACCACAGCTTCAAAGATACCATTCAGGACAAAGCAGTGTGACTGGGTAACTGAAAACTGCGTGCTGCCTCTGGAACTGAGAATATCAAAGCATGGTAAATTGCTTGGGAAGAAAATAAAAAAATCTGCAAACAGAAAAAAGTTTAAGAGAAGTGAAGGGCTTATTTAAGAGAAGTGAGGATATATTTTAGGAAAGTCAATCCATGAAAAAATTATTGGTTATACTGGAATTTAATTCACAGAATTTGTACTGAAATTTCTAACTCAAATTTCTACTGAAGTTTGAGAAATATATTTTATGACTCCATTGGTTTGCTAGTACCTTCTCAGGCTTAATAAACCTTTTGACCTTGAATATGTTTCTCATAAATATTAAAATAGATGGTTTTCCAATTACAACCCAGTGAAGATCATTTTTAACAAAACAATGCCCTGAAACATTTCCAAGCAACATTTCAGTTACTGAAATTATGGACAGAACAACAGCACCATGACAGCAGCTCCTTGTAAAATACTAACTCAATATGTATCTTATGAGATTTTGTCACTCCTAGCAAGAGATGAAAGTATTACCACCAAACTCTAGTGGTGTTTTGGGATATATGTCAAGGTAAGAGAAATGAAATGAGAGTCACAGATGGGGTCTAGCAACCAAACTAAACTGCAGTAGGGAATAAGTCAATACCACAGAATGGAAACAGTAACTGGTCAATAGTGTTTGTGGTAAAGAAACCAAGTTTAACTCAGAAGAAATTCTCAAAACTAGAGAAAAATAGAACAACAAGAGGGATAAAACAGGAGATGGAAGAGATCCATAATCCTGGTACTCCTCAGAGCACAAAGCTAAATGCTCTGTGAAGAACTAAAGGGGAAACTGAGAACAATGTTACAGTAACTTTCTCTAACATATTTCAAAACACCTTTAGCACTATTATTATATGTTATGAAAACTGAATATCATACATCACCAGTTCTGATTTCAATCGTTCTTCAGGCTTTTATTGTGCTAACATATCAAAATGAAGTATGCAGCCAAGAACCAATTCAGTAAAAACGTTTTGCAGAAATTCAAATATTGCTTCTAAGAGCTGAGAAAGATGAAAAATCTTTAGCTTCAGAAATAAGCATTATGAAGTTGCTCATGCATTGCATCAGTTTCATTGTATCATTGTGGACTAATGTGACCAAGCATTGATTCTGTTTCACCTTGCTCTTAAATTGCTAATGGACACTACTGGGATCAGAGTCCTGACTTCGTTGTTATCATTGTTTGGGTCACTAGGCACACTCAACCTCCATGAAGGAACACTGGAATTTCATTAACCTGTAACAAGACTTACTGCAGCTGCCTTTCCCCACCTCCCTCTCAAAAAGGGCCACATGAGCCTGCAGGCAAAGATAAAATAAAACAGAACAATAAGCCATTTAAAAATACATGTAAGGTTCAGAGGTAAGTAATTGGTTCCCATACAGAGATAGTTCCCTACTAAAATGAAGGATACTCACACAATTGGACAGATATTGCCAAGTCTCCCAATATTATCACTGCTATGGGGATGGAAATTCAGTGCTAGAGACTGACTTGTTAGTACTGAAAATAAAACAGATCCTGCAGACCTCACAGCAAGATGACTGTGAGCTCACAGAGCAGAAGCTCACATCAGATTTCATAACATCAAAGGCTTTCATGCATTTATTTCAGAAATCTTTATTTCTGAAATACTGAATGATTTACTACTGGACTCTGACTATGGCCTATCAATACAGATTTATAAAAGAGCCTTAAAAGTAGTCTCAATTCTGAGGCACCAGTAGAACCAGATGGAAATTGTCTCCAAATCTTTGCCCCAAAAAGATAAATACTAGAAGATACATTTTTCCCAAGTACTCAGAAACAGTTTGGCCCAAACTTGCAGTTTTCTCCACCAAGAATGGACAAGATCCACCTTGATTACTACAAGAAAAAGTTCCAGAAGAATTAACTGATTTTCTGCATCTCTTTCAAAAAGAGATGTGTAAAATAATTATTTCACTAGAAGAGAACACCTTGACAGAGAGCTGCTGCCTCATGGAAGAGCATTATTTGGATTAGTTGGACTATGGCTGGAGTCTCTGGAGTCTTTTGTTTTGCAAGTTCAACTAGAACTGAGAGAAGGATTGTGAAGAAAAAAACCACCTCATAACAGCAGAGACGGATATTAAGATGAAGAAGGTAAGAAGAGGAATTAATTGTGGTAAGTCAGGGAGAGCAATAGGACTTCTAAGCCCCTGTATAATTTAAAATAAGTCTAGTGTGTACAGTCATGTTAAGAAAAACTGAACATGAACAAACCATACAAAATGAAATTCAGTTGTGACAATTTTAGAAGATATTCAGGGCCCCCACTAAATACAGCAAACACTCTTCCCCCCTCAATTTAAGTCTTAAAAAAAAATAACATAAGCTCACTTTTGGAGGCTTTTAGCACTCAGATACTTTCTATTTAGAATGTTGTGACTTTTATACAGCCATAGGTACATGTCACCTGGTTGCAGATGTTCAACTAAAGGATTAATTCTATTTCTGGCAAATATTTTATCTCATCTTAAGATCTCTGTGTTGAGGGGACTCAGCTTTATAAGTATGTTCTGAAAGAAGCAAGCCAAGATGTATGATTAAAAAACTCTTTATGATTAACTAAGTCTTAAATAAGAAGCACTCCTGGTTAAAAAAATGGACTCAACTCCAGCAATCAATACCTACAGGCAATATGTCAAGAAAAAGGGATTATTAAATAGTCCAGATAAATTTAGAAAGCAACTAGTTGTCAAAACTTATTTAAATTTAGAAATTAAAATTTTATTGACAACATATAAACTGTTCTATATTAGCAAAAACCTTGGAAAAATTAATATAGAAAAATTTACCTGACAACATTAGCTGACTTCATAATTACAGTCATTAAACTGCTTGAAAGAGGGGGAAGGTCTGAAATAGTCTTTGGCATAATCAAGTCTTTTTCACTGGAAGCCTAAAAAAGAAGAAAGTCAACAACCGTTATAGCTCAAGAAAGATATGTATGCAGAATATTGTATTTCAATAATTACACTAGCCAGGACCTATCCTTAAATAATTAGAACATTCACAAGTATTCTTTGAGTAGCTTTAATCCAACTGTGTTGTGTCCAAATAAACAAAACTAATTTAAATTAGAAAGACTGAAACTAAACCACATAAACAGTATTTGCACCAAGGCAAATATCCTCTGCAGCTGCTTTCACCAGAAGTTTCATTTAACTACACTGGTGGTCACTCTTTACAAAGGCACATCCTATTAAACACAAATGAGTCCCCTCTGTGCCTCCCAACTGAAGTGTGCATCCATGATTTCCAAATGTAACTTCAGTGACAGTGATTTTCTGGATACCTGCTCTTGTTGGTATGAAGTTCTGAATAGTGTGACAAATATTTAGTTAGAACTGAATTTTGGTTTACAGCAACCTGGGGGCAGGGAAAAGCCCAGCTCAGATGAGTGATTGGAATGAACACTCAATTTTATGAGTATGAATCTCCAGTATACTCAATGTTTATACAGAAATGTTTCCTCTACATCATCTGTAAAGGGCACCTGTCCCCCCACAGCCTCTCAGCTGACAGATCAATATCTGCAGGCAAACAGCTGGTACTCCTTCAGTGCCTCCTGGAACAGAACCTTGGAAGCTGCTCTGTGGTACTTTCTCGCAACTGTTTCTTGCTCTGTTTCCGACACATCCAGAACCACACCAAAGGTACAGCCTCTAGTAAAGAGCCTCTGCTCTTTTTAGTTCTCAAAGCTTCCAATCTTGATAATCATATTTGTTCCTAACACTATCTGCATTAGAAAAATGGGTGGGAATGTTGCCCTTCTTCAGGGACAGTTGTGGTCCCTTGGACTTTCAGAACATGAAATAACCTTTGTTCTCTACATTCTTTTCAGTATTACAGATCTGTCATTACTTTCCGAAGCAACACAGGTCAGATACTTTGAAATCCTCTGCAAAAAAAACCAAAGGAACCAAAAATAAGATGCAATATGGGCATATCTCTGTATGGAAGCAGGGAATGTACAAGTGATCAGTGCCAAGCAGGGCATCAGCCTGCTTTGAAAAAGGACTACTGACCCTTATGGGCCCATTCCAAGAATAAGGAATGGGAATCTGTCACACATCAATGGTTCACTTCCCAAGTTCCCTAATGCTGGATGAAATGAAGTCAGGTAGGTTTAGAACAAGCCCCTGTCCTCCTCCTTTCCCTGAGCTCTAACTGCTGAACACAGCATTGTATGGTGTGGCATAAGCCTCTGATCAGTCTGGGTCCATGGTCTCAGCTTGTCCCCTCTCAGCCTCTTGCCCACCCACAGCCTTACTTTTTTTTAGAGTGAAGGTGAAGGAACCAGGGAAACACTGACACTCTGCAAGCACTGCTCAGCAACAGCCAAAACTGGTGTGTCTTGGCCACAAAGGACTGCAGGGAGGAAAGCTGATTCCTTCCCAGCCAGAGCCAGTACAAAAGCACAGAGGGAATATTCCAGAACCCATGTTGTTAATCTCCAGCACTGATAAGTTCTCCTGTCAGAGGCAGATACTGAAATGGGTATCAGGACAAGTCTGTTCCTACACAGCTGTAGCCAGAAAACTAAGAGATGAGGTCTAATATGAAATTATAGCAAATAAAATTTCCTGTTTGTTCCATGCCAACACACACAAAATGCTCATCTGCAGTACAAAGATCAATTTTCTGAATAAAGCTCTGTCATTCCAACATAACATTTAAAAAGTGGAAAGTGTTAAATAGAAAAAAATAAAATCAGGATTAACTTTACCTTTTGTAGCACACAATTTAGCTCTGTTACTATTGCAGCCAAGAGAGTGGAGAGTACACCGTGGTGAACTGCTGGGAATGAGGAATGCCAGCACTGCAGTACATGGATGAATTCTCCAAGAGGCATCTGAATAGAGTGAATCAACTAAAACCAAAAAGAAAACCACATTTTTTGAGTATAACTGAAACACACCAGCAAGCCTCTCTGTGCAGTGCAGACCACACCTGGAAAGCTTTTCAGGTATTCTAGTCACTTGGGATCAGAGGGAGGAATCAGCAACAACTGGGAAGTCTACTCATAAATTTGAGAGAAATGAACAAAGCAATGGTTCTTACAAAAAAGAAGTGAATGTTTTTCAGAAGTCCTGAAAAGTAGATCATCAAACTTCCCAGCGATCCACCCATTTCACTACTATTTAGTATTTGCTTTAAAATACAAGAAGTCAACTTTTCTGTGAAGATATGAGATTTTAAAGAATTTTGGAACACCATATATATTTTGAAGTTGGTATTACTCAGGCTAAAAGAAATGAATAATAAAGAAAATTTCTCCTTCTTCCAAGATCATAACATATATATATAAAGAAATCCTTTGCTCTGGATTGAGGAAGTTCATGTAATTGCAGACAGGATTAACAACCTAGAGCACGGTCCAGGATCACTGGCAACAGAATGCATTTGTTCTGCAATTTACTGGTTCTTCTGTCATGACACGACCAAAATGGACAAAAAAAATTGGTAACAAGAAAACTTAGAAAATTTACTCACGTATCTACCCAAACAGTAGGTAATAGTGAGGCAACAATGTTCAAGTGTCTAAGCATACACCTTTGCAGAAAAATTATGGATTCATCTACAGATTAGCAATTACATAGCAATTGGAACTGTAATGATACCTGAATCCCTTCTTCCTGTTCTTTCTGAAGTCTATTTGCCACACATTCTAAAATTTTCTTAAAGACGTTCTGTAGAGTGTGGAAAAGATTTTTCATTTCCTCTGTCTCAGTATTCTGATTTAATGAAGCTTCAATAATTTCTTTTAGAGCACACAGCAACACTGGAGCACAAAAGCCACCTCTCTCTAGAGACAGAGATAAATACCACAATATAAAAGTTGTAATATTCATCAGATACAAGCACAGAATGAAATCAGATACAACAAACAGTGATAGTTTACAAGTGTAGACAATACAAGTAGTTCCTGAGCACCCTCAGCTGAAATTTTCATATAGTCTGATTAATATTATAAGTATGAATCCAGTGTTCCCTCCAACCCTTAAAAATTAGGGATTAACTAACTTGCTAATACAAGAAAAGTCAGTATAAATGCAGATGTTGCTATTAGTACAAAACAGGGTACCTGTTTGCATAATCAGAAGAGCCATTTCTAAAAGGTGTGCTTGAAATGTGAGATTACCCAGGCCCACCATTATGACATCTTTACACACTGTCAGGTAGCCCTAGAAGAGAGGTGCAAAATTATAGGAAACCCAAACTTTATGTAAAGTAACCATTCAGGAAAACTCAAAAAATAATAAAACCACAAACTCTTAGCCAAGGTGCCCTGAGAGCTGGTGTATCTAACTGGAGTTACTCACTTCACACCTCTTGAAAGGCACAAATTCCAACAAAGTCCTTCAAATGCTTCCATTGCCCTTTCCCAACAGTAAAAGGTTTCCCAAAAGGCAGTAAATCCCCTCTTTCTTACTCAGGCTCAGATCAAAGGCATTGATACTTATCAATTACTGAGGCAAAATATGACACCTCTACTTGCCTTTAATAGCAAAATTAATACCAGCAGACAAAGAGAGTTTTCCCTACAGACTACTAAACAGATTATGAGACAGAAGTATAGACAGAGTGAGAACTTTTAATAAGTCTGTGTATCTGTGAGCTGGGCTGTTCAAGGACACTGACTGGGACCAAAATTAGCCAAATTATTCCTATCACCAAATCTTTCCTTTCACCAAAATTTGATAAAAGCTCAGTGCTAAAATCCACCTTGGGTTAAATGAAATGTCAGAAGAATGCAACCGAAAACAATTCAGAAAACCTAAAACCTTACCCACATTGTATCATCAAATGCTTTCTTTGAAGGGCAAATCATCAGGATTAAGTGACACACTAAGTGATGACACAAAGGCCAGTGCAGTTTGTCTGCATACAAATTGCTACACCTACAGCTTTTCAAATTGAAAGCAGCTTGATTTATATTGTAAGCATCCTCTAACCTGGATAATTAGTCCAGAAACATCACTGTGTTTTGAAATACCATCCTCTTGATCACTTGCTAGTATAAAAGGTACAACTTGACTTTCTATCCAAGCACCTGTCTCCTTCAGAAGTGAAAGGTAATCTTCTCCTTCTTCAGAAAACTGAAAAAAAGAAACCCAAAGGGAAGTTTACCAATTGTCTCTCCAGTTGTGAAATTTCCTTATACTGTCAACTGCATTTCCAGCTTATTTTGGAAAGCTATAACCATACCTTGTGCTGAAGATGAATACTCAATCTGCAAAAGAGGCTGAAGGCTCTTAGGCAGGTTGCTTGATTCCAGCCGCCAGAATCTGTTCCTTTCAGAATTGAGCCAAGAATCCTCTGAAATATCAAGGTTTACATTTATATATTTCAGAAACCTTTTCAAATATTTTTTTCCTCAACAGCTTTAAACAAAAGGTTAAAAAAACCCCAAACCCATAAAAACACAAAGCACCAACCCCAAAAAAGCAACAAGCATACTTTAATTACTTCCATTTTGGAATGCTATAACTGATTTTCAGACTATTCCTTATTCACATATTCTACAAGTCAGGTCCCTTAAAAACATTCAACACTAGATCACAAAAAATTTGAAAGACCTAAAACTGAGAAACTGGTTAGAATCTGCCACCTATAAACAATTTTGAACTACTATACTTCTAGTTTAGAATATTTGTTGGAAGTACAAATCAAAAGGAAAACCTTTTTACAAAGAGAGAGGGGATCATGAACCTCATTTATTTGTTCTTGCAGGCCTTTAGTTTGTCTCAGGCAATACATGACGTTAAGCACAGATTTTATAAGCACTGCTTATGAAAAGGAGAAAACTACCTTGGCATCACCGAGAGTTTTCAAAAGCTTCTTCAGTTTGTTTTTAGGAACTGAAAGGAGGCAACCACGATTGACAGGATGAGTCAATAAATACTCAACGTAATCAACTGCTAAGTCTGGCTTTGATTCATGTGTTACGTGGATACGTACTCGACGCTTAGATGTTTTAGTATTCTGAATAGGAAGGAAGCACAAAGCCAGTACCACTCTGTTAGTATCTGACTTCAGAACTGATTTCAAAGCAGAATAACAAACAGCATTAAAAAACCTTTTTGGCTTATATGCTGTATTCCTGGCAGTTCCTATATTCCCTGTGATATGCATATACACACCTTTGTTGGGGTGAGTGAGTCACAGAGCCAATCACAGGCTAATTCCATAACGTGCCCCACTTGACCCCAGCGGCACAGGCAGTCAATCAGGATGGAATATTTGCTTTGGTCAGCTCTACTGTCAATATTTCTGAGTCTGGAAACCACACCACAGCTTAAAAGGAAACACACAGACAAAGACATACATTACCTTCACATGCATAAGTGCAGAAAACAATTAGTTTTCATAAAAATAATACAAACAAAGGATTCACCAATGACTTACACTTAAACATCACAAATTTTACCGACTTATCACAGTTTTTTAAATGCCATCCAAATGGGCATTTAATATATCAGATTGTGAAAAATTAACAAATACAGCCAACAAAAAATTTCTTGTAATTTGCATTCTGGATTTCCAAACAGTACCTGAATGTAGGAATAGCAGCAGGGGGCATAAAGGATGCCAGAATAATCAATGGAGTCATGCACCGCTCGTCCTAGGATAAAAGAGTTACACTGTATGACATAATGTAAAGGTATACACATGCAAGCAAAACTAAAGAGGGCACTGAAAAAGTATGATTACATTTTCTCAGATTAAAGATTTCCCTTTTTCACTACAAATGGAGCTGAAAGAAGCTCAAAACAATATGTGGCTTGCAATCTGAAATGTCTGATTGCTGGTTTTGGAGGTCAATTGTCGTATCCTTCAGCTTTCTGACAAACTGCCATGAATAGTCATGGCTCCATTACGTTAATACTCATTGCAAAAGAAAACAGGTCTACTTTACTTTTTTCCCAGTAGTGGCTAAGGTTTAACTGTACAACCATGATGCCATCTAACTCTTCTCAAGTAACCAGTGCCTTAAATGAATATTGATTCACATCACCAAGTTATTAAAAAGACTCTAAAGAAATGTGTTCTTATATAACAATGGTAATGTTTAATGCACTATTATACATTGCAACATGTTCTAATACATGGTCTAGTCCACAACATAATGTCACTCAGGTTATATAGAAACCAATCTATGTTAATAACTGGTCAAAAATAGTTTATTTCTATGTCCAAGCTTCATGGAAACAGACAAATGAAATGATCACTTACTTAGCCATTCCAAGATCTAACACCTTTTAAAGCTCATATTTTTAAAAGAACTTTTAAAATATATTTGTAGCTTTTTCAGGAAAGAGACAGGCTACTTCAGTATGTTTGTAGCCTTTGAGGAACTAAGCCTCTGATGACAGGTCCTTTTAGATCCAAGCTACTTACTCACTATAAGAACATCAAAGTCAAAGAGGTTGCTTGATAAAGCTGGATATCTTGTCTGTTCACCAGACCGTTTCAGAAAGGATGCTACATCCCCTACCAAAAAAGATTTGGAATGTCTTTGATAACTTCCAAATGCTTTCAGGGTAGAGAGCACTTTTATGTCTGTGCTGCAGAGTAATAAGTAGGAATGAAAAACCACTTTTCACTGCCTGATTATCTAAAGCAAAGTTGCATTGGAACAATCACCATATGTAAGCCTTCCAAATTCACTCTGCGAGCAGCAGCCACTGCTGGCCACTCTCAGGACAGCATCCTCCTCAAGAATAACACTAAAACAATTAAGGCAAGGAAACTGAAAACTGGAAAATGACTGATTTTAATTAACTGCCTATATCAAACCAAGGCAATAAATAAATGCATCAACAGATCATTAGAGTATTCAATTAGCAGAAACCTCAGAATCACAGAATGGTTTGGGTTAGAAGGGACCTTAGAGATCATCTTGTTCCAACCACCCCCCATGGGCAGGGACACCATCCACTTCTCCAGGTTGTTCCAAGCCCCACCCAACCTGGCCTTGAACACTGCCTGGGATGGGGCACCCACAGATTCTCTGGACAACCTGTGCCAATGTCTCACCACCCTCACAAAAAAGAATTTCTTCAAAATATTTAATCTAAACCTACTTTCTTTTAGTTTGAATCCATTCCCCCTTGTCCTGTCACTACACCCCCTTGTAAGAAGTCCCTCTCTGTCTTTGTTGCAGGCTCCCTTCAGGCACTGGAAGGCTGCAATTAGGTCACCCCAAAGCCTTCTCTTTTCCAGGCTTAACAATCCCAATTCTTTCAGCCTTTCCAGTTAGGAGAGGTGCTCCATTCCTCTCATCAAGTTGGTGGCCGTCCTTTGGACTCACTCCAGCAGGTGAGCAGGACATGTTTGGCTTTCTGGGCTGCAAGTGCCAGCTCATATTCAGTGAAAGAAGAGCCTCAGCTGCTTCAGCTGCAGCTGAATCATAAGAGGTGGTGCTGGTGGAAGAGTCTGGAGGACAGTGGGTAGAAAAACACATGGACTCCAACGTACACTGAGTAATTATTCTGCAATGGTACATTTGTATTTGCTGTTTTCCAAAAGTTCTAAAACATTCAAATTTATAAAACTCTACAAGGAGAGCAATTTATTGCGTAAGTATTTCTGAGCTGACTATTTAGATAATGGTTTATCAGTCAGACACTGCAGCTGAAGAATAGTTTCCATTTATGGGACTCCAAGAAACTTGCTTCTGTTTATAATTTATAGCAATAATGAAAAAGAATACTTAATGTCATAAAAATAGAGAAGACATAAAACATGAAAGCATCTGAAGAAAATACTGAGAAAATACAGGAAAATCTAGGCTTTCTTTACCTGAAATACTTTAAAATATTCAGGAAGTACAGAAGCAAACTTCTTGATAGCATAATCTTTGGCATCTTCATTGTGATCTAGTGCTTTTTGGATACTTCTCCAGAGTATTACAGTGATCTCCAACAAACTTGCCATGCTGGCTACATCATTTACTGACAATACATTATCCAACACCTGAAATACAAACACTTAGATGATATTACCCATTATATTTTCAAATAGAAATTTAAATTAAAATAAGGCTTAAAAGACACTGAAAATCCTTCTAGTCCCTTTACAAAGGCATTGTGGTTGCTGTAGAACAGGAACTCCACAACTCAGTCTTCATCTTTATAACTTTACATACATTGCAATCGTAATTTTAAAAATAATTTAACTGCAAAACCAAACCAATTTATAATCACTACTGGAATTAGGCAACTATTAATTTAAAATACGCTGCATATTCCTTCTATCTTATTCTAGCTACTTGACCAAATTTCTCCTACTGCAGGACATGAAAATCCAGTAACAGCAGTTCACTCATTCCAATTCCAGAGATGCCCAAGGGCTTTCCTTTAGACTTTCTGTCATATTCTGTCTCACATTAAGCACTGAACAGAAGTTACCAGAATTTAGCATAAAGTGGATTTTCTTACACTGCTGTTCTCCTTTTGACTTCCACTTTCATCATCATCATCCTCATCATCCCCACTATCACGAAGACTCCCTTTCATTGCTTTCTGGATGCAGGCATTCAAGCAGCGCCGAATGGTGAGCATAAATTTAGCTACATTTAAAGTGAATAAGAATAAATTAGACATTTGATATTTGCTAAGAATGCTGGTAATAAATGCTTCTAATTATAATGCTGGAAAGTCAGTATGATAAAGTAGATAACAGAACCAGAAACAGCTAGAAAAAAATGGAGAAATTTCTTTGTAAGGGAAATGGAAAAAATGTGAACATGTTTTATATCCTCAAGTAAGAAGAAGAAATGACATTATCATTAGGCTCTGTAATTTTATTGTTAAAACAGTATACTAAAAAAAAACCCAAATAACCACCACCTTATCAAATCAGAAGCAGAGGAAGCTCCCACAATCCTACATTTAATTTGGCATAGCTGTTAACCTAATGACCCACATTCAAGAACACATTCCCTCCTATGTCACTGTTCATTCCTATGTTCCCTCCTATGTCAATTCCCATGCTTTGGAAAAGACGTAATAGCCCAACCACTGCACCCCTGAACGAGGAGCTCAGCTGCAGAAAAAGTGAAAGGGTTATGCCCACTCTGGTGACAGCACAACAAGCTGATTTCATAATTCTGATTTCATAACCTTATCAAGATGATCAGTTGAAAGGCAATGGTTTGGGCATTTCACCCAAGTCACACCATGCTGATTACCTGGGTTTTATCAGAACTCCTCTGAAAAAACATTTTCCTGATTTTACTTGGTTCAGTAGGACTTTTCTAAAAAGCAGTGACATTCTGGGCGGTACATGCCCTCTTCATTGAAACTTTCTGAAAGAGGACTTAGATTTTCTCTGAGCAACTTGAAAATACTGATCCACAAATCCCAGATAACCAGATTATCAGATGTAAACATTTTTTCAGTTTCTATATAGCCTTTCATGTAAAGATTTCAAATCACTTAAGGCACCAGGGTATTTGCTACCCTATTTCTACATGAGAAATGGGTACAAACTGAGATAGTTTTAAGGTATGTGTGGGGAGGAAGGGGAACAAAAGGACCACCACGGGCTGGAGTGTAGAGTACATCAAAGAGCAGAGATAAACACTTTGATCTCCTCATTGCTGAAAAAGCTGATGACTTTGCCTGCTGTGCTTATTGCTGGTGTCAAGAATTTCAAAACCTACGAACTAATATTATACTAACCCCCAAAAAATCTAGCAACAAGGTGCCACTGTTACATAAATAAGAAAAAAGCATTTACATGGCGTGATATCAGTAATTCCAAAAGCTCACAACATTTTCTACTTTACCTATATTGGTGGGGGCAGTAAATTCACAAGCATATTGATAGAACTTCCTGGCTGCTGCTGCATTCATCTGGATCAGAGTGACACAGCGCTCACACCACACATGCTCGGGCTGGGTGGTGGGGAAGAAGGAGTTCAGCAGGAGGTTCACGATGCGCCGGGACACCGGCCGAGAATCAACTTCAAGGCGAGACAGGAGATGCTCCATGGGACAGATATTCCAGAACTTTGTGAAGTGAGAAAAAGATATTCAAAGGAGTGAAATAAAAATGGAGGAAAAAAGCATCACCTTCATTAAATGATTTCTATGTCAATAGTCGAAACAAATATAAGGAACGTTAACCTGGAAAACGTGAGCATTTTTTATTTTTACACCAACGTGTAGTGGAGGTCAAATTCTGCTGCAATAATGTTATTTTGCTGTGCTGATGTTTTAAATCTCCTGGTATCTCTGACTCATTGCTAAAATCGTGGTTCAAGCAATTCCAGTTCAATACACCTGCAATGCTAATGCAATTCTATAGATACAGGGAAGAACTATTTACTCTAGAAGGATATCACCATAAAATATAATTATTTGTCATTATGTGCCACGTTTCATATTCCCCTCACAGGACAAAGTAGGACCAAACTACTTACAAGTATTGTGTACACCTTAAAAACCTGTATGGATCAACACTCTTTTCAAAACCATCCCAAACCATATATTAATAAATATTGAATGTATCCCATTCTTAGCAGAGCTCTAGTTCATTTGTAACACAGAAATCAAAGTGCGGTAACACTACACTTGTAATTTTTGTGAAAAGATTCTGAATTAATTATGCTGGATAATTTCGAATTAAAACAAAAAAACCCAAAAAGAAAGTATTTTTCAATGCCAAGAAACCTATTTTACTCTTGAGTAGAAATATTTAGCAGCTAATTACCCTGTGAATTCAAACTACAGATGTCCCTGTTAGAACTGTCATAAAAGGTGAGTTTAAAGTGACCCCAATACTTAACAGAGATGCACATTACAGTTTTTAAATCAATAGGAAGTTACTGAAAAACATCTAACACTTACTAGGATGCTTTTTCCTTATGTAAACCCAATATTTCCTTCCCCTAAAAAATCCCTGACATTGAGATTTATCTTTTTTCTCTGTCTTTAATGGCAGCAAACTCAGAATAATTCACAAACCAAGTGACCTCAGCCACTCCTTGTATGGCTTCCCCTCTACACCCTTCACCATCTTCACAACCCTCCTCTGGATGCTTTCTAATAGTTTTATGTCTTTATTAGGCTTAGCAAGAGACAAAACCATTGTCAAATTAAAATATAAAATTGAAATTAAGAAACTATTAACATTAGAGAGTGAAGTAAGAGCTCAAACATGCTATAAGAATGCCTGTGGCTGCACAGTATCACCCTAAATAAGAGGCCATAGCAGAACACAAAATACCTTAAAAATCACTATAAAAAAGACATCAAAATCCCAAAGGATGTGCCCCCAAAATAGAAGCAGACATTATAAAAATAGGAGAATCACAGCAAAAAAGCTACTGGGTTAAGGTGTTAGGCATTTAGAAGAGTTAGGCAGCTGAGGAAAGTGTGGCTGTAACCCACTGCTCTCCCTGCCCATCCACAAAGAGAACAAGGGCCCACAGAGCGCTCAGGATACCACAAATATTAAGAGTATTACCAGAGCAAAGCAGGTTATTTCCTTCTTTGTTAGGAATGCTGCAGCAGCCTTAAAATGTGCTTTTTTTTTAATAGATGCCTTGATTTTGTCTCCTTGGTACTTATCAAGTGTCATTATCCTACCTTAGCAGCCTTGGTAGCCTTCACTTTGAGCAGCATTTCCACAAAAGCCACTCGCACTTTCTCAGAATTGTCATGAAGACTGCATTTGGTTGCAGGCAGGAGCTGTTCCAGGAGTGGGTGACTTAGTTTGTTGTCCAAAATTATTGGTAGGCACTAAAATAAAATAAAAAAAATCCAGAAAGAGAAGAGGTAAAAAATCTATAGCTAAAACTTGTTCAAGAGGACCATGACAGTTCTCATGTTAAATAAAGCAGGGGCAGACACTGCATGCTTTTTTTTTCTTGCAATATTCTTAGGTAAAAACTGCTTTGACTACAAATTTGTAGTGAACTGTGTTCAGTGAACTCACTTCAGCTGAATCAGCTTCAGACCTACACTAAGACCATGGTCTTGCCCTTTACCTGAGGGCACACCAGCTCTCTAAAACATGCTGATTTCAAATTAAAAAATGTATTTCTTTTTTCCAATTCATTTTTAAATCAGCACTTTCTGCTTATTCAGGATAGCTCCCCCATGAAGCAGTAGCGGAGCAAGTGAAGTTTACCAGGACAGCTTCAATTTAAGGCTGAACTAACACAAAAACAAAATCACCAAGTAAAAATGTTGCTTCAGGAGTTCATTTTTCTGTCCAAGCTATCAGTTATTTCTCACATGCCAGAAAGATGCAGATGCACTATTTCTAACATAGTGAGCAATGTATCGGAGGAGGCATCACCAGACAAACTGTGGAATTATATCCATCCAAACCTCACACACATAAAGTGGGGTACAAAATCCTAATTGTGCATTTCTTGGGATGCATTAAAGCCAGTGATCTAAGAACATCCTGGAATCTGCCTACATATATTTTCAAGACTAAGCATCACTTCTAACAACTAAAAAAAATAAATTATTTGGTCCAAACAGCATGTGTGCAACTGGAAATGAAAGAGTCAGAAAGCCAATCAGTTACTATTTGAAAAGACATTTTTGTTTTCCAAACATGTGGCTTTTATGAAATGCACAAAACCTCCACATATTAGGAATTCTACTGCCTAAGACATTTTAAAGAACAAGTAATTTCCTTGATTTAAAGTGGCCTATACTAGAAACCTGTACATCAACTAAAATGTACAATCATGATAAAAATAACAACCATGATAAAAAACATTTACTTTAAAAACAGAGCATCGAACATCAGCAGATGTTATATCACATGCCAGCTCTCCAGTTATCTTTTTTAAAAGATCAGCAAGAATTGCTGGAGGAATCATCTCCCAGTACTTGGATGTGATCTGAGTAACTCCAAGTATCCCTGTAGAGCGGACAACTGGATGAGGATCTTCTAAAATACTCTAAAACAAACAAAAGAATAATACTGTGAGCATATGGATTATTGTGACCCTGTTGCTGTTTGATCTGAGCCTATCATAAACAAAATGCACTCCATTACCTTTTAATCATTATGAAAACTGTCATACAATTTAAGAAGTGTAATATCAATAGTCCCTCGAGGCATTTCATTATGCAGAAAACAAGGATATTTAAATCAGAAGCAAAATTAAGATAACTACTGGCCAACTTTTTCCATCGGACTTTTGAATTTATTTTTTTTAAATAAATCAAGTCTTGCATTTGTGATTTAATTAAGAATATCTGGAGTTATTATGAGTCTACACTGATCACTGTTCCGATGGAACAACATAAAAACTTTGAAATTAATTCAGTTATCTGATGTTTACTCAGGAATCCTCAAACATTTTCTTAATAAAAATACTATGCCCATTCTCACCCATCTGGACTGGTAAGGAGATTTTTATGTCTCCACTATACTTAATTTCAGAAGTATTTACTTAAACAGCACTGAACTTCCACTGAGTACTTCCATAGTAACTGTGAAGCCCCCCACCCCAATCCTAGGTTAAGGATCAAGAATCATTACTCATGCATTTAATCTTTCAAAGGCATCTGTCATTCACAAATTAATGAATAAAAAAACAAAGTATTTCCTTTTTAGGGTTTAAAGTGGTGTACAGCATCTGCAGAAAACATACTATAGAAATTTAAAATATTAGTTTACTTTTGTATTTTCTGTGCCACAGACCTCCACTTCCCTACAATTATCCAGAAATTCCATAAATTTTAATTGCATCAACAAATATTTTTTTGGAGTTAGCTTTGACAAAAGTTTAATTTTTTACATTTTAGTTTCATTAAAACTTACAAAAAGTTCTTCAAACTGTTTCTGAATTTCACTGTCCATCTCTTCTGAAGTAAAACTGGGATCACGAAGAGGAAAAACATCAACAAACAAAAATGCTGCATTTGCTCGAACTTCTGAGTTTCTGGCCTGTAACAATGGAGGAAAAGATATTTTTTCCATAAGGACCAACTGTTAATATCCAAAGGTGTATCCTGTCAAATACTGTTCTCCAAACATTTTAACAAGTGTTTTTAATTTAGTAGATGGAAGAGATGAATTTATAAATGGATGGACAAACTTAAGAGTCACATATGAGTTTTAATGTTTTATCTTACATTTCTGCCCATTCAGTAAAATCTGAGTTATTGTTACCATCAGCTTTGAAAGCCTATCAGCTTCATGAGGAATCACAGTCAGAGCCCTCCTGCTTTCTGTAATGCTGAACAAATTAAAATCAGTTGGGATTTCTCTTGGTGGCTGTAAAGCTCCTCCTCAGGACAGAAGACTCTTGAATCCAATCAGATTGGATTAATTAACTTGCTTGTCAAATGACAGATGATTTTATTGAAAAGCTCAAGCCTGTTTCTTCAAGAATTTAGTAACTTAGTAATTTAGTATTTAGTAGCTAAGTACCAGAAAGCTTGGAGAGTAACTTATCCAGCAAAAACATATTCAGTTCTGCATCTCTGCAGAATGTAACAACATAACATATAACAAAACATATAACTTAACATAACAATAAGGATTAAGGATTAAGTTCTGAGCCCCAGGCAGCTCACCAAAAATCTATGGGAAGCCTTACAACATTTTACCATATTTAACAATTTTCAGTGTAGTCCACCATATATTTTACTGGTTGTAGAGACACAAATGCAAAAAAGGAAGAAGAAAAAGGTGCATATTTAGACACTCATTCAGTGAAAGGCAATTGATCCCGTAGACTCTTAAAGTACAGAAAAAGAGAGCAGACAATGAAACCATGAAGAAATTCAAGGCAGCTCAAGGAGAAAGCTGAAATCTAACCACCAAAGTCGATTTTATCTATCAAAGATAGCAGTGCAGTGATGAAGAGCCTCTGCTGACTTTGCTTGGAAAGAAGAGAGAAGGAAGAGTTCTGTCCAGATTTTGGGTCCAATAAAAAAAAATAAAGTCTCTCAATATAACAAGCAAAGCAGGCCTAATTTCAACAGCAAGATGAAACAGTTCAGGGAAATTCTTGACTATCTAATCATCCAATTTTCTTCTTCCCTTGTCATAAAGCACATTGAGATCAAAGACCGGGAAAAGAAACATGGCAATAACCATGTAATATTTAGACTTAAATAATCTAATGACAAATAAAACCAGAAAAACACAAAAGAAATGAGTACCAATTACTTCATTTACAATCTGTTTTGGATTTCTCTTCTTAACTAATCCTGATATGGTGGAGTAGAACCATAACATTTCAAATTCTTCAAGTCAACAAGATGACTAGGAATTCGAAATGGAATACTACAAAAGCAAATAAAGCACATACATACATTCTTTAGTTAGGGACTTGTGTTTTCCTTTATTTATTATGTATAATGCAAACAGTTTAAAGGTGAAAGGATCATCATTCTTAATTCTATCCTAAAAAGTTGTAGAAAATTCTTTAACTCTGAGCTTGCTTATATTTAAGAATTAACACATAACAAGATAATATGTGAATTCAGGGTGAAATAGCTCTTCTGCACTAACATTGCATGTGAAAATTAATTCAAATGTGTTTTTGTGCAATAACCTAGACCTTGTCTACCATAGCCATTCCAGAAAGCTAATTTCCATAAACTTTTAAATTGCATTACACTGAATTCCATCAAGCTCACTTTTAATTCTGAACTGAGCACCCACAGTTCAAATTCCTGCCTTTAATTAACTGGAATTTATCCCAAATGTATTTGCATATTCAGGCTCATACAATGTCTTCACTGAGGTAGAACCTAAGACTTTAAATTCATGGCCCGTTTTAATCCACACTGACTTTTCCATGCCAGAGCCAGCAGTTATTTAAATGACTAATATTTCTTTACCATTGTGCTTGTACTTTTCTGAGGAACTTTCAGAACCTTTTGAAACAATATTTTAATTTTTTCTTCAGTTAATTTTCATAGCTTTCTTTTAAATTTTATCTGGTCTTACAGGTTCTGAAATTCACTTCCAATTATTTAAAACACTGCTTCCCCAGAACATGTTAGTTTAAATGCGTGGGACGTTAAAAAAAATTTAAAAAGACAACCAAACACTTTAAAGGAATCACTTCCTTCAACAGCTTGAATTCCTGGAGGAGTGGTTCTTGACTTTTTCAGCTTGATAAGAAATAGCTTAATCACTACTTACCTCACACTAAATATCCATATTTTTATATTCATATATCTTCTCATACTAACAATCAATCACTGCACTTCTCTTTTATGCTTGCATGACACTTGCTTTTCATAATAAGAACATGAAAAAAGATGAAGAAGTTACATATGGGCTTATATTATAAAAACTTAAAGTTGCATAAAGGCTTATAAAAGATGTGTTGGTAAAAGCCCCAACAGAAGCTTGTGCAATGTAAGTACTTGCAAAACAAGCAGTTGAAGAAAAAAACAGAGAACTGCATTACAAATGTGCATTCTCAGTTTAAAGATTTCAGAGATGAAATGAAGTAGTTTCAGCATTAACAGTTCTGGAATTCATTGTATTCTTACAACTCTAGTATTTTTGCTTTCTACATGAAGGAGGAGTAAACAGACCTTGTGAGTCCTTTCTGTTTCATAACCAGTGTTCTAGAACAGAATTTGTTCTTCACTATATTAAATTAGGGATTTGGCTAAAATAGGAGCATCAAACTGATTATCTAAAATTAAACTGACATTTCAAGCTTTGGAGTAGAATCCATAACAGTAAGAACATTTATAAGCTTCCCTCCTTAGTTCTGTATCTTAAACTACTGGTGATTCTGAGTCACAGCAACAATTCAAAATGCCAAATACTTCATTCAGTACTACATGATTTGTTCTAGCAATGGAACCATTAGTGATGTGAAAATTATGAACAGCAGCTGTTAAAAATTTCAACCACTTCTGGAATCAGGAATTCTCCCTCTGTCTTGCTGCAAATCAATCATTAACCTTTTTTTCCCCACATGACACACCTTCTGTTACACTTCTCCAAATAAATGTATGCAGATTTCATTAGGTTTGACAGAATCTTCCTCCAAAAAGTAGTCTCACATTTGAGTCCTGGGCTTTGGAAAGTAACTACAACCCTTCACTGACAGGAAGGAACTCCTTTAAGAATGGGACAGTGTATTTTGTTAACTTAACAAAATCAGTTAAAACCCCTGTTCTTTTTAGAGACAGAAATTAAAGGAAGCCATACTTTGCAGCTATCATTCTCTGGCACTAGGACATAAACGTTTCATCCAGAAAGTTCCTTGTTTATATTAATTCTAAAAGGATGGGATTCAACCTTTAATGTAAGACCAGACAAGATGCTGGGTTAGCAATGGTTCATATTCCCACCTCTACCACAGGGTTCTGCTGAAACCAAAACAGACCTTGTGAGTTCCTGTAACTCATAAAATCCATTCTAAGCAACTTTTGAAGTTAACAGAAAATACTTTCAACTTTGAGAATTTCAAATACTTTTCTTATGTCTAGAGAAGATGCTTATGACCAACAAGTAAATGAAACTGTCAATGTTTACCAGAAATTAACTTGGCTGTATGTGTACCCTCTCACAAACAGAGATTTCATAACCAGACAAAATAAAAGCTGTCACCAAAGAAGGAAGCTTGGCTCCTCTTAATCACAGAGTGTAACAGCAGACAAACTGCACTGGGTCCCCTTTAGTCCATGCATGCAATCCACAGAAGGACATACACACACCATAAAAGAACTACAAGTAAGAAATTTCATTCTGAGTGCACATCCATACCAAGAATGTCTGTCCATACAATCCAACTAGAATATAAGTTTTTCTAAATTAATACTCTAATAAATTCATTGAGCTGTATTCTAAGGCTGGTAATTAATCAATCCTCTGAACACTTCTGGCTTTGATCAATAGAACACTGATAATTCCCTAAAGATCTTGGAAAAGATAATACAAGATTACACAGAATTTTCAGATTGAGAAGAATACCAACTGCAATTCTCAAAAGCACTCTAGGTACCTGTAAATAAAAGTGAACTTTACAAGTAAATTATATTAACAAATTAGAGTATTATTGTGCATACTATGCCAAATTACAACTTGCCAAGTTGCTCAGCTACATCTGTCATGTTAAACACTCATTTTGGTTTTCATGGCCATTTCATTTTAAAAGCAAATAATAAAAATAGAAGATGTGGAAGGGACCCAAAATCTAATAGCTGGAGAAAGACAGTTGTATTTTCTGCAAAGGATAATTACCTTCAGTGCTCTCCAGAGGATGGGCTGATACAATCTATAAAGCATTTCTTCAACTCCTTGACGAAATTTACTTTGTTTATGAAAATAACTCAGCATCTAAGAAAAAACAAATAAAATAGGTCCCAAAGCCATTTTAACATTCTACATTCAGGAAGTGGTAAAGGTTTGTCTCATTTCATAATTATGTAAGACCAGAGTTTTCATACTATGGAAATGATAAAACCAAACATATTAATTGACTGTACCTTATTAGGAAGTCTCAAAAATAGTAAAATTAAAGCAATCTAATAAATATAATATTTTATAAATTTATAGAGTAAATATGTTTACATAAAGATATACAACTAAGAAAAAAACATAGCTAGAGAATTTCACAGCAACACCTCATTTGTGTTACTGTAAAAAGTTATTTTTAAAGTAACTGGCAGAAATACTTTGAAACCATGAAATTATGAACTACAGATAAATAAGCCTTTTCACTGATATGAGCAAACAAACTTATCTGGTAAATGGAGTTATCCAAATACACATGTACAAACCTAATACATTTTTTATGCATTGATGAAAAGCAAGTATCAGCACTCCTTGGAACTCCAAACTGTGCTTAATTAGCTAAAAATCCTGTTATTTTGTATCTGAATTATGCAGAAAAGAAAGTGCAAGAGCAGAAAATGAGAAAGGACATCATGTAACTTGATATGAAGAATTCCTCCACTTGAAACAGAGCAGTTTGAGCTGTGTTCTAAGGTTGGTAATTAATCAGAGAGAGAGACAAGATCATCCTCTGAACATTTCTGGCCTTGATCAATACAGCACTGATAATTCCCTGAAGATCTTGGAAAACAGAATACATGAAATTTGAAAAGAAGCTGACCCTCTAGTGGTCAGTTCAAATTTATTCCAAGCTACTCCAGCTACTCCACTTGCAGCCCAAAGACATATTTATTCACTGTCCTCTTTTAAGATCATAAGCCTTGGAGTCTGAAGAACATGAAATGCCCTGTCAAAAGCCTGTTCCATCGATCAGGAATCACAGGACAAGGAAATCCTATAGCTATGAGAAAACAAAACAGAACAAAGCCACTAAAAAAACCAACCCCAAAAAATTCAAACCAAAACAAACAAAAAACCCACTACAGTATTGTACACTGGTATGTCAGGCTGTATATTGCACATAGTATACACTCTGGAGTCTGGGCATTTGGGGGAAGCATGGGAAGGGAAAGGGCATTGATCAAATACAAATGTCTTAAAAAGCCTTGTGCACTTCTCATTCTGCTTCAAGTGTTCTGCTCATGACTAAATGCCACAGACAGACAACTAGAATCAAAGCTTGTCCCTATAAACATATATAAATCTCATAATAATAAATAAATGTCATAATAATAATCATATAATAAAAGAAAAAAGCCAAGTTTCATTTCAGACTCATCTACCAAGTTTGCCCCAAGAAGGTTATGACTCTTCATCCCTGTGATCATCTATGGAAAGGTCAGTTCTATAGGTAAAGAAAGCTTGGACAACAGACAGCAAAAGCTACATCTGGCACTCTGGAAAATCCCCTTCTATTTCTACTTTTGAGCAGCAAAGACAAACCTGGTGCAGAACTATAAGCAGGCTCCTCTTAAAATTTGTTCTAACGTTGTTACACAGAATATGCTACTTTTTAAATATTTGTGGTGGGTGGGCCCTAGTCACCAGCTAAACACCCACAGCCATTCACACAGTCCCTGCTCAGCGGGGAAGGAAGAGAATCAGAAGAGAAAAGCAAGTTCATGGGTCAAGATAAGGACAGTTTAATAAATGAAGCAAAGAGGACCAAAAAAAAAACACCCAAAGGAGTGGTGCAAATGCAACCACTCACCACCTGCCACAAGCAGACCAATACTTAGCCAGGCTCCCTGCAGTGGCTGCCTCCCCAAAACCCACTTTCCCTCAGTTTGCTGAGGGAAGGATGGTTGTATGGCATGCAATATCCTTCTTGTCAGTTTGGGTCAGCTGTCTCAGCTATGACCTCTCAACTTCTTGCTCATGTCCAGCCCACTCCCAAGGGAAAATGTGAGGAGGAGAAAGCCTTGGGACCACACAGGCACAGCTCAGCAGCAGCCAGAACACTGCTGTGCCACCAGCACACCCCAAACACAGCCCCACACAGGCTGCTGTGAAGGAAAGTATTTCCATTCCAGCCACACCTGGTATGGCCTTTTAGTATGAAATGGAAATTTTCCACTTCATAGCAACTGATCTCACTTTGATGCTAACTAGTTCATGTCATCCTGTCCTGGAACTTACCTGTCTAACTTTAGAATGAACAGGAGAACTTCTGGGAAGATGAATTCCATGATGCATGAAATCCTGAATGCAGTTATGTTCAAGTACCTACAGTAAAAACACATACATGCTCCCATTAACAGAATAAAACAGTAATAAGGACTGTAGCTGTGCAGCAACTCTATTTTTCCCTAAAACAAGCAACTGAAAATAGTATCTGCTATTATTTCCTACTTGGCTTCTGCTTGGCCCAAATTTTT
The DNA here is from genome assembly GCA_013397195.1 of Hylia prasina. Taxonomy (NCBI): domain Eukaryota; kingdom Metazoa; phylum Chordata; class Aves; order Passeriformes; family Sylviidae; genus Hylia; species Hylia prasina. Next base: position 1,560,467 of record VYXD01008114.1, on the reverse strand, counting down.
GCATGCTGAGGGCCTCAGTCTGCCTCAAGTGATTTTCAAAATTTTAGAATATACAATTAATCCAATTGTCCAAAGGAAAAAGCAGGGTAAATAAGAATATTTTGGTATCTGAAATTTTGCTCTAGCATTGTTGTGATCTGTAATTATGCCTTTAATTATTTCCATGAAAACCCACAAAAACTAGATAAATACTTGAGCTATCAACTATACAGACTTGCACAGACTGAATAAAAGCTTCAATAATTCAACTAATGGGAATGTTTATGAAAAACATTGTTTATATGCATCTTTGTGTGAACCAATACTTCAGCAGCAGAATTAAAGGTGTTTAACTGCAACCAAGCTGATCTCAGTGGGAAAACATCCAAAGCATGACATATATGACAGTGCTGAAGAGGCCCTTCCCTTAGGGAAGTAATTTTTTAAGGCTTGCTAAAGGAACCTCTCTGAGGTACAAAGACATGAGTCTTTCCAACTGTGAAATTCAAAACTATCCAAATGAAACTTCAAGCATAGTGTTACCTCTGTGAATTCTCCTGACACCTTCTTCCAGGCCCTGAAGTAAACTTCTGAAATGTATTCCATCAAGGACCTGTATTAATATATAGGAAACACTGTCAAGACAGTATATCAACCACATTTATACACAATTCATAAAGGTAAAGCATGACGTTTTGTGTAAGAACCAATATTGTTCTTAATTCTGCGCATCAAATCGGTTTTTAGAAGAAGAAATTCTCTTTTTCAAGTCTACGCCCATAACTACCAAGTTAACTCTTAATTAATGAACCCAAGCACTATTACATGGTACTTGAAATATCTCTTATGGTGGGGGAGTTAAAACATTCACAGGATACTTTACCATTTATGTCATGAAGAATGCCTTAAATTCTTTATAGAGATGTACAGGAATACATTATCCTACCTGAAAGCATTAGAAAGCCTCTGATTTTAATACACAGAATTACTTCTGCATTATTTCACTGAATCATCAAAGAAAAAAACCTCTGCTCTGTATTTTTCATCCATCAGCCAAGTTCTCAGGCTATGATTTACCCTGCAAGTCACTTCTTATTAGAATGTCTTATATAGAAACCTAGCAAATTACATTAGGTTGTTCATAGGAAAAAATAGAAACACCCTACAAAAGCAGAAATGGACCTGCAATCCTCACACAAGCACTGCAAATAATGCAGTCCAATTTCTGTCAAAGTCATTGCTTTAGCTAATGGGAAATAAACATTTACTACTCCTATAACTGTACACCCAGGCATGTCAGAGCTACTATTAAATGAAGTTCCTGAAACAATACAGCAGTTATACTCAGAAGATTTGTGGGTTTTTGGATACTGATATATTTTTTCAATACACTAGGTATTTTTAGTGAGACAAGATTTTAGTCAAGCTCTTACTAATTAAGTACTCTAACTGGGTTCATACCTTGGAAAGAACTGTAATTGGTTTTTAACAGTTCCATGTATCATTTTAACGAAGTTAATATTCCAGATGAACAAAAAACTCAAGAGTCTTCTTCCCTGTGGGGAGGGGAAAAGAGGAAAAAACAAAGCTCAGAAGAATACCAAATTTAAGGGCTACCTCAAAAATCAGTAAATACAAAGGAAATTACATTTTTAATTTTAAAATGCGTAGGTGAAATGGAAAAAACTATGTAAGTTTCTTAATTATTAAACAGAATTCAAGGACTACTTTTATTCATACTGTAGAAAAAACACAGAACAAATGAACACACAGATCACATATCTGCCTCCACTCCTTCAATGTCCTTTCTGTTTTGGTGTGCCTGCAAGCAGCATTCCAGAATGATAAGACTGTGCAATCAGCACCCTCAAGGCTGGATCACTGAGCTCTGCCAAGGGCAGGATCATCCCAGGATGACACTGGAATGACCATGAAGGCAAAAAAGCACCACGACAACTCTGCCAGCACTGGACACAGAACCATTTTTAACAAAACCACAGAGAACAGCTGTGCCACTGAGGAAATTGAATGTTCTGATCAGCAAGGACAATTCCTTTCCTCTTGCCACAAAAGGTAACATTGCAAACCTCCTGGAGCTGCTTTCATTCATGAAAACAGAAACTATTTTTCCCAAATTAGTTTTCTTCCATTTTAACAAGTCAGGAACAGTGATAACAAATCTGATGAGCAGTAGAATTTTGCAATAAAAGGCAGTGGAAAGCTGTGGATGAAGGAAATAAGCCAATGCTCTCTTCCAACGCTCTTCCAGAAGCAAAAAAATCTGCCCAAGGAATTGGAGCCTTACACAGTATCTGTACAGGCAGCTTCACTCTGACTTGGCTTACAGATGAAGGTAAGACGTGAAAATGTTTAATCACACATAAAGGTGAGTCAGCCATTTGTAAGGGTCCTTTGTATATGTCAGCTTCCTAGCCAAGAATAAACTGGGAATATTACTAAAGAAAGTGCCAAAAGTAAAGAGCACATTGGCAGAAGTGCAAAAGGGTCACTGAACAAACAGCAGAGGTTCAGAGGCACTTCCACTGAGAGCTGGACCAAGAGTTGTGTTCACACGTAAGACCAGAGACAACAGAATGCCAGTCACACTTGGAGCTGGAATGCCACAGGGTAGGGGAGGGAGATGGAAGCACATAGTCAGAAACTGCCCTGTAGTGCAACTGATAGGTGAAATGCCTTTGGGTGAAGAAGTAACTCAGAAGCTCATAAAAATCAAGATCTAAAGGCTAAATAAACACAATGTCAAGATTCTTGTCTATAGGTCTGATGAAATCCTTCCTGTTATCAACAAGAGTTGTCTCTATCTCCAGTTTTGTTGTCCTGATATAAATGTAGAGGAGTCCCACTTGGCATGTCACACATCAACATCCCAGACAAAACAAAAGGTCAAGGGAGTTTTGACCTAGAGTTCTTTCCTCAACAAGGAAAAGGATGAGGACAAACTCAAACTCATCTCATCTTCTACAGCCCCAGCATCAAGACAGATGGTAAAAGGCCAAAAGGTAGCTTTCAACCAATTCTTTTTAGCCTTAGGTTTCAAAAGATTGAGCCTGCTCCTGAAAATGATGGTAAGTGTCTCTAACTTAATCTGCTGCTTGTGATTAATGGATCTGAAATAATTATTGATATCAACATTCTCATTATCGTGAGAGGTAACCTGGTGATAAGTGAGTAAGACTGTGAACTTGTCATCTTTGGGATCAATGCAGTATCAGAGTGTTGGGTGGCTGGTACTGCTGTGCTTGTGGACACAGAACACCTGACTTTGTTCTATGCACACAGAGAAAGGAAAGAGTACAACAGATCCACCTCTAGAACACAGTAACATGCTCTGCAGCTGTTTGACTGGAAACCCCATCTGAACAAGAATGTTTTCATAAATCACAGAGATATAAATTCAGAGGATCACTCCACTAATGCAGCCTAATAATAAACCTCTGAGAAATATTACTCTGTATTGAATAGCACAGCCTGGGAAGGCAGAAACACTGAACTCCCTGATCTTGCAATGAGGTATAAATGTGCAGTTCTCTATTGGTTTAATCTGATTTAGAACTGATACACACTGCATTCCTGACCTTTCCCTTCCTTCAGTCTTGCATATGATGAGCCATTCCAGACAGTTAATCTCTCTGAAAAATAATCTTACTAGGAGAAAACAGCTACCTTCTTCAATCAACCCATGACATGGCTGCTTGAACATTACACTGTGGAAAGGAAAAGAGGAATGCTAGCCCATGGCAGCACAGGATCATTGCAACCTGGAGTTAGAGCAGCTTAAGCTGCTGTGGTGCTGTGCTCTGGCATATGTACTCTAAAGAAACTAGGATTACTTTTCTTAGGAACTGTAGGACAAGTCTGCAAGCATTAAAGGAAGTATTAGGCCTGATATACAGAAGATCAGTTTCATCTCAAAGCAATTCATACATCAGATTGATATTTGGTGTTTCTATGAGCATTTTAGAAGCAATACAGGATACAAAAAAAAGTCCAGCAGAGACACTGGGGGAGTGTCGGTGCGTTTCTTGTTGTTACAAGAAATCTACCAGTAGTGAAATGAGCCAGCAAGGGAAATTAGAGAACACACATGAGGAGTGTTATCACTGCAACTGAAGTCCCACAGCACACAAATCCCAAACAAAAGGACTTGCAACTGAAGTGCAATGGCTTCACAGCAACAGGAAAATGCTTTGAACACTTCAAATCTCCTGTCTGCAGAGCTAGGAAAATCCAAGTTGGTTACCATTCTGGATAAGTACTGGAAGTTCATATAGTGAAGCTGGATTTCTGCTCACAAACTGAGACATGAATTTGGATGTTTAAGTCCCAGAAATGTTAATTTCTGAAGAGTGATTCATGTTATCAGCTGTTTAGTTACTGTTTTATGGAGCTGAATCGTTCTGTTGACTCTGCTGACTAGGGTTAATATGGCACACCCTAAACACAGAGCCATTTTACATGCCCAGATGGTTTTCCAGAAGGCAGAGATCAATGACAGTGTTTTACATGCCAGCCCCACATGGATGTCTGAGGCAATTCAGGTCATTGAATGTGGCATGGGTCATTCACTTAAGCAATCAAATCCTTCCCAGGACTTCTACTGATTATGCTCCTGCACGGATGTCTAAATTTATTTCAGACACTTAATTTAACTGAACCCTGTCCTGGGATCTTTCCAGAATGGGTTATGGTTCTCCTTTTATTTTGAACTGTTACCCTCCAGGATGTAAAGTGACTTGTGCACTGGGCTGGCATGGCAAGGTTTTGGTAGGGGGGGCCTGCAGAGGTGGTTTCTGTGAGAAGCTGCCAGAAGCTGTCCCTGTGTGGACAGAGCCAATGCCAGTGGGCTCCATGGCAGACCCACCACTGGCCAAGGCTGAGCCCTTAGGCTACAGCTGGAGCTGCTGCTTTCAGTCAGTCCTTCCAGCCAGAAAGGGAAGAATCCAGAATTAAGGATTTAAACCTCTAATGATCAGATGACAGAGCAGAGTGCAGCAAGGTGCTCTCTGTATCTACCAAGAAAGGTCTATGCAAATGCAAACATGACAAAATGTCAAGAACCAGAAATCTCTGGGAGAGCAAAGAGAAAAATCTTGGGCAGGGAAGCGAATGTGCAAAGCGTGGCCAAATCTGCACATTCTTGTGGAGCAAAGTGGATGAGTTTTAATATGCCAGGAAAAATATTCATTACCAAGTCTGATTACCACTGCTTTTTTCCCCCCATATTTAAAAAAAAACCACAACAAAACCACAGCTTTTACACTGAAGGCTGTTTCAGTCAAAGATTCAAGGTGCAAACTTCCTCTAGAAAAGCACTGTAGTAATTAACACATACTAAAAGTCTCACATGACACAAAAGAAAAAAAGAACTACAAGAATTTGCTTCTGAAGTCTAGATATCAGTTGTATTTTACATATATAATTACCAATTATTTACTGTGCCTATATGAAAATGAAATATTAAAATAATACAGTGGATTCAAATATAACACAAGAAAAAAATATAGAATCATATATAGCTAATGCATTTTATGTACTGTGACAAAGAACACATAAGTACACACTTTTTCCAGATGACAAAACATGACTTAAAATTAAATACACCAAGGACACAAAATTAATTGTAAACCCTGTCAATAAAGTCTCACCTGTCTTTCCTCTTTCCACCCACATTTTTCTCTTTTTTCCATTCCCACCTCTCATGTTACCTTAGTACATCATAATTTTAGTCTAATCTAAGATACCTAAAAATGTAAGTAACAAAAACCCCACCAACTTCGTGGCAGGTATCCAAACCCTGCTCCACCAAACCCTTCACCTAACTCCTTTGCTATCTCCATCTCTAAAATGCCATACCCTTATACTGCCACAATCATGTTGCAAACTCAGCATTCATTTTTTGACAGAAGTTCATATATTCCACAGGAAAAGGAATATCTATTTTACACATGCAGGGAGGAGTTAGAACTTCAGAGGCAGTCAGGTGGTCTGGTCACCTGACCAGAAAAAAGACTTGGACACCACTATTCTGGTGCACAGGCACAATCTGAAAACAACAAAACAGCAACTCTTCACTGAAAGAAATGTATGTAGTTAAATAAAGTAATTCGCATTTTTGTGTAAAGTTGGGTTCTTTTTATGCTACTTTTAGAACAGAACATGACAATGCAATCTTCTGGATGGAGTCATTTAGAAGGAAAATTATTTTGCTACAGTTGCTTGTTTTCAATAAAAGAAAAACTGCTATAAAAGAATTACACCAGGGAATGATTTTAAGTATTGACGGAAATGCACTGGAAGCAAAGCACTTGATTCTTACTGCCTCAGGATAAAAGAAGTGGACTGAAGATTTAGACATCAACTTTCAAACTTTAGTCTGGAATAGGAACAAGTTTTCCAAATAAAATAGAGAATCAACCATTTCTAGCTTGGAGTCAAAGCTGATTTGTCTCATGTTGCTACCTACTGTATGGTAAAAAAAGACAAACTCCAAAACTATTAAAAGTGACCAAAGCTCATGCCACAAAACCACAGTAAGATAAAAGTTGGCTTACCTCTTCTTTCTTAATGTGTTTTACACTCATAAAACACTGCAGCAACAAGTCCTTGACTTCACTGCTCTCATCGGACTCATAATCAAAACAAAGTAATGCCTCATGTAGATTCCATACACGAACTAGATCTGCACCCTCCCAGGAAAGAAGCCCACATTAGAGTGGAGTAGGCATGGCTTTATGCAAAGTGGCATTGAAAGGATTTTAAATAATGAACCTGAAATGCATTGTTACAGATTGGGAGATTATGAACATTCATTTGATCACATTACTGGGAAAAAATATATGTAATTGCAGAAATTCTGACTTCCAACAAATGAAGACATGCTCATGGTCAGAAAAAAAGTTGCCATTCTATGTATATTAAAGCCACATCATTCCACTTTCTAAACGTTATACAATACATGCAGTTAACATGGAAAAACAGAGGAAGGGAATAAAGATACATCCTTTGGGTTAGTGCAAAAGATGTCTATCACAATACTCCAAGTAACACACACATTTTGAAAAATTAAAGAAAAATTATTTGTAGAAAGATAAAGAGAAGATGAAGCTTTCCACAAAAGCTGTCTCTATGCTTAGCTGAACATAGTACCTAAAATCTGAGTTGACAAAATGGTTAATGCAATAAAAACCTTGGTCACTGGACTGGACAAAAGAGTGATAAGATGAAAAGGAATGCAAAAAAAAAAAAAAAAATCCAGTTCATTTGTGAAACTGATGCCAAAAATCTTTAAAATTTGTTCTAGAGAAGGCAGTGTTTTATTGGAGGTATTATCTTTCCTGAACTATTCAATAATAACCTGAAAGTCACTACAGCCTCAGCATACCGTAGCAGCTTTATTCAGGCTTTTTCTCAGCAGAATGACAAACAGAGTCTTCCCCAACTGTTCCTTCCCTTCCAGTCCCTTCTCCCACCACATCTGACACACACGTTGAATAGCATCCTGTAGGATATTTTCAGATGCAGGTAATGCAGGAAGAATACCTACAAGAGAAATGAAATAATTATTTACTGCAATGAACCAAGTCATTCCTGTAAAACAGCAGTCTGTTAGTTAGCACACTAACTATACCTCACAGCCACCTCCTGCCACATTTACACACCTTCATAGCTCATGCCCACTGCAGTATTTAGGCAACTCTAAGGTTTGGCTCAAGTTTTTGGATCAGAAACAATGGAATATTGAGTTTCCCTTAGAAGTAACATAAGTCACAGGATAATCAAAGTTATCTTCCACTGGGTGAACACTGGGAGAAAGAAAACTATTTACCAACTTCTAAATTGTGCAGCTGATTTTTAGGTAAATACTCCCTTAATTTTGTCTCATAAATATGAACTCAAATCAGTACCATCTTGTCTCCTGTGAATTCTGTTTCATAGGCCAGCTGGATCTCAGTCAGATCAAACAGCCTCTGTAAAATGTTGCATTCTGCACAGAGAGGTACTCACCGTTTAGTATAAAAACGCATTCTGCAAGAGCTTTGTAGTTTACATTTTCATCCACTGCAGGTATAGAAGCAGTAACAACAGCTGCCACTCCTTGGATCACTGCTATGGTTTGTTTCTGAAAGAAAGCAATGCTGAGGAAACACTTCTGCAGTCTGTTTTGGACTCAGAAAATAATTCAAACAAGAAATAAACCTTTGCAACAAAGAGCAAATCTGAATTGTTATTATGTTTCCATTTTGAAGGAGCATATTGGCACCCAAATCCTATCAAACAAGAGGCAAAAGAGTGGATTTCTAAAGTACATATTTTCAAAAAGTTTGAGAAGGGTTTTCAGCTCCAGCTAGCAGATAACTTTATGACTGTACATGTGCATCCATTCCTGCACTAAAGTCCTCATCTGCAACAAACCCACTCAAACACACATCCATTTCAGAGCTGAAAAGCCCCTAACTAGCAGGGTCTTATGTAACTCAGAGATGTGCACATCTCATGACTTTCACTCCAAGTGTGTGATTCTACAGGCCTCTGAACAGATGACTGATTTTTCCACAAGCCTCTAGGTTTCTCTAATGATTTCCCCACTGCATTTCTTTTCTTCCCCCCAAATTAAATAATCCTTTCCCCCAGTATTCTCAAAGTTACATAGACTACAGCACAGGAGGCAGTATATAAGGGTCTGAGTCAGAAAAATTCTTTATATTCCAAATTTGTGGAAGGGGCAGTCAAATCTAGATTTCATGATCTTCATTAAATAAAATGACATCACAAATCAAGTAGTGAATTTCTTATACTATACGCCACCAATTTAAACTTAACATCTGCAACATTAACATTTGTTTACTGAAATAAGACATAGAAAAAAAGCCCATTCAACTCTACTGAGAAAACTAAGTCACATCTATCATATTAAAAATTATCAGCAGATCTAGTCTTTTACAGAACAGGCCAATCATAAGTTCACCCTAAACCAAGCATAAATTAAGTCATTTAAAAAATGTGCAGGAAGGTGATATTTGGAACTGATCTTATTTGGTAACCCTTGCATGTTTTCAGATGTTATGGAAATATTCCATTTAATTTCCCAAAAAACATGAAACACTCATCATATTTTCATTTTACAAGATTCTTACCATTTTTGGAACTATCTCAACTTCCATTGCATCGTCACTTTTATCATCTTCAGGCCTGTGCCATGTTTCCACAGGGTTCTCCACCAAGCTCTCTGTCAATAGCTGAGTTAGTCTCTGCCATAGCACTTCTTTTTGCTTTCTTGGCAATTCTTGAAGTAGCTCATTCAAGTCAAAATGATCAAATGTATTTTTCTATAAATGGTTAGAAGATAGCACACAATCCCACATCAGCGAAGCAGCTCATACTTCATCATCGTATTTTCTACATTTAATGTGGGCTTTTACATCAATGATTAATTTATATTCCTCTGCAGTTTTAGAGATAAAACACCTTTGAGAAGTTATATTTTTTTAAAAATAGCATAAGAAATTCCTGCTAGTTAACTCTTTATCATGAGGCAAAAGTGCTGCTTTTAAGACAAGTGTCTTTAGCCCTTGATAGCAATGAAGACAATTCCATACTCTTAGCTAAGAAGCTCAACACTGCACAGAATTTAAGTCCCTGATGATATCTTTGCTCTCTTAAATATCAATTGATGATGGCTGTTGAAAGAAAATCCTTAGGCAAGGACTGGAAAGGTAGCAGTCAGTAGAGCCATAGGGACAGCACTAATTTGGGATATGATCTGCACACATCAGGGCTCTGCACACTGCACTGTTTTAAAGCCTCATGTCAAACTCAGCTCCTGAGCCTGCTGACCCCACACCTCCTGCTGAAGCCCTGGTGACAGGGAAGCCACCATCAATCTCCAGTAGAGACTGCACCACGAGGCTGATCTGAACTATTTCCTAATAAGAACTTTGCTAGAAGAATTTTCCTCAGAGACACAAGGAGTCTGTTAGCATCAAAGAAGAGTAGGTAACCTGTTAGGAAAGGAAATACACAGAGAGAAGATGAGAAGGAAAACTAGGCACAACCAAGAGAAAGAACAGGTAATTTCTGAGACGTAATTTGCAGTACTGAAGGGTTACTGGATCAAAAACACTTCAGAAGAAAGAGGGAGAATGTCCATGATCTTGAAATATATTTTTAGTTAGCAGAAATACTGCAAGGTGTCAAAAAGCAAAAGTCAAAGGTAAAAACAGGAAAGAATGAAAGAAGCAGCAGTATTAGAAAGTTCCCAGAAGGGTATGAGAAGAAAGATACCGTTACATATTTATAAGAGAATTTCTTTCTATTCTATTTTACAACTGAAAACAAATACAATAAACCAAAGGCCTCACAGGGAATTCTGCAGCCCTGTGCTTCAAACAAAGCCAAAAGACAGAATATTAAGATTGTACCGTTTTGAACGGAAAGAATGAAGACCAGACCTTTTGGATTTTTCTTTGGGATGATATGAAACAGAGTTATTCCAAAATCTATGAAGGGAAAGGATGACAGTGAATGATAACCATATCTGTGATTCCTATTTTTCTTTCTAAGAAATTACTTTTTTTTCTTGAATTGGAATGGGATTTAGGGGAAAAAATTAACAGCACCTGTTGAAGATCTCAATGAACAGCACCACAATATGACATTTTTAAAATATTATAAAGGAAAAACATGGAAAGCCCACAAGAAACCCTGAAGGAAAATTAACAAAGCCCTGGAATTTTAGCAGACACAGATGAATCTAAACACTGAGCGTGCGGAAAAGAAACAATTCAAGGGGGAAGTAAAAGGGGGGTTGGGGCATCTGTAGGAGACAGACACTGAAAGTAGCAGTGATGCTAAAAACAAAACTTTCAAGAGAGTTTAAAAGGCAAATTCTAAGGCTAGAGCACCAACTAAGGAGCAAATACAATATAAAAACTAAGGAAAGCAGTGAAGCTTTAATGATGATTTATTTAACCACAGCCTCCTCCAGAAAAAGTCAAGCATTTTTCAAGGGAGATCCTAAAAGGAGGATCTTCTTACTAAGACAAGACATAGTCACACATCCTCCATTGCTGAAAGTTTCAAAAGGAAATTAATAAAATAACTCGAGTCTCTTGGACAGTCAAAAAGTCACATGGATATTTGTGTTCCCTTATGCTACAGAGGCATGAAGACAATTTGAATCAATATACTCATTGTAGCTGGTGACATAAAGCTTCCAGAGATATTGGCAACAGCTGAAAACTGTTGCAAGAGAACTCCTGTGAATTGGTGATGAACAATAAAAAGATGAAAAAAAGCCAACCATCTTTAATCCAAACAGCCCATGGGACATTAAAATAAATTACTGAATGTAGATGGCAGAATCAACACAACAAAATCAATTGAAAAGGAAACACTGCAAGTGAAAACTAAAGTGAATAGTTTTTTGTTAAAGTGTTTAGATTTAGGGAGAAATGGGAAGGACAATTTAAGCTGAGGCAATCTGGTAATAAAGTTGTCATCTATAACTACACTGAACAGCACCACAATATGAAATAGTAGATTACTTGGGGAAAGAGTCAAGGATGTTTGAGAGAAACTCTGTAACCTTATTATACAGAACATGACTGGGTTTAATATAGTTGCTAAAATCAGTTCATGGCTCTGTGCCGTGGTCAGCTGATCCACTTCATCCTGATACAGGTACTACTAGGAAAATACCCCTTAGAAATGTGGGAACCCCCTTTCAGAAGGCCCTGCTTAGGGGGTTTTTCTTTCTTCTCCCCACAAAGTCCTGTACCAGGGTTAAGAAGATGAACAGAACTTGCAGCTTTGGTCTTTTGAGGTGCTGATTCTATTTCTTATCTCAAGTTCTGCACGCCACCAACACCTGGCTTAACATGCCCAAAAACCCAGCTCAACAAGTCACAGGACAGAAGATTTCAAGGTCTTTCACAGGTTTGTAGTCCAATGAACTCTTAAAACGTACTATATTTACAGTTTGGTGCCAATAATCACTACTCGTTCTAAACACACAATTTCTACATCAAACCCATTCTACCAATGTCTCTGTGCCACCGTCACAGCAGAAAATGGAGCAGAAGAACATGAGACATCGCCCAAAATTTTCCATCTTGCTCTCATCTACCTCCATACTAAAAACCCAAAACTACAAATTTTCACCCTATGACAAACTAAACTACTATTTATTTCAAGTCTTTGTTGCTTTTAATTCATGTCTAAGTGTTGGAAGTTTTTCCCATGGACTAAGGCCAAAGGCAGTACTTTCCTGGTGTCCCAGCCGGGGTCTCAGACCCCTCAGGGCAGCTCGAGGAGTTTTCCACGTGCCCTGGACTCCAACAAGAAAGCTTAAGAAACTCACTTAACAATACCATTTATGGCAGCAAGGTAAAGATGTTTAGAACTCAGGTGTATCTTAACACCAGACAGACTGAAGCTGAGTGGAAAACATTATAATGTAAATTATTATTTCTTGTTATTATGCGATATATACAGAATGTGAGAATGAACTTTTAAGGGTAGATTTCAGGGGATTTGTTTTGTTGCTCCTCCCTGTTCTCTCCACATTTCATTTAGAGAGAGCAATCTACCCCATTCTCTAAAGCATTTAGCCATAGAAAGAACAATTTGAGTAAAATGAAACATGGACCAAAGAAAAAGTGGAGAGCCCAAACTATCAAATGAATGAACAAATACTAGTGAAACACAATTCTGCTATGTTTGTACGTTAAATCATACTCATTATATACCAATAAACTCATAGGTTGAAATTTAAAAATGTAATACTTAAGCAACACCAAATCAGTATTTTTTTAGAATTACCATAGTACTAATCATTTATTTTTAAAAAACAGTATGTGGAACAATATCAAAAAATAAGTTGGTTTATAAATATTCATTTTTCAGATTCCACAGCTTTTTCAGCATATATTCCTTCCAGTGCCATTTGAACTCATTTTCTAGAGCAATTATTTCCACACATCTGCAAGTACCAGACAAACAGTTTCTGTCCCTTTGTCACACGGTTTCTGCACCTGTAACAGACTCCAGAAGTGATCCATGTGTACACTGGCTATACACTCCTATACACTGGCTCACTTACAGGATTCAGAGTGTAACGCAGGAAGTCTTCAATTGACTCTTTAGACACAACTTGCAAAAATGCTTCGCGTTTCATCCTGGAAGTGGTCTTCTCTATCAACAAAACATAACAGTTGAGAAGGTACTGTGTATCAAAACAAGAACATTTGGTCTCAGTTGTAGTCATATATCAGTTATATACATAGCATTTATATATATATATGTTATATATTACAGTAATTATACATGTACTATATAGCTAAAGTAGTTTTCCCCACCAACATATTTCAGTTATCTGAATCAGCATTTAGATTCACAACATCACTAGGCTGAAGGGCTTGCTCGCTTTTTAGTTAGTTTGCCTTTGTTTTTTCGTAAGTAAGTCTTAAAGCAGAATAAGTTTTTAATGGATAGTTTTATTTTTAAAAATTACAGTGCATTCTCCAGCACACATCCACTATTTAAGCTGGTCATCATTCCCAACAACAGTATTTATTTGTGTCAGAATCACAGAGGGGTAGTAAAATGGTCTCTTTTCTCGACTGTCAAGTGAAAACCATGGGAAATGGGCAAAGCCACCAGGAGCTTTGCACCATCAGCTCACGTAAACATTCCCTCCATCCCAGGTGTCTCCTGACGTCCTTTTCCACTTGGGAAAGCGACTTACACCGCATTTAGCGTGTGTGAAGCCACACCACAGAACGGGGCGAGGGCCGCTCCTGGGCCCCGTCCCGAGGCGCCCGGGGGCTCCCGCCAAGCCCCGGCAGAGCAGGCAGCGGGAAGCCGGGCGGGCCGCTTACCTCCGTCTCCCTCAGAGCGGCCGAACCCTCATGGATCCGCGGGATGCGCTTCCAACACCGCGGCACCGCCTCAGCGGAGCGGAACGAAACCGGCGAACTCGCGCGTAGAAGAGCCCGCGGGGCACGGCAGCACCGCCCGAGGAGATGCTCGGAGGGGACACCCGTGGACACCCGGGGTCACCCGTGGGCACGCGGGGACAGCCGCCGGGGACAGCCGCCGGGGACAGCCGCCGGGAGAGCCGCCACCCGACCCCTCCCTCACCGCCACTTTTCGAATCCTCCCGCGGCCGACGTTGAGCGCGCGCCGCGGAACTCCCGTCTCGTCTCGCGAGAGCTCGGCCGCTGCCCCCGCCCTTTCCCGCGCGCGGCAGCGCTGAGGGCGGGGTGGGGAAAGGCGGGGCCGGAGGCGCGGCGGGATGCGGGGGCGTGTTCAAAACTCCGGGAAGGGCAGAGCCAGCGAGGCTGTAAAAGGCTTCTGAGGTCATCGAGTCCAACCTGTGACCGAACATCACCAGGTCAACCAGACTATGGCACTGAGTGCCACGTCCAGTCTTTCCTAAACACCTCCAGGGACCATGAGTCCACCACCTCCCTTTCCGATCACCCTTTCTGTGAAAAAATCTTCCTAATGTTCGACCTGAACCTCATCTGGCGCAGCTTGAGGCTGTGTCCTGTTGTCCTGTCGCTGGCTACTTGGGACAAGTACCCGACCTCTACCTGGCTACACCTTCCTTTCAGGGAGCCGTGCGGAGCCATAAGGT
>VYXD01008114.1:1475141-1545781 GCA_013397195.1 Hylia prasina | reverse complement strand
CTGGATGGAGACACGGCTTGTCCCGGGGGAACATCCCATCAGTTACTCAGAGCTGCCGTGGTTCAAACCCGCCGCCCCGCTCACTGTTCCTTTCTGTGCCTACCTGCAAAGTGTCAGTGCTTCCAAATGGGTGTAAAATATACTCAGTTAAATTCGTGTTCATGCTTAAGAAACAGTATTCTTTCTTCCATAGATCTCTGGTAACGTGGACGCAACTTCTTTTACAAAAACATCACGCGTTTGATTTCGCTGGTGGTTTTTTCCTCCAGTGATGTTGTTACTGCTGACAGCTGTGCTTCTACTCTCAGTCCTGGTGAACAATGTACTTTGCACTCTTCATCCAAAGCCATCAAGAGTTAAACAGCCCACATGCCAGAATGTATAGGAGACTATGTAAGCCAGATGATATTTAGAGTTTGACAACTAAGAATTTTTTTAAATATATCAGGAAATTATATCTTCTGTTTCTTCTTTGCAGTATTTGGAAATAGTCAGGCCTTGAATTCTGTAATATTCCCCATTCCCTTTGTTTGAGCTCTTCTGCAAACCAAAACCAAAGTGTCTTGTTAAGGGCTTAATTTATATCTTTCCATTTGGCTTTTTCAGTAGCATTTCTCAGTGTTGGCTGTTCAGAAGAGAGAGATGCATAAGGGCAATAATTTACTTTCAGTCTGTAGAAGCAGTACAGCATGTGCTGCTTTACTGTGCAAACAGAAAACCAACTATAACTTCTATGGAAGCTCTCACATCTGGTTGGACTCTTCAGGATTATAATTGCAAAAATTATTATGTAATTCAGATTTCATTTTGTATTGAATGTAAAAATTCCCTCCTTTAAAAGTAATATCTACATCTTCTACTGTTTTATTTTTTAACATAGAATCTTCCTTAATGACCCTGCCTTTCACAGTTTTAGTTTTTATTAAAAATTAAGATTTTTCACATTATCTGCCACATTTATTTGATATAAGAATCCAGCTTGTTTCAGATCCTGTGGACCTGACTTTTATTTCCCAAGTTAGGTATTCAGCTAAGTGCAAGGAGCCTGTGAAACAGTTTGCTTGGAGTAAGTTGCATGAGCATTCACCATACCTGTGGAATTGTAAAAACAAATAAAGAAGTATAACACCTTACATTTATACATTGGCCAATCTCTGCCTATATTAAAATTTTTCTGCATATATTAAAAATCTTTGCCATTTTAGATTCGGAGATGGATTTATTTATCATGACTCATGTAGACTGAATACTTCATACCTTGATTAGTCTTTTAATTAGATGCTACAGTAGTCACCTGGTTACTGTTTATTTAGTTGGGCATGTATCCATTTAGCAAACAAACTAAAACATATTTTAGCTTTTAATTTCTGTTGCATAGCAACCACAGAATGATTTTTTCATAGTATTGAAACTAGAAGTTGACACAGATAACAACAGGCTGAATAACACCAAGTGATTCATTTTAAAGGACCACATAGAGAAACCAGAGAGGCAGAATAATGTTTTCTAGGTTTTTTTTCAAGAACTGTGCATGAACTGCAAGCCAGTAATAAACCTACAACTCTATTTGCAGTTTCTCTAATCTTCTCCCTTTCAGGAGTACCAAATTACATGCCTCTCTTTGACATATCTGTTCATCTGTTCAAAATAATCTATACCCTGTGATAATAATCTAATATTTATTATCATTTTCCTGTCAAGTTACAGCAAAAATGAAAAATGGGCCTTTCGCACATGGTTGCTGAGCAACAGCAAATAAAGATTTGCTTTTGTGCTACTGCTTCATGAACCAGTCTTTATTCTTGTAGGTGGCCTGCATTAGAGATCTAGGTTACAGCTGGCTCACACCAGAATATCTTTGTTTGGGCTAGAGCAAGCAGTCCATTTCAACCTCTAAGAGTCAACAATGTAAATAAAAAATAAACAAGTAGTTCCCTGAACGTCAGATGCTTTCTTGACAATACTTTCTTATATTTAAAATGTTATTTTGGAGGTAATAGTTTCTTAAGAGATTATTTCACGCGTTATCTACTACCATGTTGGAGTTGTAACTCCTATTTCTTTTTCTTTGAATATGTAATAAAATTTGTTATAGTTAATACAGTATGAACAAAATCTGCTCATCCTCTGAGGCAGGCTGTTAATAATTTACATGCATGCATTTCCCTTGATTTTTTTTTTTTTTTTGATCTTCACATACTTTGATAAATAATCCGAACAGCATGGGAGAGAGATGAAGTTTCACACTATTCCACTTCTCCAGATCTCCCCTTGCCTGAAGGTAATCCTGCCAATCATGACATCCTTTATTCAGAGGCAACTGTCACTTCTCAATGCTGGTGTGATTAGACCGTGAAAAGGCTTATTTCCCTTAAATTATTAATATTAACATGAATCAATTTTAGAGTTTAAGAGATTAAGTAGGAAAAAAAATCACTGCAGAAGAGAAAAAAATTATTCTTGTTAACTCACACAAAAATAAGGAAATAAAATGCGCAGACGGAATGCAAAGGCTGTTCGGGAGAGCCACTCCCTGGAGTCGCTGCCGACGGTACCGAAGTCCTGAACTGCCGCCCCGCGGGAGCTCCCCGCTACTGCCGGGGTCTGCAGGGATCCACACCCGGCTCAGTGTAAGCTGGGACAACACAGCAGCTTCATCTTCTTTGCTTTGTTATGAGCCTTCATGACAAAATGAGTAGTTATGATATCATGAAGAGGGCTGCTGCACCTCTCCCGGGAGACAGGCTGGGAGAGCTGTGGGTGTTCAGCCCGGAGAAATGAAGGCTCTGCAGAAACTTTAGAGCACCTTTCAGTGCCTAAAGGGTTTACCAGCGAGGAGAGGGAATTTTTGTAAGAGCACGGAGAGACAGGACAAGGGGGAATGGCTTTAAACTGACAGAGGGCAGGTTTAGATTAAATACTGGGACAAAATTCTCTATTGCAAGGGTGGTGAGGCCCTGGCACAGGTTGTCCAGAGAAGCTGTGGATGCCCCATCCCTGGAAGTGTTCAAGGCAAGGTTGGTTGGGGCTTTGAGCAACCTGGTCTAGTGGAAGGCCTCCCTGCCCATGGCAGGGGTGTTGGAAATAGATGATGTTTAGGGTCTCTTCCAACCCAAACCATTCCATGGTCCTATAATTATTATTTGCTGTATTATTATTACCTTGCTGTTATCACTCATTCCTTAGAAGCCATGTTACAAGTAACTGCAGTTTTTCTCCATTCACTATTAGTACCATGAAAATGGAAAGAGTTCTGAAATGTTATAAGATGCTCACAAAAAGAAATTACAATAACAGTATTTGCATAGCTGAATCCATCCCACTGTAAAAAAAAGGCAGTGTAATTTTTCATTACAATGACAGCAAACATTTTCTAGTATAAAGTTATTGTTATCTTTCAGAATATTATGTATCATTGAGTAAATTTATAATGCTAGTTTGTCATTTAATTTGTTTCAGAAATAAAAAACTCCCAATTACAAATGCCGTGTCTGTATTACTTTAACCCTATTAAATTACATTCTGATAGAGATTTACTGCTCTTGTAAGTGTCCTGTCTCCTTGCAGCTCTCATTCTATTTTAGTCTTTAAGATAAAAATTGCTTCTAAGATACAAAATCACTGTTATTATTAATTTTACAAGTGTTCTTAGAGGTTTCATTGCAACAGACATGCATCATTTAGATGTGACACCATCTCTGTTCTATCTGTCTAGTACAAAGCATGAAAATACTGTACAAATATCAGAATGGACATAGTATACATATGTGAATACACACAAGAAACTGCTTTACATTGCTTGACCATTATACTAGCATTCACTTGTCTCACATCTGTGTTGGTTTTGTCAGCAAGGATTCCCCATGTCTTTGATCCAGACCAGGAGCCTGACCAAAGCCCATTGGGGTTTTTTACAGGCTGCATGTCCTGCTGCCTTCATGCAAAACTGACAGTAGTGTAGTATCAGCCTGGGGGGAAGTGTGGAGCCAGGCACCTGTGAGGGCTTCCATATCCACAAAGTTTAGACATACTTGTCATTTATTCCTCTTCTGGGCATCAGAGAGTTTTATCATCACCAGACCCGTGTTTTGGCAAACTTTCTGATCTTGTCCGTAAACAAAGGAAAATTGATTCTTAACTTATTTTTTCTGGTAGAATTCTATCTGTCTTCCTTTACCCCTGTGTTTATTGTAGTGTTCCATGATGGATTTCATTGTTAGCTATCCCGAGTTTCTAGCCACATGCTTGAATCAACAATTAATACTTAAGCATAGTGATATTTCAGATGTGCTGGTCATATTTTCCATGTCCTAAACTGTAATTTCACTTCTGCCTGCTTCTGATTAATTTCAGCTTTTTGCACTTAATCTGATTAAAGTTTGTCAGCATCTCAAGGGAGTTCTAGAATCAAATCTAATTTGGTATCTAAGGCATGAAACACCTATGGTGAATTGCTGACAGAAGCCTGCAGAACTTCTGGTGAACTGAGAACCTTAACCTTCCAGAAGTTTCATGTTTCCTCACATCATGGACCACTTCTTAAATTTCCCTGTGCCTTGTGACTAAATACCTCTACAAAACCATTTTGGCAAGTTGAATCCCTCATTATGAAACTCAATTCTTTTAGGATCTCTGGTGCCTCAGAGGAAAGGGGGAGAGCAGAGCACGGTGAGGACCATACCTGTTGTTCACTGCTTTTCAGCCAGGGTGGCTTGAGGCTGCACTCCCAAACGTGCCTCTCATCCAGACCACTTCCTTACTGTACAAGAAACGAAATGCACAGGCAGCAAAAAAGGATTCTGAGAACAGAGTCTGCACCACCATCTAGTGGAATGTAACTGTACCTTCAGAAATAAACACTGGGCACTAATGACTGTACATGGAAAAACTTTAATGTCTCAATGTGCAAAAGATAAGCAAAACTAAAATGTTTTTATTAAAATAATAGAAATTAAGAATTTATGCCTCAAATAATCTGAACTTGAAAAAGCATATTGAATAAAAAGATATGGCATAGAACAAAGTTGTCTAAAACTAAGATTGAAACTTGTCAGAAAGCTAATCTTAAACTTTTGATTCCAGCTTATTTTACATGCAAATTATTTAATGATTTATCAAATAAAACAAGGACCCAGCTACCAATACTATTCATGAGTCATAAATACCCATTTCCATTAACCCATTTTTACTCTTTATTTCATGGTCATCACCTGGATAACTGACAGGTCTAGAGGCCATCCAAGTGTTTTGTTTGCATGCTGTTGTCAATTCATCAAATGTATCCAGTGGGACTCATCTGAAAGTTACAACAGAGCACCCATTCCGTGGCTAACATAGTTACTTGAGCTCAGAGAATTTCATGATTGGTGCAAAACTAGATAAACTTTCCTATAAATTGCAGGTGGAAAACATTGCAACACAGTAACTTCAACTTAACCCAAGAGATAGCAACAACAATCATGCAAAATCTGCCAGAGATTTCAGCCTCTCAGTTGAAGTATTTCTCCCATGGGAAGTCTGCATGAAATTGTCTTGCAAAATACTCTGTATTAAATTATTAATCATTGTGACATGCTTAGTAAGCTCTAGTTGTCAGCCTCTGAGAATCTGTAGAATAACACAATAGCTAGCAAATTCAACTAGAATAAAAGAAAAAAACTTGTTTGAAATTTCATGCTGGAAACAACCTCTGTTAAATGTATGCACCCTTCTTGAGTTTAGGGATCTTGTCCCAATTATTGAGTAAAATTGCTAAGCTTCATTCAGCACCTAAAATTACCATTTTGCTAGCATTATCTACAACTCAAGTTCTGTGCACAGATTAACGTAGTTTTAATTCCTATCAAATTTTTGCATCCTGACTCAGCAAAGCTTGCAGCTTCCACTTGTGTGACTCCTTGTTTCTGCCCAGCTGGAGTAGCTACGTGACCATCCCTGAGAGTTTGGGCTCAGGAACAATGCCCAGGAAGATCTGGAGCACAAGCCAGGAGTGCACAGAGCTCCAGCACATTTACTGAGCTTACCTTAATGTTTAAAAAAATATACTTGAGAGCCAGAGAATTGAGATTGGAACGGACCTCACCAGGTCATCTAGTGCAACATCCTGCAGAAAGGAGCTACTTTGCTTAAATAATTAATAAATAAAATTGATCATCAATTAGATCCTTACCACACAGCTGAGTGAATTCACAGGACACAGCTGGGTGCAGCGACATCACAACTTTCTTCTGTCATTTCTTGCATAGAGGCTGAGGTGCTTGGTGCCCAGCTTGGAAGGTTGGGTTCCCAAGTCCTGCAGGAATGGCCCATGTGTCTCCAGGCCACAAACCACCCCGGGCTGGAACCAGCCCTGCCACTGCCTGGCTCTGAAAGGCTGGAATCTTGCCTGGCTTTGGGCTGTCCTTGGACATGTTTCTACATGGATCTTAAAGGGAAGAATGATCACTATTAGGCCTTAATTCCCTTGCTATGAAGTTTATAGCCACTGAGGGCTCAAAGATTAACAAGAAAGACAGGTTGGCTTCACTTTGGTGGTGTCTGAAGAAACAGAGATACAGGAGCCTGCTCAAATTGGATTCCACTGTAGATGACTGGCAAGCAATATTCCCTGCAGACAGTGAGAACAGAGAGTATCACCTCTCACATGAATACAAATTAGAGAACTTTTCTCTCAGAGCTGCCATCTACTCTGGCAGCTACATTTACTGCGTAACACTGAAAGAAATACAAATGAATTTTTGCATTTCTCATAAAATGTATTTCAGAAGTTGCCTGAGAATATTGCTGAGAGACTGCTTTAGAAATCAGTAGGAAAGCATGTAACAGTTGGACACTTTAGAACATACAAAACCACCATTTGGGATTAAATAACCTGACTGCTTCAGCAGCCAACTACAACCACAAATGGGTCCAGGACAATCTGCAACTTTTGGTTCTTTCTACCAAAGGTACCATCCAATATTCAGAGTTTGTTTGGGGGAGAATATAAACAAATTGATAAAAAGAGGTACTTCATAGGAAACAAATTTTGTATTCAGCTCTTAGCTGAGAAGATACTGAAAGTAGCCACACTGGCAAACACTACTTCTAGGTGGAGACTGGATGAACTAAAAGCCCAAACCGGTTTAAACAGTACTGCAAATACAAAGAAGAATCCTAGGCTGAGGTGAGCCCATCAAATTAATCCCAAAGCCATCTGCAGGAGTGTCTTGCAGTTATTTCTGCTCTCTAATAAGATCTGTGAATACACAGGCAGTGCTGATGCAGGTACCACCTGTCTTGCAGGAATGGAAGGTTTGATCTTGACCCAAGTCAGAAAAATCCCAACACCGGATCGGTACTGGCGCTGCCAGGGAGTGAGCAATCCAGAACCACCTTGCCATGAGGGACCTGTGGAGACAGCCATGCTTTTCCTTGGCTTTAGGTGCCTTCCCATTGACTAGCAGATGCTTTTTATTCTGCTAAAAAAGGGACATATCTCCTCAAAGGGGGAAAAAAAAAAAAAAAAGGGAACATAATTTTGTAGTTAGTAACATTAAAGATTATCCAGTGGGGGCCATTCTAAATGGGATAGTGACGGGTTGAGGAAGTTTTGCAGCTTTTATTTATGGCTGATGAAAACTGACTGAATATTATGAGTTCAGACAAGCTGTAGCTGTTTATGGGAAGAGGTATCATAATTAATTATAAAATTATAAGTAATTATAAATGTTTAATGCAAAGAGCATCATTTCTATGGCAGTTTTTCTGGAATGGATAGAGGATACAACACCCCTTTTCTTATTTATGCAGTACATCATTATATTTTCCATCAATATTTGCCTTACCAAGCAAATGAAAGAACAGGAAAGAATACCACAGGTAGAAATTTCCTGATTCTAAATCTAAGGCAATTAAATACAGTTCTAGGTCCTTTTGAAAGCATAATTAATGACAGTTAATTAGTAAGTACTAGAATTATGACAATTTGTTCAATTGATCAATTTAAGAGGAAAAAAATTTAGACACTGAAGTTGACCAAAGGACCTGCTAATTCTTATGTGTGAATCTGCTCCAGAATAAGAAGCGCAGAAATCCCCATGAAGTATCCTGCACTTCTCACTCCACTTTCTCTCATGTAAGACCCAAAAATCTGCCTACAGACCTTACAGCAAGGCTCCCTAGGTTACAGAACTATTTTAAAAATTCACTTCATTGTATTACCAGTTAGAACAGGGATATGCAGGAGAGGAGAAGGGGTGTTTGTGTAGAGAGAAGCAACACACCAACTTCCATATGAACCATTTATTGAATAAATACATGCATCATAATGTAGAATTACATGAGCAAAAAAGGCAATCTGTACAAAATTGATTACCCTTTGTTCTCATTTTAACTCTCACCATTTGCTGCAGCTCTGATAAAGGATTCAAGACAAAATTAAAACTCTTTTAGTCCACCTCCAAGTGATATGCATGCTGATTTGAGTTTGAGTTATATCACTGCTATAGTTAAGAAAGCTGGTTTTCTTGTCAGTGAAGCAGAGTAATTCTAAAAACAGTTTCAATAGTACAGAACATGTGTTGGTACATACAGGTAACAAAGCTTAGTTTCAACCATTTCTTAAATATCTTCATATGTTCATATTTTAAGGCACAGGATAAACAAGAACTACATGAAAAGCTGTCAGTTGATATTGAATAAATGACTTGATAATGAGGTGCAATTTTTGCCCAGAGGCAAAATTGTCCTTCCTACTTCCATATAAATGGAACAACTGGCATTTGGTAATACAGAAGTTGCATCCACTGTCCAAAGAATCAATCTCATCTAGGCACTCACAGTCTGATCCAAATTCACTCAGAATATTTCTGAAGATGTGGCATTCAGAACTGATTATAGACTATGGGAATTCTAGTTGTTGAATTGCAATGACAGTTCAATCTCTTCATTTCAGATTCCTAAATGGAAAATGGGATCTCTAAGAACCAATCCCTAACATTAGGTAGTGAGCTATTTTGAAAACCTGCCCTATATTCTTTATTCAGTTACACACTTTGTGCTATCTTTTCACATTTGCCTGAACATGGTATTATTTTCCACTTTGAAACTTTAAAAGACAGAATTTTTTTGTTCAAGTGCAGTTTTCTGTCCCCAGACTTCACTTAAGACTTGAAACACTCAATCAGTTTAATACCCTATTTGTTGGCTGCAGATGAAACTCTGTGCAGTCACTGGGCATGATGTAGAGCAAAAACCCTTCCACCTCAGACTGAACCAAGGCGAAAGACAATTATGTTGAACTGCTGCTCTAACTGCCACTACCTCATTTATTCAGATTAGCATTTGGTTTCTGCATTTTCATTGCATTAAGAACAATTCTCTGTCTTTCCATTCTTAATATCTTAATGGAGAACTAGCAAAGAAAATATGTATTTCATAATATATTTTATATGAATAGATGAGTGAATATATAGCTACTCATACATTCCAATATACAGTGAAGCCTTCAAATGGAAATGTTTTCTTACAAAGAATCTCTATTGCCCAGCCCAGTAACAGCAGTTACAGTACAATTCACACTGTATGATTGTTTGATAAAATTGTCTTGTATAAAATGTGGCAATGAGAAGGCCATCACTCCATAGAGGTGTATGGTGCAGGTCACACATATCCATAACAAATGTTCATGTTGAATTGAATTTAGACAAACTTAAAGTTTTAGACTTGAAAGAGACAAAAAGCTACATCTATGGTAGGCACTTTGGTACATCTAGTAATGTAGGCAAATTCTACATCTAGAGTTAAGGTTCTGTCAGTAGTCTTATAATAAAGCTAATTTCAGGAGTTTATCATTCTGCTTTAAAATTCTTTCTTGGCTGAGACATCATTCTAGAATCTTAGCTAAATAATATACTTTGTCTAATTGCATACTTCTCCAAGGATGAGGACATTGGCTCTGCAAAAGCCAAGCTGTTCTCTTGGATTCTTAATGCACATTTTTCTAACAGTCTGAAAAAACTTACCAGAAAAAGAAAAATCAGTTCTGAATACGAAAAAAAAAATTCCCATAATTCATAAAATTGGAGTTACGAGCTCAGCTGTTGGGGCTGATACTCTCCCTTCAGATGCTGCCTGCCTGGATCAGTTTGTGCTAATGGTGTCCCTGCTGCCCAGCCCAGGGCAATGCTTCAGAGCAGCACTGCTCAGAAACCCGCGCCCCTCAGGTGCGTTTTGTTCATGCACCAAACATCCTAAGCAGCAATGAAGCAACTGTCAAAGACAGTCAGTTTCACCTCAATTCCCCACTTTCTTACCTACTGGTGTTCATTAGAGGATTACAGAAGGTATCACATAACATATTATTTTAGCACAGCATTGTATAATAAAAATAACATATGTCTTGTACATATGCCTACTATATGAACTTAACTTGCAAGCTGATTTGTCTACTTATAAATCAGTGAAACATGGTGGTAAGGACAGTTTAAAGTGGTTAGAGATCTTCTTTATAATACAGAAAAATCCATGTCCTCATACCTTCAAAAGATCACATGTCTAGTACTCCAGAGTACAGGAATAAATAACAAAATCCAACTGAACCTGTATAATAAAACTGTACTGTTTGTTATGTTTACTCCATTAAATGAAAACTCAGATTTAGAAACTGTGATTTGTGGACCTCATCCTCTATTTATACAATATTTATAGAATTCTCATTTTTATTTATAATATTCTATAGCATGATTTCCCAATAATACATTTATATATAAATATTAAAATGTTAACGTTTTATACATTTCAAGCCAGCCCCACTGGGCGAGAAACACAGTAAAGTAAAAACGTTTTTCTGCAGTTTCTTTTTGCAGAGTATCACAAAATGTTTAAGACCATTGTGCTGCAAAGACAAAAGAGATTCATCTGAAGAAATTAACATGCATTTAGAAGAAAATATCTGTATCCTTTATCTAATTTTCTTCTGAATTCAAACCAGCATGAAAGAATTATAAAAAAATAGTATATATTTACATGGTACAGTATACCTTGGTGAGATATAAGAAACAAGGCAGGAAAACAGCAGAACACGTTCTTTTCACTTTCTAATAGGTACAGCCATCATAAAGATCAATTTAAACACAAAAGGTTACTTTACTGTACTATTGCACATTACAGTAACACATATAACTGTTTAGCAAAATAAAATACAAACAATAAGGAAGGCTATGTCTACATAAAATGACCAAGCGTTATAAAATTATTGGGGATGTGTCTAAGAACTAAATCAGTAAAGCTATAAAAATAATATTGATACATCTCTGAAAACAACACCTTAAAAATATATAAAGGTTGGCAAAATTATGCTTGAGGAATTCCTGGTGTCCATGGGCCTAACTTGCACCATGTGGCCTTGTACCATCTTCTGTCAAATCATACCTGAAAAAGAAAAAACCAAAGGATTGGTTTTTTACATTTAGCATGTATTTTTAAAACTATTATTAATACAGTAGGTTTTAGTATGTAGTAGTATTATTATTAATAAAGGAAATGTTATACTTACCACTGGGTCCAGCCTTTAGCAAGTTCTTCAGATGCCAGAGGTATTAATAACTGTGGAAAGTGAAATTATCAATCAATGCATTGTGTGTGCCTTATATTCTATTTCTATTAAAGATCAAATCTGACAATCCTGTAAACTACAGTGTAAGCAATGCCATTGGTAAATTATGTATTTTACATCCTTGTCATCACAGCTCTCTGCTATCTGACTAAAGTTTCAAGTTGCTGGTTTTGACCTTAAAATCCACACCCTTCAGTGGTACAGTCCCAGAGCACATCACAGCATGGCAGTGGCCATCAGCAGATGGGTTCCTAGTAACAGCCTTCCAGATGAACAGGAAAACTGAGGACACTGTTCACTACCAACTAACCATGATTCTGTATCTCTCATCCTCTTCACAGAGCTCAAATATGGCAATTTGAAAGGGTGTGGGAATTTACTAGTCATTTTTCATGCTCCAAATCACGTGTGTAGCAAATTGGGTATTTTAATGTGTGCCTATAGAACACTGAAGTTACAAACACAACAGCTGGTGTTGACATTGGGAATGTCTCCAGTAGCAGCTCTTTCTCATGGATTTTACAAACTGGGAATTTAATTACTTGTGTGTTTCCCTAAGTACTCGTTTGTCTTTCCAGTTTTGTCTGAACATTTTCTGAAATACCGCCTGGTTTCTACTGGTTTTTTCCTTTCTCTGACAGCCTGACAAGCACATTTCTTTTGTTACTCAGAACTTACCACTCTCTTAAAATAAGAGATTACTGGCTCATCTAAGTCTGGCTCTGCAGTTTGTTCCTTCCCCTACTGAAGCCTGACATCTAAGGCACCTATAATTTTTGAAAGCTTTATACCTGAATCAGGTGCTTCAATCAACACTAACTCATATGTCAAAAGGATTTTTGTTTTACATAATAATAAGTTGTATTAACAGAATTTGCTTAATTGTCAACTTACTTTGCCAAGCAGCCCTTTATCTTTGGACAAGAATCCACCACTGTTCTTCACTGCTACATCTAGTGTTCTTCTCTGTACTTCAGGCAGGGAAACACTGAAATCAAACCTGACAGGCAAAGAGATGCTTTAGAAGGAATTCTGTACCAGAGGTGCAAGTTCAGTTCCTGCAGCTAAACAGCCACTCAAATCAAACCAAACCATGTCCCTCCCCAAATTAAAAAATGAGGTCTGAGAAAATGAAGAAAAAAATCCCAATGTTTTGCCTAAAATTTTTCTTGAAAACTGTGATCAATATGAACATCAAATGTTTGAGACTTGCGTTACCTTTGGCCTCTAGAGGCCACCGGTAAAACAAAACAAACACATGAACAAGACAAAAGGAGGCAAAGGTCAAGCACTTACTCTAGAGAAAAGAGAATGTGGAATCCTACTGTACTGGCAGCTCAGTATTAGTATTTTCCAAAAGGGAAAGATTGGTCAGGCTTACTGACAATCCTTGGTACTTGATAACCAGAGCTCGTTTTCTTTCCTGTCCGGCTAAAGAAAACTATCAAAGATAGCTCTTTGCTAGAGCTGAAACTTAGACAAAGTCAGGACAAAGTTATGCCATAACCTGCATCTATCTGTCACTACAGTAAATGGCTTTATTGCTTTGCAGTACATTTTCCTTGGAAAGGCACGGTGAAATAAATCTATTACCTGGAATGAACAGGAGAGAGCTGCACTACCAAGAAAATCTGTTGGAGCCTCTAGCTAATGATTTAGAGATTTGCCTTGCACAGAAGAGACTGAAGTGGTGTTTTCCCTGAGTTCATTTGCTTTCTGTAGAGAAAGATCTTTATTGAAAAGTGATGGGTGGGAGAGTAAGGGGCAGACATGTGAGGGAAACACTATCAGAAAGATGAGTGCAAGGATAAGGATTTTTATGCAGTATAATATTGCACAAGCTGGTACAACTTCCAACATATGGGCCAGGATATAATCTACAAAGAAATTTCCTGACTCCCTGGATGCTGAAAAGTGCCACTGAGTGACTGAGCAATGTGACCACGCACAGGCACTGGCTGGCAGCATCAGCCAGGCACTCAGCCAGCCAAGCTTTCTGGCAGAAGGGAGATCAGCAGCACTGGCCAGCTAAAGGCACTCGTGTTCTCACCACCTGCCAGGAGAGTGAATCCTGCAGATGAGCACAAGCGGCATGGAAGGTGTAGGAAGGCAGGAAAGACAGAAGTGGCTGCTAACAGCAAAAAGGGCTGTAGTGGTAACAGGGAACAGAAGGATAGAAAAGCTATTACAGCAGAAGAGAAAGGTATGTGTAGCCCTGGTTCCAGGCCTGATGTTTTGGTTTTGCTGAAATTCTTTCTCAGGAAAAACTTGGTAAACATGATGCATGTTTTTGTAACAGTGCTTTATGTTATTCATTCCTTCTGACAGGAGGGGCTTCTTGATGTCCCTCTGGTTTGACCAATGTGATTGAAAAGGTTTGCCTTTGTTTCACCAATCAAATTGGTCTGTGTAAAACAGTATATAAAGGAGACACCATGCCTAAATAAATAGTCATTTTTAGCCTTCTGATTCTCAGAGTCTGTGTCGTTTGTGGTCTAAAATAGCGACAGGTATGATCAAGTCTAATGGTGACAACCACAAACTTCAACAGCTCATCCTTCAGTAAGGACAGAAATCTTGATTTGACAGCTCTGTAATTACATGATACAAAACTACTACACATAGTTTAGAACCTACATTTGATCAAACACGGGGTTTAATGTCTTCTTTGATACATGTGTTTTTCTTCTGCCTGATCGTCTCTTATCAGGCAATAAATACATTCGCACGTAGGGATCGGATCCTTCTTCGGAAAATGCTATTAGATTTCTGTGGAAGTGGAAAACAAGGAAAAGCACTTAGAAAATCAACGAGACATTGCTGAATGTGTCTACACTACCATCACTTAATTTAGTAGATGACGCAGTTCCCCTGCACGAAATATGATGTGGAGGGACTTGTACAAAACCAGATGACCAGTAAGCAGAGAGCAGAGGTGGGAATGCAATGTGTTTCCTAAATTCCAGTTGGAAGTTTAGATATGGATTTTTAGAAATCACATGTTTTGGCCATTCCGTAAAAAATTCAGTCTCTTAGAAACAGTTTTCAGATACCACTGATAAAAATCTAAATGTCATTTTCATTTAAAATCTGACAGAGGCATAATAGACAAATACAAAATCACAGCAAAATCTTCCACAAAGTTTTTACTGATTCTGAATACAGCTCTGTATATTTTTGTATTTATATACTGTTTTAAAAATAACAAAGATTAACCAATCCACTTAAGAGTAAGTGAGGATACAACAAACTTTATAAAGAAATATGCCCAGATGTGAAATTGTGTATTGCATGCTCACCTGCAGGAATGCACCACCACAATCAGTTTGTTTCTTTGTGAACTATGACGAATTGTTAGCTGAATCTGTCCTAATGGAGACTGCCCCAGAGTTGTTCCACTGCAGGAAAAAGCAGAACATTATGCTTAGTTTTTAAAATGCACATTAGAAGTAAGACTTAACTGAGCAGTTTTCCCAGAAATCATGTATTATCCATTTAACATCTCTAGACCAATGTGAAACAAGAGAACACGTGTAAGCACGTGAGCATATCCTCATCAGATTCTCATAGTTTAGTCCTTTGGCCAACAACTCAGCTCTCCAAAACAGGCCAGGTGTTTTTGTCAGTGTAGAGGTCACTGCTCCTTAGTACTTCAAAATCCATTATGAGTAAAGAACTTGCCTGCCCCAAAATAAACATCAAAGCAGCATCTAGGAAACTGCAAAGAATCATAGTGCCATCTGCAATGAAAACCTCAGCCATGGGCCACTCTTACCTAAGGCCACAAGCCAATTAGAAGACCAGCTCATTCTTTTCTAAATTCTCTTATCACAGAAATATAGGTATTCTTGGGATTAAAATAGCAATAATTTAAATCCACTTGCTGTCATAAAACTCTAATCACAGTATAAACACAACCATCTTACTTTTCAATAGCTTATATCACCATGAAAATAAGATTAGAATAAATTTACACTTACTGGTCATATTTAAGTAAAAAGCAAGCACCATTCTTAAGAATTTGTGTTTTACAGAATGGCCAACATGTGCAGTTCCCTCATCCCCATGGAATGTTCATTTTAGTTTGCGTGAACTGACTACAAGTATTTTCCATATCACACAGGACAGTGTGTGCCATATTTGCCATTTCTCAGCAATGGCATAGTACCTGAAGGATATCTTATCTTCAAGGGACAAGAGTGCCTGTTTTGTGAATACCTACTACAAAGCGATTGCTCCATTAAAATTCCCAAGTCATTCACAAAAAACAGAACGAAGATTGAATTTCAATATTTTCTTAATTAAAATTTAAAAAAATAATCAGAGCACCTAAAAACATGTGGTCTGCAATAAAGGACCTCATTACCTGTAGCTTTACCACTCCTACCAAATGCCAAAGTATGACATTTGTGCATGACATGAGGAGTAGTATTTCAATCTTTACCACAGTTAACAAAACTCTAACTCAGTTTTGGACCAGGAGAGAGACTGACAAAGTCAGGACAAGTTAGCATGTGACTATGAAGATAAATGGGGTCTGGAGCACATAAGTAGGTGGCGTATTTGTACCGAATGAAGAGAGAGCCAACAGCAGACTCAACTGCAGCCCTTCCACTACTTAAAACAGACATTTTAGAGAAGACCCAAGTCAGGCCCCCTCATGGCTGTACACAGCAAAATAACAAGAGGCCATAGTGAAGCTGCAGCAAGATAAATTTCAATAGAAATAAGGAATAATGTTTTCACAGTGGAGTGGTTAAGCACTGGAGCTGCTGAACAAGTTTACAACATCTCTACCCTTGGAGATAACCAGAAGTTGTTCGGACAAGGCCCAAGAAACCTGATCTAACTTTGAAGAGGGATTTGCTTTGAGCAGAGGGATGACCAACCAGAGATTCTGTCCAACCTCTATGACTCAGTTGATTCTATGAACTCTGACAGAAAAAGATGAGTTGGTTCAATCCCTTGCAAATAAAAAAAAAAATCTTTCTACTTAGATTCACAGAGAAGATCCATGAATAGGGAATGAATAGTTTCCAGTCTCCTATTCAGAGCAGGATGCCTGCTCAGCTGCCTGTACTTGGTAAGTGTAGCTGCCTACTGAAGCAAGGAAAAAAAATTCAAGAATTTAAGAAAGTATGCAATCTTCAGTGACTGCATAGTAGCTGACTACACATTTAACATTCTTTGTAGTCAAATATCCCTCTGAGTTATTTAAAAAAATCAACTATTTCCGGCTTAATTGGCCTAATTAATGCTAATGGATTCAGTGGTGAAACAGGCAACTATTGCCATGAAACTACAAAGTGCAGCTCTGGGAAGAAGTGCGACTTTATCGTGCAGACAATCACAATGGTAAGGAACTTCTAACTGCAGTTTCTGTCTGAGATAGCAGGAAGAAGCAGAAAATCCCAATGACCACAGAGTAAAAAACATTTCTGAAATGTGCACTAAGCAGTGCAGCTTTGGTGCCATTCTTTGCGAATCAGCTGGGACTGCAAAAGCAAGCGGTGAGGGCCGTACTTCTCGAGCTGCCGCAGCCTCTGGCGCAGCTCCTGCGTGGCGATGGGCAGCGAGATGTCGGAGGCGATGCTGGGCGTGGGCTCCTTCACCGACAGGTGGCTGGGGGAGTAGGACACGCTGGAGGCCTGAAGGCTGGAGGAGCTGCGGCTGAGATCCGCCGGCCGCTGCGGGCTGGCATTGGGAGGCTGACTTTTATCAGCTGTATCAGTCTTTTTATCACCGTCAGTCACTGGGGATGCTGGAACAGGCTTGTTTGGATCAGATGTCGGAGAGACAGGAACCTGAGGCTTAACAGATGATTTTCTTGCATCTTTGGAAAAAGACGGCCTTTTTACTTGGGCTGAGTGTTGATGATCTGGAGATCTTGCCTGCTTTTCAAGAGAAAGGACCTAGATACAGGAAAATACACATAATATTACTATTTTGCAGTTTAAGAAACAGGAACAAGTTTGTTTCTACAAGAGTACTTGGTTGGTCACAAGTTGTAAATTTAAGACACCAAAGCAGAACCAAAACCATTCACGCTTACGAACTCTAGAATATGAAATGCTTTGCATGACAAAACACATCTCCACCTTCTTCATGGCAACTGTAGTAACAATAAAACAATGTGAAATTCTCCATTCATTAAGAATTATTCTCCTCATTATTCGCTTCCCATATGCTAAGTACTTCTGGTGTGTTATTTACTT
Organism: Hylia prasina; assembly: GCA_013397195.1. NCBI lineage: Eukaryota > Metazoa > Chordata > Aves > Passeriformes > Sylviidae > Hylia > Hylia prasina. The sequence continues at coordinate 1,527,970 of VYXD01008114.1, read as the reverse complement.
TGCAGCTCTAGCCATCCAGAAAGATCTTCTGTAATTTTTTCTTCTACATCACAATTTTTTCTCATTAATTGTCCTCACTTTCTCTTTTATAGGTTGCTTTAATTTATTAATGACACATAAGCAACAAAGTGCTTTAGAAAGAAAAACAACAGAAGTTCGACAGTGTTTGCAAACAGATATAATACCTTATTAAACCAAGTCATTTAGACAGGGAAAAAAGACAAACCAACTTTCAGGTATGCAGGTTTTGTTTTCAAAGCTCCAATATGCTTGAAAGTTTGGTTTGAATTTTTCCAGTACTATGCAGGTACTTCCTTTCCTTACACACTTTATTTTTTAAAACCATCAAAAACTCAGTTCCATTTCTAGATGGAGGCTGTTTCACTGATCTGCAGCCCATTGGGTTCAAAAGAGATTTGAAGGAATTCAGATTCCAAACATGACCTCCAAACCTAAAACCACAGGGGACTTCGGTTTTAATTAATGCAGGTGACTATTGTTTCATTTTGAGCATTGTACAGTTCTCAAATGGAATATATTTGAATTAGAGGCTATCTCTGTGTACTGACAGCTCTGCACAACCAAGGACACCTAGCAGGTGACATCAAAGGAAAAGTATTGGTTTCTTTGAAAGCTGGCCGACCAGGAGTCACCACAGCCCTAAAGATGCTTTCAGATATTTACAATGGGAAGGATTTTAGAGTACCCTGAGAGCAATCTTCATGTTTATAGTGCTGTTGGGACCAGAGTTGCTCAGGTGGAACCGCTGATGCATAGTTAAATCTTCACTCTCTAGCAACTGGCTTAGAGGCAGCTTGAAGTTCCCCAAAGAACACTGGTGTTGTTCATCCTTCACCTGAAGGAACACAGAAATAAAGTCTCTTTGTATCATCTGCTTTGTAAGAATTCAAAGAAGGAAATTACATTTTTATTTAAAAACAAAAAATACAAACAATATTGAAAGCAGTTTGTTCTTAAACCATGTTTCCCTGATTTTAAGATTACTTTACATTGAAGGATGTAAAAACAAATATGCCTCATTTCTTCAATCTTACCTTCTACAGCAAAAGACAGAAAAGTAACCACCACATCTACATCTACCAGACCCTTGATCAAAATAACTACATGCTTTCCAAACTGTGGGAAAATGAATTCTCACAGCTATTAGAGGAAAAGTGACTAAGACAGTTCTCATTTACACTTCAGTCTCTTAGAACTATGTAAAGAACATGTCAACAGTGTAAAGTTACAGTATTTGGATAAAGTGAATCTTCCTTGGTATGAGAGGAAAGATTCCTAGTTCCAAATTGGTATACCAAATTTACTTTTGGATTTTTTTTTAATTAGAAAAGACAACCATTAACTATGTTATTCATGTGAGAGCCTGGTTATAGTCTTTCTTCCTTTTAGTAGTAAATAGAAATAAACATTTCATTGTCTGGTTTTTAAAAAAATACTTTAATTTTAATGGTGTTCACATTATATTCAGTCTCAGTTCATAACAGCCTTTAATGTATGAATGTCCTATCTAAAGAGAGTGAGATACATACCTCAACTTCAAGATCTTGTCTTTTGGGATTGTGTACAAAGAAAGTAAAGTTTTCCTCCCATACTGGTTCATTGGTCTTGTATCTAATCTGAAGTTAAGAAAAAAGGAAGTACACAAATTATAAAACAGTCTGTCTTATAGAAATGGTGTCAAGAGATGAGCACATTTTTCATTTTGACATTTTATTTGAAGGCAGCAAGGCTTGGGAACGGTCTAGAAAACAAATCTGATGAGGAACAGCTGAGGGAGCTGGGGTTGTTTAGTGTGGAGGAGGCTCAGGGGGAACCTTATTGCTCTCTACAACTCTCTGACAGGAAGCTGCCTGAAAGGAGGCTGTAGCCAGGTGTGGGGGTCAGCCTCTTCCCCCAGGCAACAAGTGACAGGACAAGAGGACACAGCCTTAAATTGCACCAGGGCAAGTTCAGGCCAGACATTTGAAAAAAATTCTTCACAGAAATAGAGACTGGGCACTGGAATGGGCTGCCCAGGGAGGTGGTGGAGTCAAGAAAAGACTGGCACCTGGGGCCATGGTTTAATTGATAAGGTGGTTTTAAGTCATAGGTTGTAATCCTTGGCTGCTTGTTGCCAGTTTCGGTTCTGGTGGCAACTTAGTGTTTTGTATATGCTCCCTGGTTTGGCTGCCAAATGCCAAGCTCACAGACCAAGCAAGTGTGTGAAGACAGAGCCACGTCTGAAGAGTAGGAACTTACCTTACTTTCCTGTGCCTTGTGTCCAACTGACAGCAAAACAAGTGGGTTGGGATTGCTGTTTATTTTCTTTCCTGACTGGTAAAGAAAAAGCAAAAAACTTTGCCTTCAGAATAAAGCAAAACCTTTCCCCTCTGAAGCTTAATGTTTGCATCTTAAAAACACAAATCATATGCATTTTACTACATGCTTCTCTATTATTCTCAGTATTTTATTCAGCCGGCTGGAATGGCAGACTGGCGAGTAGCTGGTGAACACATCAACACGAATGCATCCAACTACCTGGATATGCTGAAGCAAAATGCTACTAATAAGCAGGAGTTTTAGACTCATTTCCATTTTCTTTAAATGAAACCAGTAAGATGCAAATTCTTTTCTTTTAATGAGCATTACAAGCCCCAAAGCTAATGAAGCATAGTTAAAACTGCAAAATGAATATTGCATGCAGATGGGAGATATGAAGAAAGCACAAACTCAGGAACTTTCTATACAGTGCTGTAGAACCATTGCATTGGATATGGTATCCAACACTGATGTTCCCTACTTTTCAGTTTGGGGAGAAAGAATATGCACTATAATGTATGTGAGGGATACTTCTACAGTTTACCAAATACTCTTTAATAGAGAATCAACCATCTGCCATATCTGAGCCTTGCTCACCAGCTGTATAGCATTACATCAAACTGTGAAAACAAACATCAGTTTAGAAACATTATATATGCAAAGGAACATTCCAACGATATGTTTCTTTCAAGAATTTCAATTTAATCTAACAAAAATTCAATTCAGAAAGAAAATTTAGACATGAAAGTTAATCATCTCAAGCGGGTGTTAATGCAGTTTAAAAAGCCTAGAAAATGTAGGGTACATGGTTACTTTGAGTTCTACTCTGTAGGAAAATCAGGTATAACAACAAACAGTTAGTTAAAATCTTCTTAAAATGCATGTAAGGTCACAATTACAACCAAGTGATCCAAATATTTTATATTTTTAAATTAAGAAAGTGCATGACATATTTTTTGATCTGAACTTACATTTTGAACATCATACTTCCACCAATAATTCTCAACTTTAATGTGATATACTGCTTAGAACCATAGTTTTCTTTAGAAATAAAGCTGTTAAGAAGGCACTCCTTTCTTGGATGAATGCCACCTTTCTTTTTTTATTATTTCTAATAAAAAATATTTAGCTCTCAATTAAAACTGAATACAAAGTTTTACAGAACAGAAAAGCTATATTACACTAAAACTGATGGTGTTTTAAAATGGCAGGTGACATTATCTTCATTTTTTATTTATCCACAAAATGGTGCCTGAAACTTTGTTCACAAAATGATGAAACTACAGGAGTTGACAAAAAGACCCTGTCACTTATGTAAACAGGAATAATTTTAATTCAAATTAAGCAGGTAGCAATGTGCACACACACACATAATGCACCTCTAACACCAGGTACAGACAGACTTGCTGACAGCCAATAAAGTCTGTCCTTTGTTCAAGTTCCTCCAGCTGAGCATGTGGCTTAGCCCTTTCCAAGTTTGCCTACCAAAAAGCTGGCCTTAATTCCTTTAGCAGTCATATAAAAGATGTAAAACCTTCTAAAACATCTAGCAGGAACAAGATTATTCCAAACCATCATTCAGAGTTGAGTGATAAGGTATCACTCAGTATGATAAAGATGTCTTAGCTTTCATGTCAGCTTCAATCTTTAGTTACTACTACAAATGAGTTTCTCAGCACTTTGCCCCAGTCTTCTCAAGCAGCCTGTACTCCACTAATCTGATCTAGAGTCCAAATTACCACAGACCACAGTATTTTAACAACATCTTGATGCTGACTTCTTGAAATCAAATTCAAGTAAAACAGAATTACACTGAATATGTATCTGGCAACAGAAATCCCATCCAGTGTTGGAAGTGGAGTGTTGCAGGCATTTGTGCATTTCCAATTACTTTTGTGACCTTAAATGGACAACTATATTAATGTTACCTTTAGGGCTTTCTGAACAGCAGCCTTCTTCAAGCCATCAGGGTTAAATTCTAATGGATTATTCTTTTAAGTCAGGAGAGAATGAACATAGGAAGGGTTAATAAGACATGCAATGAAGCAACTTCACTAGGTTAATTAATTGTGACACGACAACATAGGACAAAGCAGGGGAAAAAATCAACCTAAAACCAAAAACCAACATCTTTCAAACAAAACAATGAAGGGTCACCAAAACAACAAAAAAGTCTGACAAAAGTTTTTTTTCCTCTTCTCTGGATATTTTTATTCTGTTTTAAAACTAATATACTCAATTTCAGACTGCTTGTATTTCTCATGGGGTTTTTTATCCTATTAAAGATAATTCACAAAGTATTTTTATTTAATGTCTGATGCCCTATGAACTGCCTTCTGAATGAACCATTTTAGAATTTGGTTGAGCATATTTTCACAATACAGAAGCTTCTCTGATGATAAGTAATTATGCAAAGGAGTCCTTTTCTGAGAGAAACTACAACATCTAATTGACAGGGACTTATATGATTATAAAAGTCAAAGTTCTTTAAGCCTCTTCAGAAAAATCATGCAAAGACTGCATACTAACTAGAATGAAGGTCTGCTGCTTTACTCACTTGAATGAAGACATGCAAATAGCCTAAAAATAGGAATTTAAACTGGCTTAGCAGGACACAACCTCTGACTGCTTTCCATTACATATGGAAATTTTAGAATTTTATTTTAAGATTAATATATTGTTCTTTAAGTGACACAATAATATCTAGAAAAATCTGCATTCCATTCATAAGAAATAATTTCAGGAAATAAGATCTGTAAATGAAACAGACTTCAAGTTAGTGTACTTATAGCTGGCTTTTTCTTTACGAACATATTTTTGTTTCATGGCAGAATTCTGTTTTAGAAGCTAAAGATTGTGGCAATAAAATGTGTATATAGTGGCCTTTTAAAATATTTTTGTTTATGAACAGGAACTGATATTAATGCTTTTCCAAAGAAATGTCTTTCTGAAACGAAAATCTAAGTGACTAAAATTTAAAGAGATTTAACCTTTTTGCAGAAGTAGTATTTTGCAGTTTCTTTTGGGACATCATATACTCCAGCTGGCAAAAATATTCCAAAGATTCCTGGCATTCTGCTTGAAAATTTCTATTTCAGAATGAACATACAATATCCAGCACAAAATCACAGACTATTGTGAGTTGGATGCAACTCACAAGGAACATTAGGTCCAACTCTTAAACTTGAAAGAAACAGAAGGTTTGACTACTTTTGTGGGATATTTTTCTTGAACATTGTCTTAAAATAAAATCAAGGAATTGTCCACAGTTATTTATCTGATACATTAGGAACTTAGTACTGTACTTACAGAACTTCAAAAATGGAGACTGCACACTATCCCTAGTTGAAACTAATTGAAACTAACTATCCCTCACTGAAACTAAGGCTTAACTGTTTTCCATTAGGAAATTTTTAAATGCTGGACAGGTTCTTTGCTTCAGGGCTGAAGCACTGTTCCCTGTTTTTTGACAAAGATTAAAGTGTCACTTTTTTGCAGCAGTTGTGGATTCCCCATCCCTGGAAATGTTCAAGGCCAGGATAAATGGCCTTGAGGGACCTGATCTAGTGCAAGGTGTCCTGCTCATGGCAGAGGGGTTGGAAGGAGATGATCTTTAAGGTCCCTTCCAACCCAAACCTTTCCGTGGTTCCACAATTATCTCCTAAGGCTAAACTCCCTCTGCTAGCCATGGCTACTGTCTCTCTCACCATCAGTGCTGTGCTGCAGACCTTAAATTGCTACAGCCTAGATCAGGGCCTTGGTAATGGCTCAGCAGAACAGAAGGATTAGGCCAGACATCTCACAGGCTGCATTCCTCTTTTCTACATGGAGTACAGTGTTTTCTTTCACAACAATATGACACAGCACAATTACAAACCTCTTTCTGTAGAAAGATATCTTTTCAAATCTCTTTCTTTCTATTTCCATCTCACATTTATAAGGATGCAATGACTGTCCTCTACAGAGAGGTACTTGATTTTGTCAGGTGTCATCTACAACTCACCAAGATAATTTTGAATCTTAAACTGCCACTCAACTTACTGGACTTTCTTTCCTTCCCATTTGAACCTGCATATTCAATACAAGTCTTTCCAGTCCTATATTATTATTTCAGAGAATTTTAGAAGTCAAAACCAAACCTATGTGATCATACATAAAGGCAGGCAACCACTGACTCCTGGATATTGAACATATTCCTCTGGAATCATAGCCAGGACAGGCCAAGAGGGACATCAGATGGGGCAAGTATGTTTAGGCCAGGTTTCAGGTTTCAAGGGAAGAAGCTGCACGTCCATGAAGATGGTGGCTGAAAGGCTGAGAAGGAGACTCAGAGAAAAGAGGGTGTCCAATATAAAAAGGAAAGGTCTTGCTTTGGGTGACAAAATAGTCTTGGTATGGTTCTGAGTGTCTCTGCAGTTACAGGAGAAGAGGAGGGGTTATCCAAGAAATATACTGATAATGACACAGTGGAATTCTCTAACAGCCAGTGACATTTGTAGTAAATCCTAATAACAAACTCATAAATGATACAAGTAACAAACTGGTTTGTTATTCAGCCAGCTCCTGATTCAATATGCTTTGGCATATAACTCACTTCTTCTTTAGACTCACTAAGTGCTGCTTGGGGTATCTGTGAGTGCATACTGACCTGATGAGCAGAAGACAATCACTACCTATAAGAGCTAATTTTAAATATGGATAATTTATATATATTATAGAGACACCAAAATTGTTATGAACTATTGATTATCATAAAACCAGTCTTACTTTTGCTAACACTATTCTTACACCTTAACTTCAGCTAAATGAGATATAGATGGGTAAATGTCTTGGTGTCACAAATCTAGATTTACAGCAGTCAATGAATTATCTAGAAAGGAACAGAGAGCACTCAGGATTTTCCTCTCCCCACAGGAAGTGAGCTCCCTTTCTAACACTTCCCCAGTAACTCATGTTACACCTTAGTTAGAGACTGAGCTTGCAGGAGTATTTGTATCACAGCCCATGGTTAAGGATGCCCTGGGAAAAAGTGCAGTTCTAGGGCTGCTGAAGTTGTTTTTGTCCCTGGGCTACTACAGACCTCTCCTCTCTCCTGGCCTCCAGCCATAACCCTCCTCCTCTTGCTTGCAGCAAGATCAGCATCCAGCAAACTGCAAAGCCAGGCAGTTCAGAATGCTGCAGAAAGAAATCCAGACCTGGCTTTCTTAGAATGGTTGTTGTTCCACTGTGACTCACAAATTGATTCAGGGATTTGGAAAGTTTTGTCCAATTTCTAAACAGATTCTATATGGACAACCTGTCCTAAGGCAAAGATTCTAAGATCCACAAGAAACATCAGTGCTACACCCTTAATCCAGCATTTTGATCTTTTTTGAATAATATTTACTTTAAAGATGTATGTGGTATTTGTATAACTAAAAGAAACAGCAACTCCTTAATTCTAACACCAAGATGATGTAACCATAGGTTATAAATTGCCTTTCTTATTAATTTTGAACAAGATTTTAGAATGGTTATAACTTTTTAGATACTTTAAAATTAACCTCTACGGAGAAACTAACAGAAAGGGTTTTGCTGAGCTTTGGAAAGGTGTTTTACAATCAAGGATTGTGCTGTAGCCAGCTAGTAACAAATTTATCTTCACAATCTCCAAAGACAGACCCACCTCTCTCTGGCAAAATAATTCTTACTCTGAACAGATTCGAAGTCTTTTTGAAGATACCAAGGTTGTACTTCCAGATTTAAGTGTAAGATACTTAGAGGCTCATCAGTTTTTAATAATTATGTAACATTAAATTCAAGCAAAAAATATTACTTGGTAGTTCACCCTAGCCTGGATTCTCCCAACTACAGACTAATTTGAAAAAAAGAAAAGGAGCTTGGGAATTTGCAAAACAAGGAGCATCATGGAGTGAAATAGAATTTACAAGGGAATTTATAGTTTGGGAACTGCACCCATTTTAATGCAATTTGAACCAGGGTGGAGAGGTTGCCAGTTCTTACAAACATTGAGTGTGTCACCTTTTAAAGAAACTGTGGGGATGTTGGGTGCAATATTTATTATTTTAATATCTTTGCAATGAAAGCCAACAATTAACCAGCACACAGTGTGCTAGTACAGTATGCATTTTATTTCTCAATGAATCAGCAATTTAAGTTAAATGTAAAGAGTTTTTAAAACAAACTTGTCTTGGGTTTTTATCATAAAAAGTTAATTACTTACCCAATGATATGCTGATCAATGAAATTTAAGTAGCCTTTAAAATGCAATAAAAATAGCACAAGAACAATGCACACTTGTTGAAACCATGCAGGAAAACAAATTGCATGCTCTCATTCCACTAGAGTGAGTGGCTTTAGTAGCACTAATCCACACTCTGGCAGAGAAAAGGTACAATACAAACAACACCAGAGAACTCACAAATAGTGCTCTATAGAGTGAGGTAGTGTTTTCACAAAAGACTAGTCCCGATGCTCTCCTCTCTTTTAAGTATCCACACCCAAAGTTTCCCTCGTAGATACTCTTAGGAAGATGGAAATGGAAGGAGAAAGCAGAGTGATGGGATTGTGGCAGAATGAATGCATAAGCAGCTTTACTACACAGAAAAGTTAAGGAAAATAGTCAAAGGATTCCAGAGAAAACAGCAGGTAACAAAAAGTAAATATTTGTCATTACAAATAGTTTCATCCATTAAATGTCTTTCTGTAGCACAGCAAGGTGGAATGCTTTTTGATTTTTTTTAAATTAATTATTCAAATATATTAATCCACTTTCCAGGCTCACTCTTGATAGTTCAGATTTATATGGCAGATCCAACTAATGTTTACTAACTTAGAGACCAGCCTTCTACACCATTTCTATTTCTTTTCCAGATAAATCATCCAGGTGGGCCAGAAACTCACAACTATGATGCACCTGTGCAAAAGAAAGGCCTGTGTTTGGGTAACTCAACACTGTAACTTAAACAAAACAAGGCTGAAGGCATGATCTAAAATGTACCAGTGATAAGCATTCGCTTAAGGCAATTTTCAAGGTAATAAAAAGTAATTATTCATGTAGGAAACATTTCACTATAATGTTAAAGTTGTGAACAAAAGTCTTCAAACTATTAATAAGGGTCAGTGTAATTTTAACCTTTCATTCTCTTCGAATTCTCTGTTCTCCATAAATACAAGCAATCCAAGAGATTAATATGCTATTGCTCTACACAATCCCTACCACTGAACTTGAGCAAAACATGAGAAACCAGCAAATTTCATGTTTAGTCTTGTAAGTGTCGCTCCATATTAGAATCCTCCGGCCACAAAAAAGCTCTATTTACCACAATTAACTGCAGTTCATGTAGAAGCTCCATAACATTGTCTTTCTAGAATGTACAAGAACCTTTTCAGTTCTCTTGCATAAGAAAGTCTTCCCATGGTATTTCCCCCCATTCGACATAACTGTGAAGCCTTCTGGTCTCTGGTTTTGGAAAACTTGATTTAACACAGTATCATATTATTCTATTGTAGTGAACTTGTACATGGAATTTGCAACTGTTCCACATTACTTTCTATTATATTCTTTACAACACTGGAAAGAAAATGACTTGAAGTTAAATATTGAGTCATTTTTTACAACTGTCTTTCTGGGCTCATAGAGGAAGAAAGAAGTAAGAGGATTAAACAGGTCCCACACTATGACCATCACATTCAACCCACCCAGGCAATTCTTGTACTGTAGACAGAATATCAGATGCAGCAATAGGAAAATCAGGATACTGTTCCCAAATTTCCTAACTGGTCATTTCCTAATTTAATGCAAAGAACTCCCCCTTTCCGTGCCCTGGAGTTTACAGATCTACTGATTAAATGCACTGAAATTAAAATACTGTCTGCAAAAATAGGTAGAACTCAAGACTTGCAACCTATCTTTCCAAAGGAGGGAGACAATGTTAGAATGTTTGTTTAAAACAAAAAATTTAATTTATGACAAAGCCTCAGAGTATTTGATGGAAAATGTAACACAGAGAATCAGAGCTGTATGGAAAAGACTGGAACTTTACACCATTTATTTTAAATAAGAGGCTTTAGTGTATTTTACCAAACATATTAAATCTGTAGCTGTTTCAGTAAAATTCAGTAGTTGAACAAGAAGATACATAAATTGGTTCAACTGATTCTAGTACACAAAACAGATGGCAGACAGAATTTTTCTATCTGTTGCAGTTCTCTGAAACTGATGCTAAGCACACCATAATTCTATTCTGTTCTGTTCTTGCTTACTCTGTACTGTAGTAATTCTATTTTTTTTCTGCTAAGTTACAGACTTTGCCTGAATTCAATATACAGTGAGGTTAAAAAGGTAATGTGAGGATCTATTCCCAATGAGTCTTTTTAGTTTTTAGAATAGCCTAGAAATACTACTTCCAAACTCTGCCCTATACACCCTGGAACAGACATGAAATCACCAGTCAGTCTGGTAAATTGTTTGGGCAACTAAGGTTTCATTTGTTACCACTCTAATTTAACTTAATTTTAACTTAAATTTCAGCAGACAAATCTGCAAAATGCGTGCAAAAAAATCCAAAGCTTGAAAACTGTATTGTCTGATTAATATTTTAGTCATCACTTCCAGAACCTCCCATCTAATATCAATGCTGAAAACCAGCAAAACTCAGTTACACTTCATGTATCTCGCTTTGGTAGGGTTAACTTTATTACTGCTGTCAATTACAACCAGGAGCAGTACTTTACTAACCTGAAATAAACTCCAAAACAAGTTATTTCACAGTCCCATAGGATAAATCCAAAGACTGAGAGAACATGATTTATTTCTATGTTTTGCATAAGCAAATCAACCATCCTGCAAAAAACAAATCTGCTAGAAATCTCGTACAAGTGTTCTGGCACTGTAACATCAACTGCATAGTATTAATTTCATGATGAGGACTTCAGTACCTTCAAATCTCCAGCAACACTCTAAGCCAAAGCAAGCAAGTTCACCTGAACTCATGGAAGTGGGTTTTTCCCAGTTAGTTCCTTAAAATTCCTCATGCTAATCCCATATGATTTTTGGAAAACATTGTGTAACAAAAACATGCAGCCTTCCAAGTCCAGGAAAGCAGCGTTCTTTAAAGAAAAACCACACTGATTAGAGAGTAATGTTTTATTAAATATGTAGCTATAATACTATGCTACTAAAAAAGTGGACCTTACATCACACGTCTTGAAAGAAGAGGAATTATAGAGAAGATGGCACAATGTGTGTTAGTAAAGCCGTGTGTCACACTACCAAGCAAGACATGCTGGGAGTACCCAAGAGACTCTGTGACAAAAGGGTGTCCATGACAATGTAACTTACAGGCAGGTTTCTTGCTGAGTCCAAATACAGTATAAGCAATGCAGATGAAAGCCCATCATTAGCTTGGTCTTTATCAGCTCTAATGCTTGTTAGCACCTAAAACAAAAACACACTGTAAGCCTTTCTGGAAACCAAGTATTACTATTTCTGTCCCATTTCTGGGGGGAAAAAAAAACAACAAAAAACCAAAAAAACCCAAAACCAAACAAACAAAAAAACCAATCAAAAAAAATTCTCCCAAAAAGCAAACATTCACAAATTCATAACATGAAACATAAAAAGTAAGTTTTCAAGACTCACAGACTTTAAAGACTCGCAGATTTCAAAACCATTTGCATGGAAATTTGCACCCCATTTCCTACTTTTTTTTTTAGATTAGACAGATTGTAATATCATATCCAGCTTTATCCCAGACTAATGAAATGTTAGCAGATATTCTCAAACAGTAACATTAAGAGAAAAGAACCAAAAAAGCATTTGAAAATCTCACTCAAACCATTGACACTTATGACTGGTTTGAGATATCTAAAGATAGCTCAGAATAAAGTTACAGGTTTCTCCAAATTCACAGCAGCTAGAGAACTGGTTACATACTTAATAAATAAAAAAATCACCCCAAAACAATTCAGATTAGAATGAAAGTAATGTGTTCCTTTAATACCTTGTCTAGATTGTCTGCAGTTGGCATCAATGTGAGCCATTCCAGTTTTAAATGCAACTTTCCTTTGGACACTTCATCCAAAGTAAACCACTGAAAATTAAGCAAAGTAATGTGAAATAATCTGGCAAACAAACATAAGATTGCACTTGGCTCCTCAGGACATTTAGGAAGCACTAAAGCCTACTAAGAATCTCTCAGAGCTGAAGTCCACATACCTGAAAAGATCTGATCCATTAAAGTGTCTTATTTTACATAAAGTATTACAACACAGAGTGATAAAACCACCCAAACAAACCTCTACATTATACGACAAAAGCATCTTTAAATTACCAAGAAAATTCTTAAACTTCTCTTAAGATATTCTGGGAAAACAAACCCTGCATAAAGTTCCTATAAAATCTCTCTTACATATAAGACAAAAATTAGTCTGCTCAGCAATTAACTATTCTCTTGCAAAAAAACTTTCTCACCAAATATCTAAGTTATTATTTTTTGCATTTGCACAGAAGTAGCCTTAAAACCCCAAGACTGACAAAGAATGTCATTATTTTTCAGATTTCACCAGTTCAGATGTCTCTAAAACCACTGTACTGATCCTGATCTATTTCTACAGATTAATGTTATTCTTGTATATACAGGAGCTATGCCCAGGAAAAAATAATGCAAGAACAACTATTTGTACAACATATGGGCCTTTTTAAACCAAAACTTACTGAACTTGCTTACCTCATCTAGAAGACGCTCCTTTTCAACTTCAATTAAATCAATCATCAAACTAGAAAAATGGAGAAAAAGAAGTAGTATTTTAGCCAAGAAACAAATTATCTAGCACAGAACTCAGTGCTTGCTGAGTATCCACTGAGATCAAAAGAGCAGAATGTTATACTTTTAGCACTAAATGGCTGAGCAAAGATGAGTGCAGGGTAACAGAAAAATGCCTACACTAGAGCCCACTGAGTAGCTTACGAGGGCAACTGGCACAATATAACTCACATACATATGAGCCAGCTCTCAAAACAGAGAGCACATCCAAACTACCCACTGGAAATAGCACCTGGACATATGCTATGACCAAATTCATGCTTTGGCAGTGTCTGGGAGAGTTCTAGTTCACACAAGCTACAAATGTAGCAGGGAATGAATCTGCTAAAAATTGAACAGAGCAGACAACTGCATGCCAGTGCATGAACATTTGTCTGGCTTTTTATTTAATTAGTACTGATGTACAAATTATGTCACTTCCTCCAACCATCACCTCAGTGTAAGATTAGGAAGTGCAAAGAAAAAGAAGCCTTTGTACTAGCTACTTCTTTATTTTAATGAGAAGTAGGTATTGCTGCTCCTGATAAGAGAGAAGGAACTGGAAAGTTCAGGGAGCTCTACTCTGTATGGAAAGCAACAATAGGAAGTTCCAAAACTCTGCAAGAAATAAAGGTGACAAATTACCAGAGGAAGAAGCTGGCTAAAACCCTGAAATGTTTATGGGAAACACCTATGGCCTATGGAGTCAAAGAGTGAGTCATGTTTGCCAAAGCATTACAGCAATTTTTTTTCTTTAATCAAATAGTTAAGATCAGCTCTTACAAGGAAAATAAACTCGAGACAGTCATTTAGAAGGAATGAAGATGAAGAAGATACAGAGTTATAAAACTATATTAACATTGCCTGAAGAAAGAATTAAGATTTAGTGCTAGCTCATTAAAGAAGCTAGGGCACACATAATACCCACAATACTTACCTGTTTCTTTCAAAAAAGATGTAAACATATAGATGTTTATACACCCAAGGACATTTTCATATAAATATATTTACATACATGAAGTAGTTAGGGAATTAATTACCACCAAGATAATTGATTTATAAATACAATTAGACAGCAGAACAACTGCAATAAAATAAAAATAATAATGGAAGAAAAATTACAATATTTCATCTCTTTCCAATACCTACAAACATATTCTCCATAACATTTACCTTCCCAGGAAGTCATCTTTATCTGGATCTTCATCAAAGAGCTCAATCTCTAGCTCCTGTCCTGGATGTTCATACACTAAGGCCTGCAAGTTCAGTGAGAGGGCATTATCAGTAAAATGGACCAGTTTGGTTAAATGGCATAGTAACAGTAAAACACTGAGCTGCAGTACCTTTTTAAGATAAAATACATCAGTCAGCAAATGCTTTAAAAAATTGTAATTGAATGAGTAGAGCAATTTTAAGAGCTTTTCAGATAAAATTTGTCAGTGTTGGCTCTAAAAGCCCAAACTACTTTTTCAGAACTACTGATGCCCAGTCTAGACAAAAAAAAGGAGTATATAAATCAACAGAGAATTTCTGTTTTGGTACAGAACTTCGGGCTTCTAGAGAGAGACATCAAGAAGATCCTTAAGGACACCCCCAAAATAACCTCTTTAACAAAAGAAAGAGCATATTTCTTCTTTTGTTTCTTCTGTAAAGAAGGATATACAAGGTATTTTTATTGGTTATACCTCATAAACTTCATTCCATTTTGGATTGAGATTTTCTTTGATGACCTTGCTTTGGAAAATTTGGTTGCCCACACGGATGATTCCATAAGGATCTGACTTTCCTTTGACAATCCCTTTTAGGTAAGTATCCTTCCCCTCCAGGTCCTGAGCTTCAATAAAGTGTATCCTTAGAACACCCTGAAAAAAGAAAACATGAGTTTGTATAGTAATCTGAAAGCTTCCATGTCATCACAATATACACAATAGGTGTTTTATAATTTCCACTGCCATTTCCTTAACATGAAACTTATTTTGGACATACTGTAAACAGAAGATGTCAGTGATGATCCACACACTTAACAGACCTAGCACTCAAGAGACTCCTGAAAAGAAAAACTGTCATCAACCATCAGAAACAATCCAGTTACATCAGGAAATACCAGGTTTCTGGGAGTAGCAAAAAATAGTAACAACTGTTTAGTGCAGCACACTAATAGCAACTTTCCATGATAATATAAAACACATGCTACTTTATTTTTAATCTATACAGTTAAACTAGATTGTAGCAATCTAGTAATTGTAAAAGTAAGATGTTTAAGATTCCAACAAAACACAGAATAAATCAATCAATCAATCTTTCTTGGTGTTCTTTTGAAACATCAACTTCACAGAAACTGTTTATAAATTAAATCAGTTATTATCAGTGATTGAATTCACAGCAACTTGTACCAGTGCAGTAACTGTATATCGAAATTCACACAGATTGTCTTGGACAGTTGCTGCAGAAGAAACAAAATGCCCCATTATTACTGTTAACAGAAACTTGCTTACCTTTGGTATAGGAAACCGCAACTGAGCGATCTGCACCTCACTGACAAGGGGGACTGTAATTCTATTTGGAAGGACCAAGTAGTTGGATATTATATCCAATATTATTGTATCTGATAAGCCACTGTTGGAGAAAAGAATCCTCAGTTACAAAAAAATATTCCTTTTGCTGCTTAACAACCAAAATGGAGAAAAGATTTGCCTTTCTGCGGGAGTAGAAGACACATCTGGTTTGTGTATTTAAAATAAAGGCTTCTTGCCCAAACGGCCACCAGGTGGAAGCAGCTGACACTGAACAGCAGAAACAGCAGGGATGAATATAAAATTCCCATTTCTCTGCCAGGGCCAAATTTCCCCCTCCCCCTTGCCTTTTAAAACCAGCCTGGGTAAAAGGCTATTGCATAAGTTCTTTTGCCTCTAATGCATATAACCAAGCAGATGGTAACAGTTTATTTACTTTTATATTTCAATAATAATTTCTCTGTCCTTGGAAGTTTGGCTACCCATTCCTGTATTGTTATGAAACCAGTTGTCCTCGTGAGCTGAGGACCATCACTTAAACCACAGACACACAGAGAACACAAGCTCATGGCTGAGTAAAATGTAGCCTAGGGAAGCAAAACAGGTTTTGTTCACTGAAAAGGGAGTGGCAGTGCAACCACACTGGTAATGAATCATATAAAACCCAACTCCACACTCCTCCACAGAGAAGAGAATGATTTCCTAAGCTACAAGGTCACCCAGCTCAGGTCTGAACTGACAACAAATCATTGTCAGAACAACAGTTCAGGGAGGTAATTACAACAATACTTGAGATACTCTGAACTGCAGAGGTACATTCTCACTAAAGCTGGTGGAGCTGCGATTTCTCGTCCTAAATACACTCCATGATTCCTTTTTTACAGTCTTTGTGAAATCAAGATGCAGATAATGTTTGATTACTTTGAGCATTTTTTGCATGAAGCACTTGTGTGTGAGCACTTTGTGAAGTTTTTCCTAGACTGAATCTGAAGCTGGGAATAGGTCTGACTCAGGAGCTAGAATATAAAAACACAAAAGCTGCAGTGCAATGTGATACGTGTTACAGTTTCATTTGGAGAGAAAATGTAGTGGTGAGCAATTAACATTATGCTAGAGATGGGCAACAGAACAAACCCATTAAATACAATCTGCCCACTAGAAATGCACATTGAGTTTCATGCCAGAGATTTGAACCTGAACAGCCTGCATCCTCTTGGCTGCCCGCTTCGACTGTAAATCCAAAACTACAATACATGATGGAACATGGCTGACTTTTAAATGGTACTCAGAACAACAGGAACAGAAAGAGCTCAAGGCTGCATTAAAATCAATGGATAGGTCTGTGCAGGCCTCTGGTTAGAAAGAAGAAACAATGGATAATGTTAAGATACTGCTCAGAGGAAAAGAGTTTCCTCTCCATTTCAGTGAGCTAATGCACATCTGCCCGAAGTATCTTCACTCCCCTCATGCAGAGCTCATCCAATCACATTTCCAGAGATTTTCATCCTACGTGAACCCTAGAAATTCAGTTTCAGTAATTTTAAAGACAAATAGCTTCATTTAGTCATCATTTTAATATATTGCTTTTCAAATTTTAAAGTTTCGTTTTGCCAAACGTTAATTTTCAATTTATGTATG
Organism: Hylia prasina; assembly: GCA_013397195.1. Lineage (NCBI taxonomy): Eukaryota > Metazoa > Chordata > Aves > Passeriformes > Sylviidae > Hylia > Hylia prasina. The sequence goes on along the minus strand of VYXD01008114.1, from coordinate 1,510,695 downwards.
CTAAACTCTCTGAAATGAGCTAAGAAAATTATTTTGTTAAGAGCTGATGAAAATTTGAAGATAAACATCTCAGTCTTAAAATTAAAAGGAAAACCAAACCCAAGCTGAGATTATGGTAACTACACAAGCAGCAATCACATATTTCAAAATACAAGTCTAATGACAAAACTCTTGTATAGAGATCAGGTAAACTTTTTTGTTCCTGCTTTTGTTAGTGTCCCTACTTGGCAAGAAGAGAAAGCTCTGCCCTTATGCTCAGTCCTTTAAGAACAGATGACTAATGGAGAAAACCAACTGAGCTAGGTTGCAGAAAGCAGAGGAGCAGTGCAAGGAAAGCAATGGTACCAGAGCTGCCTTGAAAAAAAGGCTGCCCTGCTCTTCTCTAGTATTTCCTTAAGATCACAGACTTTGTGTGATCACAGGCCTAAATAAACCCACTCTAGTCTAGCACAAGGTTCAGACACTGACTAACGTTCAAACGGAGCTACAGCAAATCTCCATAAATAAGAAAGAAACACAGCCCAAGAACTGGGAGGACTCACAATCCTTTACGCCAGAACCAAACCCCAATTCTCATTCCAAAGATCAGTCTCACAATTTTATCCCAACATTACTACTTGAATTTCACTACAACACCTGAGAAAAATGACGCAGCAATAATCAAGTTTCACCAAGATACAGATAAACTGGACTTCTAGAAGGTAGCAGCTACCGTAACTTTGAATATAGGGAGCTGAAAAAGAACACTGAAGATTGTATGCAACTAACTAATGAATTAAATGAATTCTAAAACAACATGATGCTTTCAAGCTGTTTAAATCTCATCTACTATTAGCCAGCTGGGGTGCTCTCAGATGCAAAGTATTCTTCATGAATACAAGGCAAAAATTACAATCTTTTGCATTTTTTGTTATCTGAAGTAAGTGGTCTGATCTATGGAAAACAGAGACAAAACACTACAAGCAACAGAGAAAGGTGCATTTATATAATCCCTTATATTGATGCATCATTAAAAAACAGCTTCCTAAGACCATAAAACTTTAGTCAATGGTTCTATATACAATTATTTTTTCATTTCAAAACAATGAAAAAGTGTGCCCTGTTTCATATAGTTTATTAGACTGTCTTCAAAAGCTCAATTTCATTGCATAAAAATAATTTTTAGCTGCCTACTCTTTTGTGCTGCTCTCTACTTAGCTCTACTTATTTTTTATCAATTTTTATCAGCTGTGTACTTTTCCTGTGCTGTCTTTATTCATATTGCAGAGACAGTACATTTCTGACTGCACAGTGTGTTTTCACTCTATCTCAAGCAACCCCAACATCTTCCCATCATCCACATCCCCTCCTGAAAGCACTTGTGTATTCTCACAGCCTGGCTGCTCCTCACATGGAGATTTTAATTCCACTTCTCCACAAGCTACACTAATGATGGAATATGAATTACTTGTGTGTCCTTCTCTTTGTGGAGTCATATAGGAAAAGCAATGAAAATTGTTAGCAGCTGACAGGGAAGCTTCCAGCAGCTAATGCTGAAATTCAATTAGTAGAAGACATTTGCAAACAGAGCACAAATAAGCACTTTAGTGTGCAGCCAACAGCTTTAGGACTAAAAAGGTACCTGTGGTGGCAGCAATCTCCTGTTCATCATTGTTTGTAACAACTACAATATGTCAAGTTGTCAGACCAAAATACACCTATCTATAACTTATCTATACAGATAAAAAAAACAAATACAGCACTAAAGAAACCTCTTGGCAAGGCAGAGCATGAGTCACCTCAGTTACAGTTACTATAGAAACTATACCACGTCTAGATGGCACTGGTTTGTGCATATGCGGCCAAGTTTGGTTGCTCTGGAAACCATAAACTTGAGATATTTGGCGAGACTTTGTTTACATCTGAGGTTTTGTGTTTGCAGTCAGGCAAATATGTAGCAGGATGTGAGTCTCAGGAGCCTAATAAAGTTAAGTACTAAATGTAAATTTAGTCATTTTATATCAAAAGAGTGAATTATTACTCAGAAGCTGTACTTTGGAAGCCATTTTCTCTCACTCATCAAGAAAATCTCTTTCCTCAGAGACAGTCTTAAGCAGGCTTGAAACACGAGCAATTCTTGCAGCCATTAACCTACTTAATGCAAGTTCTAATTTCAAACTGTTCAGCTGGGATTCCATGCAATGGCTTCATGCGTCTAAGGAAAGCAAAACCCACTTCAGTCATGCAATTGATTACTAAGGGATTAATTTAATACCTAAATTCAAACTCCTGTTTTGAAACAATAAAAAATAATTCTGGAGTCAGACAACTCTTGAGAGTAGGGATCTAATAAAAGGGGTAGTCACAAAATCCAAGTGTGTATCAGATCCTCCATTATCTCCTTGGCCATTGTCTCCATATTAAAATCCCCCAGGGTAACTATTAAAACCTGATAAATATTAATATATTCACGGATTTAACTTTATCAGGTTTGTAATGATTCAAAGCAGCCTGATTTGCACCTCTATTAATGCTTTTTAAGTTGGGATTTTATCATGTGGTATTAGGAAAAGCTCTGAATAAGCTAAGCTATTTTATAGCTATATACAGTCAATATTTTTGCTACTTCACTTGATCATCACATAATAAGCTGAAAGCTTTAAAAGTAAGCACTTGAAGATATTAGAAACTTTAGTTAGTTTGAATAGTCTTAAGGTATTTCTAAATACCTTTACACAAGCAAATAGAGATGGATTGGCATACAAAGCCAAGAACCACTGTCATGAACCCATCTTTGTCTTTCTGCTGTCATAGGAGATGGCAGATAGGAAATTCACAAGATTCTGGAAATCTGGAAAGGCTGAGAACACTAAAAGAAGTACATTACAAATTATATTTTCAAAGTATTTTGTATTTTTAACTAGAACTACTAGATATACTTCTGGCATCACTTTGACTTGTGCTGAAATCACTACCTTCTGCAAACTGAGCAATTTCATATAATTCTACATTAGAAGAGAACTGCTCAGAGTCATCTAACCTAGAAAGTATTCAACTGATGGTCTTGAGATTTTCTGGGGTTTACTGGGGTGCAGATATATCAAACACTGCTTTAGGTTTACTCACTTCAGTCCTGGAACATCCAGAAGATTGGTCAGTCCAGTCCAGTTAATTTCCAAAAGCTGTGAATTACAGAGAAGGGGGGGGCGGGGGAGAGGATGGAAAAAAAAAAGAAGCAGCTTAGATTTCATAACACTGAAGAAATAAATACAATTGTTATAGATTCTAATTATGGAGAATTAACCAGTTTCCAGGATTTTGTTAAACAAACAAACAAAACAACCCTCTTCCATTCTTCAGAATTTTTAGACACACTTTTTAAAAGTTATAAAAAGTTTCATCCTTCTCTTATCCACTCTTCCACCATTCATATAAATAAGCAACCCCCCTGATTAGACAAATACACAGGATCTACTCTGTACAACCCATATAGAATAATGAAACATGGTCCTGTTTTCTGGAGAAATATTTCTGGAGTCACCATACATCTGTTACAGATGAAGAGTCATTAACATGAATTTGCAAATTATAATAAACTGACCAAAAATCCCACGTGAGACTGGGAAAATAAGGATCTAGAAGACATAACCAATATAACAGTGAAGAATTGGAATTAAGAAGGTGGCAGGAAGATGTGATAACATGCAGACATAAGAGGCTGTTTTCAAGGCACAAGTTCATTCTATCACTGATAAGGAAGAAAGGTATCAACAGCATTAAGTATCAAAGTGATAAAAATCCTCAGAAATAATTAAAAGGGATAACTCATAGCTAGACCTTGCATACTTTCTTCACTGAAACTCTTTGCAGAAAATTATGCCTTATAAAGGTACTTATTCTGTTTCAGGATTGCTGGCATTAAAAATGTATTTATAATATCCTTTTTGATCCTATAATATTCTAATCTAGATAACAAAACCAACAGACCCGAGTTCCCTTAGTTCTCTCTTCACAGAAGTTAACAGAATATTTAAGCAGCAAACAAATCCAAACCCACCCAGTTACCATCATGTTTCCAAATCCAACTCACCCAATCTAAGTGTAACTGCATGAGAAAAGGATTTTGATATTCCTCAATTAAGAAACCAATTGTGGTGGTTCAGCTAAACACTAAAACAAAACAACAAATCTCTAAAAGAACAAATGTATATTTTCACAAACAGACAGGAATCATTACCCTGCCTTCACTTTCTTTTTTAAAAATAGCACATACCATTCTTTTACAAAGGATCTATTAATAGTTTAATCAGTGATTTCCTTTGTGAATACTTTCAGTAAAGATAACACATAATAGATTTACTCATATAGGGAGCACTGTTACTTAATATATCTTTGTAATGGTGGCAAATATTTCCAACAACAATGTTCATATGTAACAACATTACCTATGAACGATATTGATGTTCATATTGATGAACATCATATGATGTTCAATATGATGAACATATTACCTATGAACAGACCTACTTGTAACAAACAATTAAGCATGAAAAAAGACAATCATTATCCTTTCAATGAAAAAGTAAGATGTTATAACCAGATATTCCAGAACAAAAGGCAAGACCTATCATGGGACATACTGCAACAATCTACATGAGCTAGCACAGTGCCCTTACCACAAAGAGGGCTCAGACTGTCCTGGGAGTCATGAAGGTGATTAAGGGACTGGAGCATGATGTCGTGAGAGATGCCCAGTACCTTCATTATTTTTGTGGCCCTTCACTGGACTTATTCCAGGATGTCCCTGTCTTTTTGTACTGGGGAACCCCACACTGCACTCCAGATGTGCCTTACCAGTGCTGTTGAGAAAGGAAAAATCTCCCTCAACCAGCTGGCAACACTTCTTTTGATGCAGCCCAGGATGCTGTTGGCCTTCTTTGCCACAAGTGCACATTTCTGACTTCTCTTCCCCTTTCTGTCCAACTGAACAGCCCCCATCTTTTTCAGCAAATCTGCTTTCCAGCTAGTCAGTCCTCAGCCTGTCCTGGGAGACAGGATTACTCCTTTCTGGGCACAAGACTTTACATTTCTATTTGTTGAACTTCATGAGATTCCTGCTGGCACATTTCTCCAGCTTGTCAAAGTCCCTCTAAACAGCAGTACAACTATCAGGTGCATCAAGCACTCCTTCCAGGTTTAAGCAAGCAAACTTGCTGAGAGCACACTGTCCCACCATCCAGGACAGCCATGAATTTGTGCTGTTTCCACTATTTACCCTGGGGTAAATCACTACTGACTTTCCTCCAGCTAAACTTCATGTTGCTGACCATAACTCACTGAGCCTGGAGTTTAGCCACTTTTTCAACCAAGCTGTCCATTTATCAACTCTGTATACTTAGCAGTTTACCTAGGAGGATGTTGCAGAAGACAGTGGCAAAAGCTTTACTGAAGTCAAGCTAAGCTGTATCCATAGTTCTTCCCTCATCCACTGAGCCAGCCTCTGATCACAGAGGGTTATTGGCTTGGTTAACTGTGATTTCCTTTCATGACTCCCTCCTGGCCACTGCCAATCACTTTCTTATCTCTTGAGCCCCTGTGCCCCTGAACTGCCTCCAGAGCCACGCTGGAGTCACATTTCATGCTTTGCAGGTCTCCCCTGGAAGTGGTGTTGATCCCCACATGGAAGAGCAGCAGTGGGCAACAGTCTGAGGGCCAGACAAGCTGTAACAGTTGACAACATTCTGAATCTGAGGTCCAGGGAATTGCAAACCTCATAAGAAAACAGGTCAGGATGGCACATGGGGCCAGGAGTCTCTCAGTAGTGACCCCTTCCCCCTTTCTCCTGGTGCTTCAGTGCAGTCCAGGCTCTGCTGGCTTGGATGCTCCCAGACCCTCCTCTGCAGCTGCAGATCTGCAGATGGGGTAGAAGTCATCTCCCCTGTGGCAGAAAATGTCCATCTTTCCCCATCATGGAGTAATTCCACCCAGTAGTTTCTCCAGAAAGTCAGAGTTCCTGTTTCAGACAACTGCTCTCTAGAGAGTCATGCAATGTGAGGGAAGCTAAATTCAGACTAAGCCATCTACCTGATCATATACATTTGTTATGCAAGAAATCAGACTATAAGATTCTAGAGAGAAAAAACTCTTCAGTAGTTCTACAGAGATTGCTGACTTTCTTGATTGATTCTTTCTTTAGGTGAAAGCACAAAGCTATCACTGGCTGCAGGACCACTTTGTATTCAACGCCTTTTTTAGAGTACTTCATTTACAACCAGTTTTGTCCACTTTCTATTATAGTACTAGCACGATTATTTTAGTGAGAAAAGGTTAATGCTCATCTATTTATGAAATACTAGCAAGACTAAATGGCAGTAATACCTTTCAGAAGAGACTATGTTCTTAGCTACGACCACACTGCATATGGAACAGTTTTTTAATTCTTTTTTTCTTTTTTTTTCTTTTTGAGGTGCTGATAGTCTACATGATTATCAACTTAAGGCTACAAGGTTTTTAATTTCCAAATGTAGAAAAAACCCTTGTTGAAAATAATTTGTTATAAAATGGGTTCTTTTACATTGGTATGTAAGCTTTAGTTGTACAGTTCTACAAAAACAAACTATGAGCTAGAACACAGAGCATTTAAATTCAGGAAAACTAAGATAATTTCAGTACATTCTTCTTTGAAAATTAACTGTGCAAATTATGAGTGTATGTTCTCAAATCTTCTCCTCCTCATCTTAAATCTGAAAAAAAAAGTTAAGAAATAACTAATTGAACTAGGATGAAAAGTCCAACTTAGTGTGAATAATTTCAGTTTGATACTACTTCCTCAATCATGCAAACCCACAGATGTTTAAGTAATACAGCAAACAAGCAGCTTGGTAGTAGCTGATAAGACTAACCACAATTTGAGTATTCAGACTAATTCTCTTGTTCTAATCACAAATTTTGTCTGTACATTATGAGTACCCTTTGAAAATCTATGCAGTCTACCAAGCTTCTAGGAGAATAATTTTATACTGTTTTAAGACAGAGAACCCAGTTTATTATATGATTTTTTTCTTGATTCATAGGCAAAATAGAAGCAAATGGACACCATAAATACCTGCTAAAAGTGGTCCCTGTCCTGAGGGGATCATACCCGCATCCTGTGTTTAACATTCTTACATAACAATGTTTTCAGATTAAATAGCAAATTATGAAATATTTGCATTTCCTTTTGTTTTCATTTTTTATTCAGTGTATTGCATACAGCAATTAACACACCAAGTCCTGTGCTGTCTCCTAAACAGACTTCACTGAATAAATGCATTGAGCAATACACTGCATGTTGAAATTCAACATTGAGAAACATCTTCTGCACTGGACTGAAATGTTTATTACAGTGGATTTTGTATTAAAAGCCACAGCCCAAAAGAAAACCAAGAACAACCTAAGAGATGCCACTGAGAAGTGACACTTTCCATTGATGTGACTAAAAAGCATTTCAAAAGGTTGCAACACAGCATATGAAACACAAACAGGGCCTATGGTACAAGCTCACTGTCAATATTTTGATTATTACACACCTCTGCTAAAGAACAAGCCTATCCATTCTTTCCATCATCAGTCCTTACAGCATGAAGCATGGAAAAACAATTACACAAAAAACCTGAGATCTGTGCTCCTAAGAGTGGTCATACAGACAAGAAATTCAATTAGTACATATAATATCAGAAATTCTCTTCATCCATTTAATGTACACGAATAAAGACAAAGACCCATTTCAGAAATGTTAAAGACAAATGCTCTTCCATTTGAAGCTGAAGCTCAGAAATTAAAAAAACTTTACTTCAGCTAGGCACTTTACAGGATTATTAGAAAATCTTTGCAAATAAATCTTAAGCCATTAAATGTTTTGGAAGGAATATGAGCCTTCAAACGTGGCATAATCAAGCTTTCACTGTTTGGGTTTTGAAGGTAAGTTCTCCTTGCAGATAAAGTTTGTAGCATTTGCCCACCACAGAGCTTTGTTTCCTGTTCTACCAGAAGCACCCAGCAGTGACACACACTCTAATCTGAGTCTACAGGTGTTAGGGAGAAATGCCTTGTTTTCTCCTCTTATGGTTTTTTTTTAGTATTCTGTCTCCCCCTGCCACCTCCCCAACCTTCCTTTCAATAAAAGTTGTTCCACGTGTGCACTTGGTTTCCAAACATAATCAGATCAGCAACAGATATACTGTTTGCAGCTTAAGAAGAATTTTCCAAAAGGCAACACAGAAAAAAAAAATCCTTATACCTGCAAAACTATAGAAATAACACTGACAGCAGACTCAGGCAGCAGAGAAGAAAGGAGGTAAAGAATTTCTTCATAGGCAGGAGGGAGCCCCCCAGCCACAGCCCAGGGAAATAACAAGGGGTTTTCATTCTCTATTTTGGGCACTGTCATGCCATCATGACTTGCTGGAGAAGAACAGGACCCCCTAAGGGGTGGTTCTGACAGAAGTTACAGCAAAGTTGCCACCACCACTAACTGAAGAGTCCTATGGAGAAAAAGGGAGCAAGCAAAGGACTGTCAGCTTTGCCTGCTCACTGCCATTTGATGAATCTTTGATGAAGCACCAAATCTAAAAACTTTCCATATTTAAAAAATAGCTGAACAATTCAATTTGCTTTCACCACTTTAAGCAATGCAGAATTCTCTTAGTTTAGCTAAATTCAGAGAATGCCAGCTGGTTCTCTGCAGCAGAACTAACAGGGCACTGGAAAAGCTGCGTGCAGGATTTGTCACTAAATGAAATTCTGCCAGAAGCCAGAAACGATGCTGTCTTTCCACAACACACTGCAACAGAGAGGTGATGTGCCTTGCAGACTCTACCAGCCAGCTCACTGGAGAAAGGCAAAGATTCCAGACACCAGTGAGACTTTCCAATGAAGTAGTCTGTGTCTCTTGTTACTCAAACATCTTAAAATTCTCTGCTCAGAGAAGTGAAAACAAAATTTGTTATCTCCCTGAAAACCAAAAAATTCGCATCTTACCAAAGCTCTGTACTGAGAACTAAAGCAACACATATATTGGAAGAGATTGAAAACTAGAATTAAAAAAAATTATTTTAAAAACCCCTACAGCCAATAAGAAGACGACAAGCTAAAAACTAATGAGGATCTCTATACACATTGGGTGTTCTCAAGACCCTAGAAACCTTTACAAAGTGAAAAATACGTACTGGAATGTAAAATACACAGGGCCATAAATAAAGTCCACAGAAGTACAAAAAGCAGCCTCTAAACACTGCCAACCTTGTGGCTTGATTTGGCTGCCATAAGCAATACTAATTCTCAGAAGAGAAGCCACAGAGTATTTAAAATGCTGATTAACAACTTCCTGCTAAACGAGTTATGGAAGTGTAAGAGTTTTGTAGGAAAACGTAGGCTCTACTACAGGGATACAATTCCATGGGATATACAGAGACATGGTACAATTTGATTGTTAGTACAGCAAAGCCCATCACCACCTACAATACTGAAGTGCTGGCATTGTTCTAATAATTTAACATGTAACTTTATCCAATGTACCTCCCAGGAAATACATAATTAACTCAACCTCTCAAACAATACTACAGAGAGTAGGTGCTGTAGTATCCCACTGGTTGCTATAGGAAACATGGCATATCTCTGCACAGAAATGGTATTTAAAAGTTTTTCAGTTGTAACTCTTTGAAGATTTAAATGAGACAATGGTTAAGAGAGGTAAGATGTACACTTGAGGGGGTAGAAGACACAGCAGACAAGTGAGTTGAAGTGACCAGAAGAAGGATTATAGCTGACTTCGCACAAATCCAGTGCACCTGCTGTTCTCCATAGTGTCAGCTACTCACAGCTTCATTCACGCCAATTCTCTCCACATTCTCTATTCCTTCCTACCCTTCTACCAGTCTGCATTTTGGTTCACACCCTCACACCAGTTTTGACACTCTCCTGACTTTAGTGAGCTGGTTCAGGCAACTAAAATACATCTGAAGGACAGGAAACTGGGCACTTCTTATGGTGTTTAATATCCTGCCAACTCATATCCCTTACCCAGCTCCCTCCAGCAGCAGAAGCTTCAGCACTAGTGTAAGAGAGACAACAATATTGAATGGGAGGGCACAGGGAGAAAAGAATAAGGTACTGTGGAAACATCAACTGTGATGGCCTTTCAAACATCCCACAAGCTACCAAAATCATGGAGAAAAAATGTAAGTTACAGCAAATTATAAGTAGGCTGAGTAGCAGTGCAAATCATTCACTTCATAAGCAGCAAGACTAATTCTTAACAAATATTATTCTAACAGTAGCTGTGCATCAGCATTTATCCAGGTGTTCCACAAACCTGACAGTCCCATATGTTCTAGAGTCATTCTATACATTCTACATAACCACTTCCTTTATTTCTAGCCCTTTCACTGGGATTCATTATGGTTGCAAGCACTTCTTTTTGAGTCTAATTTTCACCAGGACTTAAAATTTTGAAAGTGCCATCCAGCCAGTTTTCCAAAGGCAGACAATATTAAACAAAATTAAACCTATATATAAATTTTAGTCAAAACTACAGGACAGAACCAATCTGTAAAATGAGTAGAAGGAGAATAGTACTCAAGTCAGCAAGTGGAAGGCAAAACTGTGAACCTGAAAATGAGAGCTTTGGAAGAGCTGCCCATTTTTCCTGGAAGACATCCTGTTTTCCAGCCATTGTTCTTTTTAGAACAATAGCATTTTTATGTGTTTGTCTTATTGGGAGGGTTTTGGCTTTTATTAAGAGAAAACGGTTGGGTTAGGACACACCCTCAATTCTGAGTATGCCACTGAACAAGCTTTTGAAAACTACCCATTTACAGTGCAAGTATAAGCCACATAAACTTCTGTAACTGAACCACAAATCAAAATAGTATGCAATGATTTCTGCTAAAAGTAAAACAGTAACTAAAACTTTGAGAACCAATTATCTGGTAAATATATATAATCTTAATACAGTGAGAAATATACAAAGATACTCACAAATCCTGACTGTAATCCTGTGCTACCTTCTCTCTAGCATTGACACTCAGATTTAAAAGACTACTTCAAACATTAGCATGCACATATTTCCCTCACATGAAATGTCCTACATATTTGGGCTTATTTTATAAGCTGATGAAACTTTTAGCACCTTCTTCACAATAACAACAACAAAATACAGTATATAGGAAGTTTCATAAGATGTGAGAACTCCAGAAAGACCAAAAACTTTATGTATTACTCAGAAATATGAGAGTGGTAAACTCATGGGCCATGTTGCCTTATATAGTCATTAAGTCCAGCACACAGATGATACAGAGCAAGAGGAATTGTTGCCAGTTACTTTAGACTGGAAAATATGAGAACAAAATCTAATGCTAGCTGCCAGCTAATTCCTCTTCTCTTCTAACAAAAATAATTTTAAAAAGCTTTCTTTGGCTGCAGCCACTTGCTCTCTAGTAAGAGAACAGAATTTGGTTCTTGCTATAATAAGCATTATTTTACATTTTTCTACAGAAGTTAGAAAAATAAACACTGAGAAAACACACTGCGGTGGGGAGAGAAGTCTGCTTGGAAAAAGATGAACAGCCATAGATAACTGTCAGAGTCATGGGCTATCTTAGGTCATTTTTTGAACCATTCACCCTTAGGTTTGCTCGGACTTTGACCACTACTTTAGTTTTTAAATGAAAAGAGGGTGAAAAACACTTAACATTTTTTGTAACTGAATACTTCTGGGGAGGGCTTTACTTTTTAGTCCAAGCTGACACTCCATTCTACTTCCCATCTTTTTTTGTCCCACCAAGTGTCAGAGGGTAGGATAAAAGACAGAAGTACTATGGACAAAGTATTTCCCGAAGTTCAGAAACTTTGACCAGTTCAGAAACTGACTCCAAATGAGAGGTGTTTCACTTGATATGTTTTCAGTTTCTTCTCTCGGGTGCAAGCTGTCCTAGTTAAGCACTTTTCAGATGCACCACACTTGGAAAGGAGTGAGCACAGGTACCAGAGTTACAATCTACTGGAGAAGGCTCTGGGAGTACCAGAAGTGTAAGGTTTGGATACTTCCTACCAGAGCAGGATGCTGGCAAGCAGAACAGAGTCAGGAACTGCTTCTAAGGATTCCTGCTCCTGATCTCTCCCTCCCTACCTCTGCCACCTTTCCTACCTCTCCCCAAGAAGGCACCAAACAGAAGCATCTGGAGGAGGCACCCCAGGGCAGCCATCAGGTCATGGCTCTAGCACAGTGTGTGTCAGACTGGTTTCTGCAGAAGGACTGTACAAAACAGAACTGAGACAACCCAAACCACATCTAGACAATGGAGAAATGTTATTCCTGTAGAAAATAAAAAGGCAACGCCTCCGTCCACACAGCTACACTTTTCTCCCTGCTCCCCTAAACCAGAATGTTTGCATTTAGCTTGTTTATTGGATGGTCCCTGGAATGAGCTGGGGACTGTACTGAGTATGGAAATTGTTTATGAGAGGATTAAACAGCAAAATTCTATCAGGGAGTATGCTAACAATTACATTGTGCAAACCAGAATCAGACAGCATTCAATCCTTTTCAGGGCCATGCTTACTTTGTTAGGATAAACATGAAGATTAACAGTTGTCCTACACTCACTGCTCAGCCAGAGACTAAAAATGAGGTGAAATTTAAGCAGACATCTCCTAGTGTTTAGGCTCGCTTCAAAATCTGTGGAAATCCAAATTTGGTTCATCCCAATGTACTTCCTTAACTATTTCCAAATAAGAGCAATGATGTTTTATCAGTTTCGCATGAACTAATTCACTTTTACTAAAACACTGACTAAATAGGGCACAAAATATTTCCAAATTCTTGCATATTTATCAAGATTTAAGTCTCCATTCCTTCTACCCAAGCAAACATGGTTTCTCTAGACAGATGAAATAAGCCACACAAATAACACAAGTGACAAAAGACACTTTTCTAGGCCATACATAAACACCTAAAACCAAACCTATCTTTTTAATATGGTAGCAAAAATTTAGCTTCAGACATTTGTTCAAAAGAACTGTATCACAAGAATGTGATTTCTTTGAAGAAAGTAACAACATATCTCCTAAAGCTGTTGAAGAATTCACTCTCACCCCCCAAGCCTAGATCAACTTTTCAGTTTCAGACTGCTGATGAAATCAAGATGGTCAATATGAGGTGCTTCAAAGTGTCTAAACCCATACACTTGTAATTTGTGACCTGCCATTCTGAAACTGCTAAACCTTGTCATAATAAGTTTAAATACGTAATTAGAACATATTCAAGGAAAGCTTCCACTGGAAAATATACTTTCAAGTAAGAGATGGAAATGATTCATTTCTTTAAAGAAGTCTGTGGAGCATAACAATTTCTACATTGTTCACATTTTCTGTTAAGCTTTTACGGATACTTATTAAAAGCAATACCAAACCTGAAACTGCTGAAACTGCCTCAACACACATACAAAACATCAAAGAATTTTCCACCAGCCAAGTGCAATGTGTATTATGTTATCCTTTATACTTTTATAAAAAAAGATTTGTTGAAGTGCTGTGCCTAAAACTGAAAGCATTTGAGGGCTGTCCTCTTGTTTACACGCACCAGTTTGGCTGTATCATTTTCGTTTCAGCAAGACCTTGTTGGCTCACCTCTGTTTCACTGTTATTCCTGCCCAAACATGCACTTTGGCCTAGCACATTTTCAAGCTGAATTCTCTGACCTTCTCTCTGCTTTCCTCTTTTGCTACTATTGTGATCATTTTGAATTCCAATTCCATCTCACTATGTGCTGCACCCACCCTCACACTTGGGTCACTGGTAAATGTAATGGAAATTGCCCACCTGCTATCTAGGACAACAACTTCACAGTAGGTGGGTAATTTCCCATTCTAATTTTAATTTGTGCTAACACCAGCACTAGCATTCTTAACAATCTTGTACAGATTTTTTACAATCTTAAGTTAGGTCATGCTTACCTACAGAGTGTCATGAGAACAGCAGCAGAAGCTTTTTTAAAACCAATCTACATGGTATCTATTGATCTTTCTTTACCCAGAACACTTGTAAGTTTGACAGCTTTGACAAAACACACTTCCAAATTCCAAGGTAATTATTATCCATCTTGGTTCCTGCTAGCATTCATAAAAATTTTCCAGTGCTTATCTGTCAAAGTTCAGCCAAAGAGCAGTGATTTCCCAAACTCCTTTTCTTGCTCCATCATTTTCTAACTACTGTCATCAGCACTCTAAAAAAAGTAGAAAGGGAGATAAAAGTGCTTACAGGTTTCCTAAGGAAAAAAAGGGATAGTGCTCCAATTAGGGGCATGTCTCCAATTAGTGGTTCCAGGATAACCCTCATGGTGCCATGGATCTGTGAAAGGGGAAGAAAAGAAAGACAACGAAACTGACTTTAGTCAAATTTTAAATAAAATTTATTTGCTGTCAATGCTCACACTTTTAATTCATTAAATTCTTGCTTATGGAATTATTTTATATATATATGTATATAAAAAATTCTTTCTATGTCATCCAAACCCAACGACATTCATATAAGCACTTAACAGCTGTGCTTAAAAATTCATTACATTCATCTGTATCATGCAATGCCATGTTAGAGGTAATCTCTTAAAAGTGCTAAGTCGATTATTTCTACAGCTCCATGTAAACAAACAGGACACAAGAAGCACAGTGGCATCCACAGGTACTGCAGCAAAAGCAGGTAAATGCTGATAGGTGTGTCAAGACACACAGGCAAAAGAGCTAATTCTAATTCTTTCGGAGAGATCTGTTAAGTTAAGTTAATCTGAAAGTTAAGGAAATCTCAGAAATAATATAAGAAGGCAAGGCTACTAACAGTAATTGCATCTAAACCAGTAATTCTATCTGACACTTAGATATTACGTGAAATAAAATATTAAGCTCTGTGGTGCCTTTATAAACTGACACATCACTTGAACACGACACTTACATTGGCTTGATGTGAAATTATCTCCAGCTTTTCCTGTAGTAAATGTTGTATATTTGTTCTACATCTTAAAGGAATTTTTTTCTTTTAAGTCATGTTACTGAAATTCTAATGCAGTAAAAATACTATTCGTATGAGAAAAAACAGTAAGCTACAAAACTACACAATTACTGTTTCTTGCTTATAGATTATTCCATCAGAAAATAGTGATTTTATGATATGAAAACCAAAAGAAAAAAACTGAATTTCACCTGTATACTTTTCACACCAGCTCTGCAGAAGTATCTCTTGATCTCCAAATCAATTTCACAGTTTCCAACAAAACTAAACCAAAAAAGAAAGTATACATTTCACTTTTATGGGCTCAATTGCTGTTAGTTCTGCTTTGCACTGTCATGACAACATACTTTGTCTCAGTGTATGCAAAAAAAAATGCACATTGAAATATTAGAACATAAAACAATGTCAGTTCGCTAAAACATCCCCTTCAAAACACCATCACTGTCATCAAATTCACTCAAATTAATACCTAGATGTGCTACCATCTCCAGCAGGATGCATAATAGGAAACAAGCATGAGGCCCTACTTTTGGGAAATAATGGACACAGAATTCATACTCCATTTCAGGAAAGCTCTCCATAGATCTCATTGATTGTAAATGTACCCAAATCCACTCTCATCTAACATAATCATGAGAAGCACTAGACAGCGATGGTGGTTATGCTAAAAATGAAACTTGTCTGAAATATTCATAGACTTGCAAAGCCAGTTGTATTTAGAATTTCAATAAGGAGGGCGTGCTGAGCTGAATGATCTTCTAAGCAAGTTTTAAGCCAAAAACAGTTGAGCCCTTTCTGAAGGGAGAGAAGGCAGGAAGCAAATTAGAGAACACATTAAAACTATGCAAATTTTTCCCTGAACAGTTCTTGTATCCCATTTTTGGGGATGCAAGGTCAAGTGATTGAAATTTTCCAGATGCTGCCCTGTACTTCAGATTTGTCGGAGTTGGTAAAAAAAAGTCCCATCTATTTTGTCCATATTACAAGGCTACAAGATTACTCACACACAACTCAGGCTTGGACATTTAACTGCTTTCTCTGAAGCTTCATGCAGGTCAAGCATGTACCAGCAGAGCTGAGCAGCCTTTTTTTTCCAAGAGCTGGTACAGCTGTGAGACACATTGGTTCAGAAAACAAACTAATTTTGAGATTCAACAAGGAACAGGAAGACTGAGACTCTGATTTAGCAGGGAATTGGTCAACAATTCTAGAGAATGAGAGCTGAAAGCAAAACCCAACAGGTTGAATGCCATGCTCCAGGTAGGGAGAGATGAGCTGATGAGGACACTGGCTAAAAAGATAGAGGCTGTAACAGAAGGACAAATGAAATCTGAAGACCTTTCTGAACAGACTGCCCAGGTAAAGAAAATGGAAGAAACCAGGTGGGATGGAGCCAGATTAAAGCCAGACACTGCTGAAAGGAGAGGGAAATTGTTTCCTCTGCAGGGCATCCTGTTCCAGGTTCTGCAGCAGAGCCCAGATTTCTGCACATTAGTTCCTCAGATCTGGCCTGTATAGTGAAACACTATTGGCTGTGTTTGGGAGTAAAAATGTCTGGGAAATTGTGAACAAAATGGAACTGCTCTCTTCACTGGCCATTCTAGGCTCAAGTCAATATAAAATGTATTACTCTTACAGTAAGAGTACAGGATTGCTGTTCCCACCCTCTGAGCCTGATTGCCACAAAGTACTACCAAAAGAAAAAAAAGGTGAGAGCTGCTGCATTCCACATATCCATTATCCAAATCATCTGTATCCTCCTCTGCTCTGTGTGGTGGTGCTGTCTTTGGGATTTCAACAAATGCAAATCTTATCAATCCCTTAAAGAGAAATAAACAATAGTACCAAGACTTCTCTGTAAACATCCATTACTGGAATTAATTTTTGACTATTCAAAAGGTAACACTATGCAGAATCTTTTTTGTTCAATGGCCAGTTTGGGGGACTGGAAGACAACAACATGATGGGGTCTATGTCAAAGGAAGGTGACAGTTGCTTTCCTTGGAAAGAATGTAGTGTGACTGTACAGTTTAAAAATAGGTATGTAACTTTTAATACACAATTTAAAACTAAGTAATTTCTATTTTTAACCTATCTAACTATATATAGAGATAGTAGCGATATATATAAATACACTCCCACATATATATATATATAATTGCATAACAACATGAGACAGAGAAGCAAGGTCAATTAAAACCTGCAACTGAAACCTCAATCTCAGCACTCGGCAGCATCAGAACTATTTGTGTTATGAAGGCTGGGAAGCAATATGCTTGTTTGAAAATCCATAACAACATGATGACAAACTGAAGTAAAAATAGTAACAAACTGCATTTGAGGGGAGTAAGTCAACAACATTTAACTTTATAATAAAGCTAAATATGGTTTTATCCCCTAAGATATTTAGCTCGTTGCATTAACAGTCTATGCCTACACAATTCCACTGTAATATACCATACAACTTGAAAGCTCATTTAGTAAGCAAATTCTATTCATTCAGATCATAATATCCCAGAAATATTTATGATCCCTTTAAGGTACAGAACGCTGAGATAGATTACAGTTTAATGAGGACACTCTTGTAAGACTATTAACAGCAGCTGTACTGAGTCAAAAGAGAAGCGTGATGTGGTCATTGTACCCCATGGAAGATACCCAGAAGAAGAAACAGAAGAAACAGAAGAAACAGAAGAAACAGAAGAAACAGAAGAAACAGAAGAAACAGAAGAAACAGAAGAAACAGAAGAAACAGAAGAAAAAGTAAAAAGGTTATGGCAAAAATATTTCATATATTACAGTGATATGTGGTTCTGTACACTGGACTATCTTAGTTGTTTTTAGGAAGTCGTTAGGTCCTATTTTTACATCTGTCTTCTGCCAGTGTAATACAGTGAGTCTCCCCATTCAAGTATTCCACTTTTGAAAAAAATCTGCCATGTGTTTCAATCTGCAGCCTAGAACTCTTTGAGTGCATCAATTATTTTGTATCATGAGAAGTTGAAGAAGCTCAGGCTATTAACAACTACTCCTTTAACTTCTCAATCTTTTTTGTTTTCTTTGCTACAGTTCACGTTTAAATTGATTGAGTTTATCTTGTTACTTGTTGATCCATAACCTTTACCCAAGTATTTATTACATTCACTTTAGCAAATGTAAGATTTATTTTTATTAACAATTGATTTAGATTTTATCTTTATTTGCTCAAGTGGCTGAAATTTTTCCCTTATTTGCCATGATGCCCTTATTTGCCATCAACAGCTAGACTTTTAAACTGTAATGAGTTTTGATATATTTTTAACATAAACTTCACAGTAAGAGAAAGGCAAAGCATTCCCTTCACTAGTACGGTCCTCAAACCAAACCTTTAAATACATTTTCCCGTGTTTTGTGGATTATTCAAGCTACTTAGAGTCATGTTCTTAATTCGATCCTGAGTGATGCACAAAACCTGTTCCAAAGAATTCTGAAAAATACTCTGAAGCAATGATCATAGTGCACTCAATATCCTTGCAGAAACAATAGAAATTAAACCAAAACACATTCCTTTTGCAATTAAAATTAAAAGCAGACAAGGAAAAAAACCCTCAAGGATGATGCAAAAAAAAAACCTGCTAGAGTTTTGGAGACACACTGAAAATACTTAAAATGTACTACGGAAGATCCAAAGCAAATGCACACACCCCACCACATACAACTGACAGTAGAAAGGCTAAAAGATGCCACAATAGTGAAACCACAGGATAAAAGGGGATTCTTAAAAGAATTAATGTACTTTAAATTGAAAAAAATATAAATAAAATCTTTCCTTCCTTCCCTCACCACACACCCCACAGGGCTTGGCTTCCTACAACTATTCTTATGAATGTTTAGAGAGCTTGTTTGAGAGGTCCTTTTCAACTGTATTTAGAGAATGAAGGGTTTATAGAAAGCTCCTAATTTTAAACATAAAAATAAATTAAATTATATCAAACTAATTTAACTGGAGATTAAAATCTATAGGGATAAATACTCCAAAGGATGGACTTTTCTCCAGCAGTGAGACTGTTCTTTATAATCTTGCAAAACTGTAATATAAGACGTAATTTAGACTTGATATCTGTATTTAACTCTGTATCCAAATGTATCAAGGGATGTTTATTCTTCCTGTTACAACTGAGACAATCCCAGTGATAAGACTCTCAGAGGATATATAAATAAATCAAACTATTAAAAAGCAAGCAACAACATCAAACAGTAACAACTGGTACAGGAGGCCTGTCTTAAACTTGCATACTAAAAGCCTTTGAAAAAGAGCCCTTTCTGAATGAGGTGCCAAGGACAAGTCTTAAATATGAAACAGGACTTCCTTTGATGATGGTTTTGTCTAAGCCTTAATTCCTAGAAGCTGTGACAGTCACTCCAGAGCTCTCATTTCCATCTTCTTCCTGGAAGCCTGTCCCATTGGCAGTAGGGACAGGCTGTTGGGCTCAACAGGCACCCAGCTGACCCAGCAGTGTTATTGTTACTTAAACTACTTTTCAAGGAATTTATTTCAACCTTTTAGACTGGATGCCATTACAGCAGTCTACCACTGCTCTAAGTAGGCTGAAAGGTAATACAATGAGACATATGCGTAAAGATTTCCTTCAGGTCTATGTATTAGGACATTATTCATGAAATTTTTGTACAAGCCTACTGGCCTTTTTACTTTTATCTACTTCATCAGGATGAGCAGAAATTTTAAAAATAAATAAATACTAGATTTACTCTGTCTTCCTATGAATACTTCTGCCATAAAGGGAAGAAGTGGCCTTGGAACAGAAACAGCTTCTCAAAAACAATTTCTATGGATTGTTTGGTCAGACAAGATTGTTTTCCTGAGGGTTTATCTCTGAAGAGGTGAGGCTGCTCTGCCAGCTGCTGTCAAAAGTGGCAACAAAGAGAAAACTGAGGGAAGTTGCTCCATTGGGGCTAACACACTCATCCAGTGAAATAAGCTCTCAAGAGTCAATCCTGCTGTATTTTGTCCAGCAACACCAATCCCTGACTTGGACAAATGTCTTTTTCCTGCAGGAATAAAGTGATTCAATTCAACAAAGACTGAGCTCTACTCACAGATGTAGCCTCCACCTGCTCTTGAACCCAGGGAAGGAGACAGCAGCCTTTTCTCTTATCACTCTGGGGCCTGCCCAGCTCTGCCAAAGCAGCAAGGACTTCAGCATAGCTGAGCTTTAGACAAATAATTCAAATTTAAGAATAACCACGTTCACATTTTGGAAGTGCCTCTGAAGCTGAGATGCCTGATGACCCTCCTGGCTGCTGCCAGGGAAGCAGTGAGGAACAATGAAGGTTGCTCCTTGCTGGACTGTCAATGACTGACTAATTTGGCCTTTCCATACCCCACAAACAGGCAAAAGTAGCCACGGTAACACAGACCTATGATGGTCAATTAAAAACATTGCTGGGTGCACTGACTGAGCTTTCAAAAAACTCTACAACTGCACACTGTGTTGAGAATGACTTGGGTAAATGTAGGGTAGACCTACTCAGAAACCTACATAAAAGGGATCATGATGAAATAGCAAAGAAACCTGAAGCAATGGAGTACAGTCATTCTGGCATTTTATAATACACAGATTTACTCTGATAAAATGACCACTAATTCTTCTGTAGCTATCATTATTTTTTTCTAATACTATATTTATAAAAAATCTAAGTAACTGAGAAAAACAAAAAAAACCCAAAAATATTCCATCTTAGATTTCAGGCTACATTTAATGGCAAAGTATTACTACATTGAGGAAAAAAGTCAAAGTAGTGCTTTATCTTTGGAAAGTATTTTTTTATTAACACACATGACTTTAATGAAGAAACCATACAGAGTTGATAATCCATTTCCCTCAGATAAATGCTATTTACAGCATGCAGTTTCTTCCTCCATTCATACACAGAACTAATTGTATTTGCATAATGAAGCAATGCTCCTTTCAGGCCAACACAACTGCCAAATCAAACAATGTGCAGATTATAAAGCATGGACCCCATTGTAATACAGTAATAAAATTTACCTGATTTGAAGATCCAAAATGATCTGCCTTTTGTCCACATTTTCAGTATACACTTTTACACCATTTATCCTCAGAGGCTGGAACAATGAAGCAAGTAAAAGTTGGATTCTTCTACAGAAGTATATTAAACTCTTAACTTTGAGATAAAGGTGAATATAGGCATATTCATGCCTGAAGTTAGGAACCTACTATAAACATTTAAAAGTGTGAAGTAAGGCTATCAATTTAGTTAAAATTCTTATTTCAAGGGTAAAAATTACATTGCTGGGATCCTATTAACCACAATCCTTCCAGCAATTACCCTGGGCATAAACCACTAAACTTCAAGATTTACAAAATATTTAATAATCAAGCTTTCCCTCTCTCCTGCATAAACACTGATTCCTCTGCAGAGTTGTATGGTTAGCACTCCCAAAGCATTCTTTTCCGTAACTACAACAACAAGCCAAATTTAGTTCACAAAAAAACAGTTGCCTGTGGAATTTAGTGAGAATAGATGGAAAAGAATCCATAATTCCCAAAAAAGTTTTGTCAACCACTGTTCAGTCTCTCTAAATCATTGTGTTCACACTCTTCCCTCTGTCCCTTCCTCATATAGAATTAACACATATCAATCACACACTTGGGCCTCAAACATTCATCAAACACTAGGCAGGAGAGAATGACTAACAACCTCACTTTTGAGTTTCTCCTTTCTTGAAAAATTTTCACATTTCTATTTACACCTTCTTAATAATTTATGTAAAATCAAAATCTCACTGCTGTATTGGGGCTGTGCAGTTCAATTAACTCAATCAAGGTTGCAATAGAAAGTAAGAATAGCTATTTGTCATGCCCAAGGTTACTCAATCCAGCTGCAAAACCATACAGAGGTCTGGGAGCTAATCTAAACCCTACTTAAAATCAGTATAGCTTAAAAGGAATGCTACAGTCTGTAATACAAATATATCTAGGGCAGGACAGAGGCCCTGTGTAAAAGAATTTACAATTTAAAAAAATAATAAACCCAACACACAAAAGGTGCAGTAAAGCATAATGAACTGTAACCTACATGAAATAGTCACAAAGAGAGGAAAAACAATTCCCCTCTATCACACCTGAAAACTAATTTCAGGTTTCCTAACATTTGAGGGTGTGTGGGGGTGTTGATTTTTAAATCCTTACTTGAAATTCCATTTATGACAAGCAATAGAAACAGAAAAGACAACTTCAAACAAAAGCTGTTAAACTGCATCTCAAAGCAGTAAAGCTGTGGTTAATGCAGAGAAAATAAATAGTGCTGAACTTGCTGCAAGCAGAGGGAATCATTCTCAGCTTGCACTGGTCCAACAGGCTCTCCTGCAGGCATGAAAGCCCTTCTTTCATGGGCTGGAACAGAAGACAAACATCTGTAAACCCCCTGATACTGTGTTATGTGCAGTCCTTGAAATGCCAAGCCAGCAGCCTTGTCATTGACTCCACACATAACATGATTAGAAGTGCATCTGTTACAAGAAAACTGCACTTGGATCATCTGGCAAAAGGATAATGGTCCCTGCTCACTTAATGTAAAGCACTACATGAACAATATTAAAATCACATTGCTGTGAGCTCTTCATGTGACCCGACATTACTACACTGAGTTGTCTCCAAATTCTCAGTCAAGTTTCTGAAGCACAGATCCCAGGAAATGCAATAAAGCCTCTGCTAAAAGACTCCCACATTTTTATTTTAATGTTAAAACAGAAATCAGAATCAGGCTTATGACCAAGTGTCACAGAGAAATATTTCTGTGTAGATTTGAAGAGGCTACATGAAAATGTTATGTAAAACAGGGTCTCTTAAACTTCACCAGACACTGACCTGATGACCAATATCAATCTTTGTAAAACTGAAGGTACTGAGGTGGTTGTTTGCTCCTCTTACTGCTGGTTCTATGGTTTCTCGGAAGAGTTTCTCAATGAATTGACAAATAAAAGGCCACATCTGTTTTACAGTCTAAGGAGAAAAAAAAAATACACATGGAAGTACAGCTCTTAAATATATGAATAAGTCATAAATGCAAAAAAAAATAGAACTTCACTGCATCTGAATTTTCTATCTGGAAATTCTATACTGCTTTTTTTTCTTACTATTTTCCAATTAAATCATGTTCTTCTATGCTCTTTGAATGAAAGATATTTTTTAAAAAGTAAGCTACATAGATTTATATCTTAGATTATCACACACACACAAATCAAAACTGCAAATTTCATTTATTTTTAGATTGTAGGTCAGGAACCTACAGTAACTGGAAATTATCCCAGACAAGTAGAAAATTAAAGATTGTGTTTACAGCTGCTATGACTTCCACACAGTGATAGCTGTCATTACTGTAATGCCATTTTAAATCATTCATAGAACTCATAATTTCAGGACCATGAAACTAAATTTAATCTTTCTTGTGACTACATGGATCAACAACCAAAGACTTCAAGTGTATAAAGCATAAAGTTAAAACTACTGTTTTCTCAGATTCTTGCCTCACCTTTCATTTAATCTCAGCTTTCCCTCCTGCCCCTTCCCATTTTGGAACAATACTTCTCCTTACCTTGTTGAGCCATTCTGCTCTCTCTGTGTCTGGAAAATGCACCTAAAAAACCAAAACAAACACAAATCAAAAAATTAATACAAATACAAAACACTTTTTAGTTGATTGTATCCAGTCATTTATAATACTGGAAAGCTTAGGGATTTCCCCAGACAGTGGACAACATATTGAGCAGTTTACACTCTTGAGAAGAGAATTAAAATACAAGCAAATTAAAATACAAACTCATTTTGGAACTACATAAAATATTCTTGGACTTGTTTCTAGTAGTAGCATCTAGAATAAAGTATTGCTGTACACCGTGGACAAGCTAAAACATAAGCACAGCCAACACAGATTGTGCCAACCAATATTAACACGACACACACGACTGCCAGAGTCCTGACTGCACTTCTACTTCCTTTCATTCATGCCAAATCTTTTTCAATGTCAATAAATCATGACTATAAATATTTAATCAGTGAAGCCATAGCTCAGGAATATGGATTTAAGCTCACCCAAAAGCCCTCTGAAAGGCATTTCTAGGGATTTCTTTCTTAAACAATAGCAGAAACCAGTCAGAGACAGTGTGAAAGTTTATACATGGGGCAGAAAATGCCTATGGCAATAGGAAAACGTCCATTAAATGTTGGAAGAACAGACACAGTTTTCCAGACATAGGAGAGCACAGTTAGTAGCTTTACCTTTTACAAACACATGCACACACAAAAAAACCAACTAACATCACCACCAGACAAAAATAAAGCCCTGAAGAAGCAGAGCTAAAAAGAATTTCTTTAGAAACTCACAGGCTGTAGAACAAGATGCAGATCACACTTCCCAAACACAAAGAGCCTTTGAACATGCTAAAAAACCATGACCTACATATAGTGACTTTTGTGAAGCAATGTCTCTACTTTACCAAATTGCAAAGTCTTAATCTCTTCATAGTATAACAGATTGTACCACTGGCTTCAACAGCAGTTATTTTTATTATGCATATCCCAGATGTGAACAGTCAGTGAAAGACCTACTCTTTAAACTGTAATTTCAACAAGATGAATTTGAAAGCAAGCCCCATTAATGACTTTTTTCAGTCTTTATTCACTTCTTGCATTAACAATCAGCACTAACATATTCTTTATATCCTCAATCTACCCTCACAGCAGTCCTTAATTTCATCTAAAACCCCAAATTTTTTCTATACAGTTTTTGCTATGCTGCCCCCCAGCAGCATAATCAATAGTGTCACAGTTAACTCTCCAGTCTGTTTCTTTTTCAACAATCCCAGGTCAATAACAAAGGTAAGTCCTATGTTTCTACAGATTCTTAAATAATTACAGATGCTGCTGTCTTCAACAGTCAAGAAAGGCTCTCAGCATCTTTTTCAAGTATATCACATATCTCTCAAAAGCATTACAAGTGGCGCAAAAATGTCCAGTGATCTGTTTGACTGTGAGAAAAAACATTCAACATTGTTTATTTTACTAAAAAAAGTTAAAAGAACAGAATTATTAATAACAGGTGGAACTATTCAGGAGCCATATTATTTTATTTATTTAGAATTAATTTCCCAGAAAATTATGGTGAGTAGAGTGTCAGGACTCTGTACTTAGAGGGTTGGGGGTGGTGTCCACTTTCTGAAAGTTTGGTTTAATTTGGGGGGCAGGGTTTTGATTTTGCAACAGAAGCAGTTACATGAACTTACAGCTGAACCGAGCTTACACTCAGTTTTCTTGCAGGGTTCTCAAGTTGCTCCCAATGGTCAAAAAGTTAAAGGAACAGCAAGAATGAACACTGTTAACCTCAACATTAATAAATAACAATTTGATATTTCCTCTAAAATATTTGCCTTCTGAATCTGCAAACAGAAAAAGTGCCAGTTCTCAGGAATGACTTATGCATGATGTTGGATCAACATGTTTCATCCTGATTTGCTTAGGAGAGAGCTGCAGAGCTGTTCCACGTAGGGGAACCAACATAATCCAAGAGGAAATGGTCAACAACCTGCTACACCTCTTAGACAAGCACAAGTCTCTGTGGCTGGAAGGATCCATCCAATGGTACTGGGGCAGCTGGCAGAAGTGCTCACAGAGCCACTTCCCCATCATTTACCAGCAGTCCTGGCTCACTGGGGAGGTCCCAGGTGACTGCAGGTCAGCAAACATAACCCCAACCACAAGGGCCTGGGGAACTACAAGCCTGTCACTCTGACCTTGGTGCCAGCAAAGGTCAGGGTGCTGATCTCCTGTTATGACAGCGTGACCTACTCAGTGGATGTGGGAAAGTCTGTCAATGTGTTGACCCAGACTTTAGGGCAGCCTTTGCCATGTTTTCCCACAGCATTCTCCTGCAGAAACTGGCTGCTCATGGTTTGGACAGGTGTACAGTTAGCTGGGTAAAAACCGGCTGGATGGGCAGGCCCAGAGAGTGGTGGTTACATCCATGCTTGTAACTCTGGGCAGTCACAAGTGTGGTCCACAGGGTCAGTGTTGAGGACAATCCTGTTTACTATCGTTATCAATGATCTGTAGGAAGATATCAACAGCCCTCTCAGTCAATTTGCAGCTGACACCAAGTTGGGTGGGAGTGTTGATCTCTTGGAGGGCAGGATGGGTCTGCAGAGGGATCTGGACAGCCTGGACTGATGGACCAAGGCCAGTGCTATGAGGCTCAACAAGGGAAGTGCAGGGTGCTGCACTGGGATCACAACAACTCCAGGCAGTGCTACAGGCTGGAAAGTGGCTGGAAAGCGGCCCTGTGGGAAAGGACCTGGGGATGCTGGTTGACAGCAGCTGAACATGAGCCAGGTGTGCCCAGGAAGGCCAGTGACATCCTGGCCTGGCTCAGCAATAGTGTGGCCAGCAGGACCAGGGCAGTGATTGTCCCCCTGTACTGGGGACTGGAGAGGCTGCACCTGGAATCCTGAGGTCAGTTTTTCAATTTTTTTCAATACAAGAAATACACTGAGGTGCTGGAGCATGTCCAGAGAAGGGCAGTGGAGCTGGAAAAGGGTCTGGAGCATAAGTCTTAGCTGGAGCACTTGATGGAGCTGTGGTTGTTTAGCCTGGAGAAAAGGAAACTCAGAGGAGACCTTATTGCTCCCTACAATTACCTGAAAGGAAGTTGTAGCTAGATGAGAGTCACTTTCTTCCCCCATGGGAAAAAGAGGATAAGAGGAAATAGCCTCAAGTTGCACCAGGGAGGTTTAGGATGGATATAAGAATTTTTTTTTTCCATGGAAAGAAAGAGTTGTTAAGCATTGGAACAGGCCACCTAAGGAAGTGGTAGAGCCACCAGTGCTGGATGTATTAAAAAAACCTTGCAGCTGTGGCATTTAGGGACATATTTTAGTGGTAGATCTGGCAGTGTCAGATTGATAGTTGGACTTGATGATCTTAGAGGTCTTTTCCTAAATTCTACAATTCTACAGCCTTTGCAATGAACAACAACAAAATAAAATAAATAGAAACAACAAATTAAACACATAGATGAGGAACAGAAAATTCATGAAACTACCAAAAGCAAACCTGTCTGCTGTAATGCAAGAAATAACAGTTGTCATGTTCACAACTCATTTTTAGTCTTCTGTACAAGTATCCAGTTGACATTCAACAGAAGAGACACACTAGACTCGAGAGAGGCTTCCCACTCTAAATATAACCTCAGCCCAGATGAAATTCACCTTCCTCCAAAGGGTGATCCAACTTCCCAGTTTCAGAGTATAAACTTCTAAAAGCACAGGCCACATTCCCTGCACCATGCACACAGCTGACATCTGCTGTGGAATGAGGAAAAGAAGAAGCATCTCTCTTGCACCTCATCAAGCACCCTTCATGTCCAGTCTCAAATTAAGGAGAAACACATAAAATAGGTTGGGAAACAAACAAAAGGCCACAGATACTCAAATCTACCCATATATGCTAATTTATTAATTTTTGATTTTATCTACTGTACAGTCTTAATATTAAGACCTTGCTTAACAGGACATGACTATTAATTTTTCCACAGATTTAATAATTGTCCTTTAGTGTTTCACACCTATCATGCTCCTACAGTTACATGAGTTGGCAGTAAGCCAGCTCCTCCATTATGTAAGCCTAGTTTACTCCTGCAGTTGCATGTGGTAATAGGCAACAAATACAATATCTTCTATTCCTGTTTCTCATCCCTTTTCCATTCTTGCTTTTCTGCTTGCTCACTCCAATTTTAATGTAATTCAGTTTGGTGCCCATTCTAACACTCAAAACAGAGAGAGCAGAGAACCTTACATTTCCAAGATGCTGAAATTTTCAGTCAAGCTAACCTCAAATCAAAAGTTGGGCTTTGCTTAATCTCTCATACTGCAAACCCAGGTCAGCTGAAAACAAAGTATAAAGTATTTACCTATCTACTAAACCCATATATTTTTAGCCTGCTATATGGAGACCCCAATACTAGTGGCAAAATTATGCTTTGCTTTAAGAGTTTTTGATTTCAAATACAATCTTATGCATAGACAACAGGAGAAAGCCTGAGGGATGGAAGTCAGCATGCTGGATCAGTCAGTTGAAGCAACTGCACAAACATTTTTATGGCCAGAAGCAAGAATCAGACTACCTGATGTGCAAAATCTGTTAATTCTTGTATAAAAATCTATTGACAAGCACAACAGAAAGAGACAGAAGTCAAGATTTCAGCTAAGACAGTTAACCACTAAAAGCATTTTCCTCTTGGCTTCTGTTAGTAAATTGCTCATGCAGGTTTGTCAAGTATTATGTCATTTCCACCACTTGGTGTAGTAATTTATTATTCAAAGCAAAGTATAACAAGAGAGAACTGTTGCAAGAAATGCCCTAATGACCATGATCAACACCAAAACCATCATAATATTATGTTCCAGAAAGTTCTATTATTAAATGTTACCTTGCAAAATACTTGGAAGCGCTCAAAAGATGAATTTCTGCACATTAAAAAGACACTATTTGGCTTTCTCACACAACTGTTTGTGCTTAGCTCTACAACTTTGATGTTTACTTTCTACTTCTGATCCTGCACTTTCAAAAACTCAATTCAGAACACAGTATTTTTGTAATGGTCAATAAAATACCAGAAAGAGCCCAAGGAATGCAGCTCCTTGTTCTGTCCTGGAAGACAATAAAAGAAAAAAGGGACAAAAGAAAACCACTTACAATAACAACAGTAGAAATGTTTCTTACCCACAATTATTTTATTTTTCAAACTCTCTACATACATTCTTCATATTGGCTAAATTGACTCCATTTTCTGGCCAGACTATCATCTACATCTTTCCAAGGAAACAAGACTAGACACAGAATAACAACTATTATACTCAAATGCCATGGACCAAGGATTGGTGGGAAATTTTGAAAAGTCAAATAGCAATCAGTAAATAACATGACATGAGGTTCAAAGTGCAAATAATAACATTAATGCCTTAAATATAATTCTTCATTCAGATAAAGGAAGTTTTTACATAAGTGTCACTAAAAGCAAGCATTGACAAGAAATTCAGAAATGACAATATCCTTCTGTAAGTAATGTTGAATTGTTCTCAACACGTCACAGGTACTAATAATCTACTTTAAAATATAAATTGCATAATAGCTGTTACTATTTACTGATGCCCTCACTGTAAGACACCTTCAAAAGCTTTCTCCATCCTTAAAGGTATTTATCAAACAACCCTTGTTAAATTAAACATTTATTGGATGATTGTGATTAACACATAGGCCCTAAGTATTATCTACATAATTCAAACAAAAAACTGAGCACCTACACTGAAAGTACAAAACTACAGGAACTGACCAGAGCATTCCCAAAACTGAAAACTTAACTTCCTACAAACCAACCACTTTCTCATGAATTGTGTGTCACAGCAAAGGAAGAAATGGAAGCAATAAAAGCAAATTAGACTGGGGGGAGGGGGAAGAAAGAAAAAAAGGACAAATAAAAAGCCCTAAACAAACTCCCCCCAAATTTTGGGTTTCTTCCATTTTACTTCCAAAGACTAAAGGTAAGAATTCCAATGCTCTCAAACACATGGTGTGATTCTTGGGATGTCCTGCATAGGGCCAGGAGTTGGACTCAACAATCCTGATGAGTCACTTCCAACTCAGAATATTCTACATTAAAAATAATGTATTATCATAGCTATGTTTAACAGGTATTTATCTGAGTCAGCATTACTTAACTTATTACTTAACTTATGCTTAGTTCCTTCCATTTGCACTGATCATTTGTTGCTCCTGATGTAAATCTTAAAGAAACTATACCAGTCACTTTAAGGTCACACAATATAATCAAGTTTCTTGATCTAGCTACAGTGCAGCAAAGTATTCTTGAGCAGTTTTCCAGTTATTTCACAAATATCTCTTCTATTAGATATCAATCCCTTCTGCTTATTTTGAAAAACTAAAATTACATATAAAACCCCTCCTCTCTATCAAAAGTACATTTGTCTAGTTTAAATGTAAAAATGTGTAAGGCTATCACAGTAAGTTTCCACAGTCTCTTCATGAATAATCAGTGGATAGGGAGGCCATACCACAGAAGGAAATTTAGGACAGAAGCCCAAATTAGGTGCTCTAAAACCTTCTGAATCTACAGCATAAGAAGTTATTTAAGC
The DNA here is from genome assembly GCA_013397195.1 of Hylia prasina. Taxonomy (NCBI): domain Eukaryota; kingdom Metazoa; phylum Chordata; class Aves; order Passeriformes; family Sylviidae; genus Hylia; species Hylia prasina. The sequence continues at coordinate 1,480,451 of VYXD01008114.1, read as the reverse complement.
ATTAAGCCTAAAGCCAGTGGTGTGGCAAAAAACCAAAACACACTAAAATTAAATTATCCTTTGAATTATATCTGACAGTTTGTCTAAACTCACTGCACTTGTAACTCGAAAAGGCCAGAGAAAGTTACTAAAAGAACAAGCCCAGCATGGATAGAATAAATCATGTCATATAGTGATATTCAAGCTCAATTTAACAGCTATTCACTCCAGTGTTTTCCAGTTGGCAAAGCAGGCTGGCCTAAGGACATTTTAGGTAAAACCAAGCTGAGCAGGGCTAATAGCTTAATCCCATGTGTTCCAGCCAGCAATCCCCTCTCACTCTCTGAAGCAACAAGGAGCAGCAATTGTGCCTTTCCACAGAGGAGATGATCCAGAGTCTTCTGCTACTTGACACAACCTGAAGAAGCTTCTCACACACACATACACTGAAGGGATGGCCACTCCTTTCTGACAGGAGCTAAAGAAGGGGGGCTGTGAGGGAAAGCAGAGCAGCCAGGCTCTGTCACTTCAGTAATTCATCTCCAGGGTTAACCAGCAATTTTCCTAACTTCTATCAATACCAGAAATACCTTGGCTCTCTCCTCTTCTGAATAACAAGAAAAGCCCACAAAATATTTACTGCTGCAGAACTGCAAGACTCAGTATTTCTGAAAGAAAAGGTTAAATGCTAATAGTGAGGGCTCCTTAAAAATCCTGCAGGCCCGTTTTACTAAACTAACAATCAACTGCTATTTCCACTACTTCTGGTAATCTGATTCAGTTTCTGTTTAGCATGCCTTGGGATAGATTTTGTGTTTGCAGTTTTAAATATATTAAAATGATTAGCCTTTGCACAGCAAAATCCATGCTCAGGACTACAAATGCGGTGTGTTTGCAGTATGAGAATTAAGCCAGGACTCTTCAAACAGTTTCACTGAGAATCATTACAGATGAGCTGCATGTGCCACATCTCTCAACAGAAACACCTGGAAGGTCCAGCAGACTGAATATAGAAAATCAGTTTTGTCAAACACACTATTTATGTTCATAGGGTACTTCACAGATTAACAGTTAGAAAGATCCATATAAATCAGTATCAAGTAACCTAAAAGTGTTACAAAATAAAGAGTACAGGTTTTGACAATAATTGCTCATAAACAAAACAAAACAAAACAGTCAAACATCAGAGAATTAAGGTAGGGGGAAAAATATAACTACCCCCCTCCACACAGAGAGTACGCACACACAGAGTAAGATACAGAGATAAAGGAGGTGGGGAAGGGCCCTGTAATTTTTGCCATGACTCTGTGATCATGACAAAACAGAAATATTGGAAAAAGTGAAAACATATTTAAATGAAAGAAACAGCTGTAATACCAAGCAAGGTTAAGAACTCTATTTATTTATAAACTGCAACATAAGCCATTTAAGTGCTTGGACAACACACTGGAAAACAAAATAAACCTTTAGGAAAGAAGCAGTTACATGCCCTTTGAGTCAGATTTGCACCTAGAAGACAAGAGTGGCTTCAGAAAAGCATACTTGGTACCCCACCAAATGTTCCCAAAACACTCTACCAACACAAACACTGTCATCCCCACGTGAGCTGCCTCTATCAGTTCAAGTCCTGTGAGGTGTCACAACAAATTACAGACAGCTGTTCAGCATTTTCCAGGGTGATCTCTGTATTCCCCACATCTATCTGAAGCTATCTGCTTCAGTCACTGTGAACATTAGGGTGAAAAGTAATTTCTTCAACAACACAGCAATTAAAGACAAAACAAGCTGGTGCTTGGAGAAATTGAAACAAACAGCTTTTCAACACCTCCAGGGTTCAATGCTAACACAGGAAAGCTACCACAATAGAATTCATACACCTCAAGTAATAAAACTGACATTGTTTATAAGGTATAGAAAGTTTAATTTCCTTGAAACCTTCTGTTACCTCTGTTCCTCTTTGCTCTCATAAAGGTCTAAAGAAAAGCCTAACATACTGAGCAGTTCAAATCTGGAATAAACAGCAGTTCACATACACAGGACATTTCAGCATCCTGGTATGGCCTGAAGGATGTTATTTCCTAATATATATTCATAAGTACCATATCTGGGAGACAAGGAGAACAACTAGCAGCACACAGGCTGTGTCTTGTAAAGTCAGGCTAAACTAGAATAAACCAGACCTTCCTAAAATGCTGCCAAGAACCACCACTCACCATACATACACCCTTTGAACCTCACTAGAGCCCAAACTCCACAGAGGGATCCCATATCCAAACTTTCTGCTGTGCTAAACTTAAAGCATACAATTAATTCAAATTATAAAATGCCTTTTTTCCATTTTACCAATAACCATAAATGTATCTATATTTCTTATTCAAATAATACAAACGTTACTTTGCTAGGATTATTTTTTAAAATATATTACACATTGCATACATATGTGTATATACAGGACTGTAATTGAGAAAGTTGTCCCTCTGTTTTCCTTCTTATTGCAGAATTCATTGGAACAGCATTTAGAAAATCAACAATCCTCCAATTTTTGCTAGCAGCCAAGCAAAAGCCTCGTCAGCTTATAGTTTTGGCAGCTGAGGATTCATAATCCATCCTTATGCAGCCCTACAACACCACCAGAATATTCTCACCTGGATAGTCTCCTCAATTTCTATGGTAAACATAGTCTTTGGCAATGCAAAATAATGTTGTATTTGCAAAAGATAAACCCTGCCTAAAAAGAGGCTCCAGAGCTCTGATATGACTGAAAAAGCAGCCCAGAACTACGCCCTGCAATTCAAAAGTGAAGGATGCTGAGCCATTTCAAAGCACAGCAGCTTCATTTCTTCATGCACATCTTTCATTTCAGCATCTATTAAATATGCTTCACTCACAGTGGCAGTGTGACTTGTCAAAAGCTGCAGTACTTTTCAGCAATTTAACTCACCAATACCAAAACTACATAAAATTTGCCTAAGTGCTGCTATTTTTGCAGAGATGGAGCAAGCATGCCACAACAGAAAGTTACCCAGAGACCTCCTACTTAGCAGCAGCTTGCTATAACAAAATCCTCTGGGATAGGCATTAAAAGCAGCTGCTCTGGAAGAATGACAGAACAGTAGTCTGCTAGTAAGGGAACTGGGAAATCTTGCTTCTAGCCTGACACTCAACCTCTGCAGCCCCAACCAGAGGAAAGAGGTTCAGCCTAGAAATTAAAAACCAATCATCATTAACTTCCAGAAGCATCCAGGCTTAATCAGCTGACAAACATGAAACAAAAATCCCTTTCTCTACCAGTAAAGGTTAGAGTTTCCTTCCAAATACATGGAAGTATATTGGCATGGTTCTCTAGTAGCTGGGTGCAGAATCAACCCTGAACACAGGATGTCTGCCAGAGGGAACCACATGAGTTTGCCTTGCTCAGCTGTTACCTCTTTCTGAACAGAAATGTTGAAGCTTTTAGTCCACTACCACAGACGCATCTTCTATGACAGCCAAATTTCAGAATTATCTTCAAGTAATCATATATTGGTAATATATATCATAACTCAGGCTTCAATATAGAGATGATATCAACTCTGTAGCAAAACTTCTTTATTTTCACTGCACTTTAATATCTTGTAATTTTTCCTGGATTGCCATGTTCACATTTCTTTTTCACTTTCCATCTCAAAAAGGACAAAGGCAAGTTTTCAGTGCTTAGTTTGGAGTGAGACAGGACAGTAAAAATAATAATAAAAAATAAGTAGACGGCATATGGGGGCATTAGGTTGCGGGAACCTTTTAATGGTTTCCACTTCTGAGGGACTGACATCCAGAACCTCTGACAGAAGACTGATATCCTGACACAGGAAGAGACACTCTGCTCATGTAGCACACCTGTTGAGCACATCTTAGAAGTGAGGAAACGTAAGAATTTAGGTTTAACATTTTGACTGTTCACTATCCACATTTACAACAGTGTCTTTGTCTAGACCACTTCCTCATTCAGAAGACCAGAACTCAGAATTAACTCTTAGGACAACAGGATGTCCTTTTCCAATCTCACTTCTACAGGCATTTATAGCAGTAACAATTGTATTTTATAAATGCTGATGTCCAACTGAGGACCAAGACATGCACAGTTAAAAAAAAAAAAATTAGTAGCATTAAGACTCTATACAAGCAAAATATCAAAAACTGGATTTATACTGATCCAAGTCTTGCTCTCACACCATGTTACAGACAAGTAATGCAACCACGGTTTACAAAATGAAACATTTAATGACAGCCTGCATTAGCACATCTCCCAATTCCCACACGAATTGCCGAAAGCACACTGAAAGCACAGACCCGGATTTTAAATGTTTAAACTGCTAAAAGGCATAGGATGAACCATAGCTCTCAGGAAATTTTACCACTTAAAAAACCTTGCACAGTACTTTTTTGACATTATTGACTTTACCTTTTAATTCCCAGGAGTAATTTAATTTCTTCTTCTCCTTCTATAAACAAAGCCTTAATACCTTGAAACCTCAGCTTGTGTTTTTTTAATAAAATTATAAAATCATTAGCACAATATTTTTAATTTGTCACATTTCAAAAACATGACCTCTTTTGTACTTTCAAGTCTCTGTAGCAAATTCCTTTTCAGTTCCCTTGAGAATCCAGACATGTTCCCAGTCCACTGCATGCCAGAGTGTCTTATTCTCTTGACAGTTAACAGAAGACAAATTTTCCTCTCTGGACTGCTAAACATTAGCTTTCAAAACAGCTTATACAACTAGTGTCACAGCACAACTAACTATCCTTTGAACTGTCTACAGCTGTGAAAAGAAGTGCTGGGCTCTGCACCAAATTGTCAGCCACTCTTGTTGCTGGTATCTACAATAAAACATTGAAGGTTTCTTCGCCTTTTACTCCACTGACCCACTGCCCGCTTCCCTAACCCTGCAGTCAGCTCTGATCCACTGAGACTGAGCTTCCTGCAGCAGGGAGAGCTCATTCCTTCAGCACTCACTAGATTACACAGATCTTCTCTCTATAAGGGAACCATGCAGGTATACTGTGAGACCTAAAATGGGCATCAGCTTTCAGAAGAGGCAAGTGCTAGGAAGAACTGATCACCTTCTACAAGACTCCTCTTTCTCAGGCAGATTAAATCTTCTTCCCTGTCTTTATCCTGAAACATCTCCATGTACTGAAGCCCAACCCTCTATTCTTTTTAATATAATCTATAATTCACAATACATTTGAAACAAATCTATGTGAAGTATCATTCACTTTGTACTGGTTGGGAACGGGCAAACTGCAAATTTGTATTTGAAAATGCAAAAGAGCAAAATGGAGAACTTGGAT
>VYXD01008114.1:1457850-1475134 GCA_013397195.1 Hylia prasina | reverse complement strand
GGGAAAAGTTTGTTTTTTTTTTTTTTTTTTTTTTTATGGTATCCAGAAAAATGCAGCATCACAATATAAAAATACAAGCTAGGTTAACCTGCATCCTAAGAAGTCAAACAAGTCTGTAGAATACACTCAGGAGTTAAAACTTAGTGCTTGTTTTGACTGACTCTGACCCAACACCAGCAAAGGTGTTTAGCATCTACATACTGCCCTGCATCCGGTACTATCCAGCCAGCGCTTACTCTTAATATTAAAACATTTTTGAAACATAATCAGAAATCATGCAAGATATAACAGGCATTTTAAAATCCCCGTTTCATTTCTAGTCAAAACACTAGAAACTCACTATGTAAAATCCAGAGAGTATAAAGAATGCAGACCAACAGTCTTGGGAGTTTTGTGGAATTCGTAAATAATCAGTGATAAGACCTCTCTGAAACTATAAAACTCTGCTGACAAAGTAACAGAAAGCAGAGCCTTCTAATAAAGTGGAAGCAAAAAAAAGCCACAATGTTTAAATCAGGTCTCAGTTAATGTAGTGACAAATGGTGGGGAGGAAAGCCCCAGTTAAGGGGACAGCATCAGCTATAGGATGGATGACAAGCTTACATGTGTAACTTCTGCTTCTTTCATTCAAGCATTTAATCAAATTCTTATATGGCCTGGTTTAGGGAAAATTTGGGAGGAAAATTCCAAAGGGGTCCCTCTAGAAAGCAGCTACAATCATCATGAAGTCAACATTATTCCAGGTTAATATACAAAGCTCAGTATTTCTAATAATTAGGTAGACACTAAAGTTTTTAAGGTTTATAAGATTTGTTCTCTTTTCTCTCTAGAACAATTATGCCCCCCTCAATGTGCTGTGCATCAGCACCAAATACATAACAGTGTTATTTGTTGGAAAAAGATATGCAAAGCATGTCATACATTTCACTGGCAAGACATAGCATAGCAACTTCTGCACTAAGCAAGATCAAAGGTCCAGCTAACACAGCAATCTGAAGTGATGTCTAAGGAAAAATCAAAACTAATCAGTACTATGGAGTTATCCTTCCCTGAATGCCCTCTCAGCTTCTGCAAAGGATGGCTGGAACCCTTAGCAGCTTGCTGGCATCCTCCAGCACCCCTTGAGGCATGCTCAGCCCCCACCAAAGAAAACAAGCAAAAAAACCCCCACAAGTAATTCTATTTCATGCACACTTAAAAAAAAAATGATGCTCTAGAGTTTCAGTGCAGCCCTTATCANAAGTAATTCTATTTCATGCACACTCTTCAGGTAAGTTTACTTAAAACAAAAATGATCCTCTAGAGTTTTAGCACAGCCCTTATCCTCTTATAGGATCATACTGAAAATGCAAGACCAATGAAATATGTAACTAGAAAATACTCTGACCACTGAATTCCAATCCCCTACAATTGCAGGACTCATTATCCTATTTTTGTTTATAAACTCCACCTTAAACCCATGGAATTTGCTACTGTTCCTCAGTACAGAGCAGGAAGGGCAGCCCTGGTGTGTTTTGGTAGGCTGGGTTGCTAAGGAAAGACACTGAAAGTACTCCCTGCTAAATCAAGTTTCTAAACTTAGGAATGCTACATCATATGCTTGAGCTGCAAGGTGGAATCAAAACCCAGACTGCCTCCCCAGCTAAATTAACTATTATTCTCATCCTTAAATATCAGTCTTGCTATTGACTCTATATGTTAACAAAACATACTTCAGAGGAAAAAAAGTCCTCAAAAATGACAGAAGGTAATGTTCAACAAAATCCCCACCCAGTAATATCACTTTGTTTTGAAACTGAAAAAGTATTTTTCATTATTTATTGACAAGATTTTACAAACATGTAAGAAGATTTTTAAATTTGCACCCACAGCTTTTAATGCTTGTATTCACACAAATCACGTTTGGCTGGACAGCCTATCTTCCAGCTGGAGTATCTATCCCATGACTGAGCTTAGCACCTCTTATCCAAGAAGCTATTTTAGAAAAAGCAGAGTAAGTGTACTTAAATCAAACCTGCAGAAGGACAGGCCATTACCGAAACTGCATCCTCTGAGGAAAATTCATGTGCTTATGTTACTGGGTTGGTACATGCAGCATCTGCACAGTGGAACATCCAGCAAGTTGCAAATCTGGGCTTGCGGTCTCTCTAGAACTGAACTATAATTTTCATCAGAAAGTGAATCTAATACCAAAATACACCATCCACACCACTGGGAGATTTATGTTCATCCACAAACAGATGGACACTGGCAGACACATCACAGTGTGCAACAGATTCAAATCCACATATAGCAAAAAGGAAGATGAAGCCCCTCAAGTGGAATTGCAGCAAACGAGTAAATGAGCACCCAAGGCTGGCCTGTACCTTTTTTCAACAACACAGTATTACATGTTTTAATATTTTAGTCAAAACACATCTGGGTATTTGACAGACCTGTTGATCCTTTGACTTGCGTACACAGCAATACATGTTCAGTGACTTGTCCCACCACACAAGTTTTTACAACTCAACAAAGCCAAGGGAAAAGAAATACGGCTAATATCTAGTAAATCTGGAGTTTAAAACCAACATTTCATCTTCTGGGCAAAATAAAAGAAAAATAGTGATGAGGTTTCAAGATGTTGACATCTTTTAAGACATCAGTAGTAAATAAAAAAATACAAAACACTAAACAGAAATTAAAAGTCCAGTCAGTTTGCAATGCTCCCCTTCACCCTACCAAAATTCCTCCAGGCCCTGCTTCCAGGAAGCATCTCCTAAGATTCCAGCTTCCTGCAGACACACACACTTTCTGTCATATCATGACTGCAAACCATCACTGATACATTTGGCCATACATGCCTTCAATGATACTCCATTTCAATTTCTCTGCTTCTAACATGAGTTCACTTATTTTATTTGCATATGCTTGGAGAGGAGTTCCTGTGGTTTTTGAGAGAATATACTCTAATTTTCACAGAAGCAGTTACAAAATCAGTGGAAGCAGAGACTGTGAGCAAACCACTACCTTGAGTCTATACCAAAGATATTCAATGATACCATCAGTTCACATCTAGAATGGCCAATCAAGTGTGCAGTGCTGACCTGAACGACATAACCTTGCTTCTATACACAGCCATTGCTCTCATTCAGCATCACTTGCATGAAGATGTTTTACCCACACCTGAAACCAGCCCTTACATCAAGGCAGCTTTGCCCTTCAGGGGAACAATGGGTAGCAAGTAGCTGAGTGATTAGGATTCAGTATCTTCTTGGCCTTGGAGGAGAAATGTTCCAGCATTAGAATTGTTGGGTGTTTGATAGACAGGATGCAGAGCTGGCAAGAGTGAAAAAAGAGGAGTTGGATATATTTTCCCTCTTACAAATACAACACAGAACTGTCACCTCTCCTATTACTGATTATCATCAGTGTTGAAGATAACCCAAGCATTTGGGGGTCTCTGGAATATTCTTTACCCCTAGCTCAACTATTACAAACACACTCTGTTCTTTCACTTCACCATTTAGCAGCAAAAATAGCCATCATAAATCAATACCATTTTAATTAATGACAGCACTAGGCAGTGTCACCTCACAGAGATACTGCCTACAATTAATTATATTACACATGTAAGAGTCTTTTAAAACTGAGCAGTCTATAACTGATACTTAAGCTCACCATGTCTGCATTTTAATCTGCATCTACTGTTCCGCTTTTTGTATTTAACAGTCCATAGCTGGAACTGTGATAATCATACCCACTAGATCTTGGTTGTAGTTTATGACAAAGGAAAGATGAAAAAAAATTTTTACATCTCAGTAACCCCTTTTACCTATATATGGTTTCACAGCAATTTCAAAGATTTCCAGTTTTTAAGATGCAAGTATTGTTAATCAGTAGGCAATTGCAAGTGATGAATTACTCTTCTCTAATTCTCAAAATTCTGTCTTTTATATGTCCAAGAATAAACAAGTCACTCTACATCTGCTTTATCATCAACAAGAGAAATAAAGGCCTCTAGAGAGATCTGACATCTTGATAATTTTCTTATAATCAAATACAGTCCTCTGAAGATATGTATACTGACCATAAACTCCAATTAATTTGCACCCATATGTTTAAGTTAAGCAGATTCTAGCTCTAAGGGGAAACCAAACACCTAGTGCCTAAAACCTAACTTAGTAATAATTCTGTAAATGAAAAGAAATTTCTGTATATTCTAAGACAACTGCCTGAATTGCCAACAAACACCGAGTAAGTCAGTTGTCTAAAATTTAGCTCCAAGAAATCTTGCCCACAGCAATGTCAATTTATTTGACTGCTCCTAAGCAGAGCGTTCCTTAAGCTGGATTTCTCTTGGAGAGGTTAATCTTCGTGCCCATGCAGGGAATAATACATGCAGCCAAGTCACTGTCAGCTCTGAAACTCTCAGCAGATTTTATAACAGATGCTAGTAATTTTTTTAGAAGTTCTACCACAGAATATTTACTACGTGTATTAATTAAAATCTGACAGCTGTGGCCCAAATTATTCCTTGATAAATTTAAGCATGTAAAAAGTAACAGTGTAGTTATGACCTCGTTAGTGTAGGTTCTTATTATACAAAGAAAAGGGACCTCCTGCAAAGAGTTCTGTCCACTCCTTCCCATTCACCAAAGGCAGGTGCCAGGGAGAGACCTTCATGTCTGGAATGAGGTGCCCAAGTCTGGAATCGACATTTCAGTTTGCTACAGGAAATGTGACTGTGTGTGCTAACTGGCAACAGATTCTCTTACAGGTTTTACTGTTTATTGAGCTGTTCCAGGCCCAAATACCAGCCCTGTACAGCTACCAGATATTTTCAGCAGTCTTAGATCTGTAGTCAGCTTTTAATCACATGTAATAATTTTCTTGCAAAAGACATGACTTGAGTTAGAAGAATGCAGTGATGACAGTTAAAATGAAATCAACCCCCTTGAGTAAAATACCACAGTTATTTTCAGAGATCTGCATAAATAGCAGCTAATTTGCAACTATATCTTCCCAGCTCAAAAAAGTATTTTCAAGAATTTGATAAAGTCTGTTCTGTGTACAACTAGGCTCTGAGAAAAAAAACCCTAAGTATTTTATTTCTTTTCAACATCAAGGGGCTGAAGTCAAGTCCACTGCCCCTGTTGCCATATATGATTTGCCTCATCTGATAGAGTCCTGACTGCTCAACATATTTCAGAAATCATTAGGACATGAGCTAAGCTGCCAAACTTTTCATTTTTTAAAAAATATGTTAAAGACATCTCTTTTAACTGAACAGTTTTAGATTGTATTGGGGGTGTGTTTTGGAAGCAGGTTAGGGCCACAGGGGTGGCTTCTATGGGAAGTTGCCAGAACCTTTCCCTATAGAGTTATTTCCCTATTTCCCTCCCAACAGAGCCAATGCCAGCCAGCTCCAAGATGAACTCGCTGCTGGACAAGGCTGAGCCCAGCAGAAGCAGTGGCAGCACCTCTGGGATAATTTACTTCAGAAGAAAAAAAAAAAATATTGCACAGAAGTAATTCTGTCCATGGAAAAGTGAGAGTGTGAGAGAAACAAGTCTGCAGACACCAAGGTCAGTGAAGAAGGAGGGGAAGAGGTGCTCCAGGTGCCAGAGCTGAGATTTCCCTGCAGTCCGTGGAGGAGGAGGTAGTGAATCAGGAAGAAAGTGAAACTCAGGAAGGAAGCAGGAGTAGGGGGAAGGTGCTTCGAATATTTGTTTTACTTTTCATTATCCTACTCTGATTTGATTAGTAAAAATCTCAGTTGATTTCTCTAATTCGAGTCTGTTTTGCCCATGTTGGTAACTGGTGTGTGATGTCTCTCCTGGTCCTAATTTGAACCCGCAAACCCAAAAACCCTCAAACACTCAAAGGGGGTTAATGTATTTATTTAAATTGTCACAAGCTCATATAGTTACTCTCTTTTAAAATAGAGACATCTCAAATCCCTTGTCACTGATCAATCTGGACTGCTTCAAGTCAAGAGCTTTTTTCTATTTTACTTACTCAGTGGGGGACCACAATATACATTGCCTTCTCCACTGGAACATGAAAGACAGGAATGTTATTTCCATGTGGCTGACAATGCAAACAACCACAGTAGCAGAAAGCAGAGCTGGAGTTCGTAACTTTGCTGGAAAAGAAAACTGGAACAAATTAAAACCCTCAAGACAACCGGGGCTGACAAAAAGAAAAAGCATTTCCCCAAGCACTGCAATCTCCAGCAAGACAGCAAATGACCTTTTAAGTTCTTACATGTTAAAACTAAACTAGAATCTTATGTGTTACATGGGAATCAAGAATCAGAACTTAACAGCAAAGGAAATTCCAGAGTGATTTGTCAGAGCTTAAAACCCATTAATTTTAGGAACACTGATGAACTAATCTACTCTCCCTGGCAAGTGGATACATCCTACTGCTCTCCAATAAATTGAACCTATAGTTTATCAGCTTGTTCCCTGAGGACAGAGAGGCGAATCGAGCTTATTTCAGTCAAGGATAAATGCTTTAAAGCTGCAATCACTCCCATCCCTTTAGCAGAGTTCATTTCAAGCACAAATACCTCCACTTCTTACACTAAAAAAAGTTTTACAAAATATCTGCTAAATATTCTACATCCCAAATACCAAACTCACTCAAAGAGAATGAAGATGAAAGTTTAGTTGTCTCCCACCAGAGCCAACAGACTGTCTTCCAGTATCCCTTCGATTGTTCCTATTGACCATTTCCCTTGGTAAATGTTTTAATATCATATAAATTTTTCCATTAGTCCTCAATGGTCCTGTCTACACTTATTCCCAAACAAGAACTGCCACCTACAATTTTCTGCCACTCCTGCATCACTGTGCAGACCCTCTCCCCAAACCCAACAGAGGTTCCAGCACTTTGCCAGATTTACTGTCATGGTGTTAGTACAACCCACTTCCTCACTGGCTGTGCCAGAAAACCAAAGGGTTCAGCAGAAAGGCAGCAGGTAGCAGGCAGGCCAGTAACAACTTGTGTGCACTGGAAGCAAATCACTCAACGCTGAAATATTGTTTAAAAGAACACTTTTGTAATTCCTCATCTCTCAAACAGCAAAACAGAAGTACACATTATTATATGAAAACTCTTTTGTAAACTAAGTAACCTCCAAATCAGATCTACTGTCAGGCTGTCCCTATGGTTCTGTGTGTAATGGATTACTGTAGAACTAATAAGAAAAAACTTCATTAGGGCTTTTCTTTTGGTAAATCAAAAGTAACAAAATGAACAGACTGGTAACATTTTGGTTATTCACTTGAATACACCAAAGATAGGACACAAGGGAAAGAAATGCCAACTATAATTGCAAAACTTTCAACCACAAAGGACTTGAAAAATAATTGTTGGCAAATATGTTTTCTGTTATTAGACATCTATGTTAAGATCTGAAAACAACACAAGCATATACTATATGCAACTTTCTAAAAAAGTTTATACATAGCCAAATGTAGCAGAAAAATAATTCCCATTATAAACACTTACATGAACATGACAGAAATAAATGATTTTATCAAATGAACATGGACAGTTTAGGCACATTCACATCAACACTGTACTCATACCTAGCACACCCTTAAGAGAAAAAAGAAACCCAAACACTGTCAAAAGCCCAAATATCTTCCCTAAAATATAAACCAATATAAAGATTAGCATGAACAAACAGACAACAAGAAATTACTACAATTTAATCTAACATATCAATCTGTATTGAATATTCTTTTAACACATACAAGTCAGATGACTGAACGCTGGTTTTCTGTTCCCCCCATGAAACACTCTCTTATCATTTCCTGGCTGCCATTTGATATTTCACTGGCAGAGGGTGGGTGGGTGGAAAAGCGTTCTTTTTCTAGTTCAAGTATTTTAAGAGAAAGTCATTGAGTGAGGAACACCACATTTTAAGATATAAATTTAGTCTGCATCATAAAATTTATTACTAGACTAAGGCAATTTCCTAGCCACACACAAGAGCAAATTTAGTACTCCAGTTCAACAATTAGCAAGATGAATCAACAGCCCGTGGGAGGAGGGAAGACTTGCCTCAAAACAAATTACAATTTTTCAAAATTCTGGACCAGCAAGCTTACTGCATTAGGAAATACAGAAATGAAGAGAAGACATTTCCTCATTTGAAGCATCATTACATTCATTACATTAACAGTCAGCTTGAGCAGAGAGCTCAAACATGCTAAATCCCAAAAAGTCCTGAGAATTTGCCCTGTAAGTCTGCACAAAAACTCACAGCTCAGACCATGTCTTCTAATACTCTTCCCTGCAGGAAAAAAACCAAACCACAGAAGTTCTTGTCGAGCTTTTGGATATGAAGCTGTAAATTTACTCACTAGTCTACTGAGTATGCTATGTGAAGAAGGGCATGTAAGAAATCACAGACACAGGTTTTCATTTTCTATCAAGCTATGCAGAGCTGAAAGAAGGCATAAAACACACGTAGTACAAAGAAAATGTAATAATGCTTATATATAAAGCAAATTGTGAGTTCCCTGAGCTGTGAAGTTCCATTTCAGTTCTCCCCACAAAGTTTTCCTCTACACAATTCATCTGTTTTCAGTAAGCTATTTTTAAAAAGATCACCTACAAACTTTAAGAGCAGAATTGTGGATCATAACACTGCATAATTAATTTAAATCAGAGCAATCAAGGTTTTACAGCTACCTTCATGCTTCAGCACATCCTGCGTTTACTTTTGAAAATGAAACAGGAAGACACTGCATTCTTAGACATTCACCTTCTTCCCACCTTCCCGCTAACGACTGACAGTGACAAAATACAAGACAATGGATTGTCAATACATTTAATTTTCCATTCTCTGTTGCATCTTTCAAAATTTTCTCAGAGGAAACTATTTCAGTCTGCTTGGATAATTCACTGAGCGAGTATCTAACTAAAGGAATGCAAACAAAGGTTATGAAAACAATAGTGTAGTCTGTACCAGACTCAACTGAAGTTTTCACATAAACAGATGCCAAAAGTTACGCAGTTTACATTGCAAATATAAATCTCAGGTAAAAATGCTGCAACTGAACTAATGTAAACTCAACCCATGCTGCTATACGATAAGGACAGCCAAATGACAATGCAATTCTTGTCTGTCATATGACAGTTATTTTCAGCCAAGTAGAACTAGTTTCGTGTTTCTAGTATAGTAACAGCTTCATGGTACGTAAATCCAGACTGCTTCAGCTGAAAACCCCTAGTCCTGTTTCAGATTTTCAGCTCTTAAGGAGCATTTTGTAGTCACATCAGGGTGTAGCAGACAAAACTTTGTGCAATGACTCATTATATGGGAACGTTGGTCTTACAAAGGTTATTTATATAACAGGAGTTCCATTTGAAAAATAGTGTGTTTAACATTTGCTGCACAGAACTTTTAATACTACCTATTTAGTTGACAGGCATCCAAATGATGTAAAAGGTGTCACTACCTCCAACAAAACACATCTCTAAAGATGGACTCTTTCTATTTGTTTTTTCTTGCTAGTACACTTAATATTTAAGCAGATACTTGCATTTTATGCAGGAAAGATTTCTTACCATTTGTAAGCCATAAATGCGAGACTGAAAGCTAATTTAAATGACAGCTTAAAACACAAAAGAAAATGATAGAATGATTCAGCTAAGAAGAGACTTCTGGAGTTCATGCAATCCAACCACGCACTAAGAACATGGTCAACGTTTAAACTGAATCAAAATACTGAGAGTTCATATGCCTGATGATTTGATAGGTTAACACATCTGTTAAAACGTTGTAAGTTAGATACGCAAACTGGTATTATAAATAGCTCCCACTCAAACTTTGCTTCCCCACAAAGATACCTCAGCAGCATTATTTGCCACCCTTTTTCCAAGAACAGCCTCTTTGTGCAGGCCATTGCTCCATCTCACTTTAAACCTGAGCACAGGCTTCCGCCACCTCCCTTTTGTAGGCACTGGCACTTGTGTGGTCTCACAGCAAATTCATGGAACTCATCCAGCTGAACACCCAACTTGGCAGAAAACTCACAATTAGTTGGCCAAGTAAATTCTAATGTTGGCACAAGGTGGCACTGGGAAAGTGTAGTTGGATGCAGAACACCCTTTTTGTCAGGAGTGCACATTTACTTCATTTTGAAACTGCAGAATCAGACCCTTTACTAACCCCCAGATCCTCCTCTCTTCAAGCATGAATGCAGAAATGCAGAGCAGAGCCTACAAATAAAATTTAAATTATCCTAAATAAGGACCAAGTAGAAAGAAGCTTTAACATTCTCACTGCTGCTCAAATTTTTAACTGTATCACAGGAAGGACACAGAGAGAACAAAACAAAGCCAACCAACCAACAAAACCCATGCCATTTAAAATGAAAGGAAATAAAAACTCCACCAATGTAACAAAGACTAAAAGACTGGTACATGAAGCTTGATACAGCTCTTGGGAATAAAACGCCACAAGTAGGCTGGGGATGGGGATCAAATGATGTGCAAGAAGGCTTAGGAACACCTCTTTTCCTCCCTCTCCCAGGCACTCTATTAATGGGATTCAAGAAGAGATGGGACACAGCTTCTTACCTGAACCCTGACATTAGAATGGAAAATATAAGGCCTTTATAAAGGAACAAGGGATCAAAAAGTATCTTGAAAAGCTGAGGTAAATGGAAGAGACTTCCCAAGGCTAGTGCGCTGGTTCAACACAGGCCCCTAAAGCCAGGAAATGGTTCCTAATTCTTGAACCTTGCTTTTGTAATGAGGTCTTACAAAGCAACTTAAATCTGAATTAATTCCAGCCAGTGGAGTAGAAGCCTACTATCAGATATGTCCCTAGCTAATGGGGCAAGTTTGTACAATCCCTCTTTCCACTCCTGATGATCCATCCATTATGCCAGCTAAGAAACAGAGAGAATGTGGCACATGCCAGAAAAGGAAACCCAACAAATTCAAGTTAGTTATTTTCAAAAAGTAAACAAACATCTTTAATTACACTATCATCTTTTCCTACCTGCCCCAACAGAACTTCATGAGAGGTCAAGGCCTCCTCAAAATAGTTAAGATTATCTAAGAAATGGAAGTGCAGATGCTTTTTTTTCCCCTACAAAACAAGAAAAGCATTTAGCGCATGGCAGATGGAACCAAAGAAGGGTCCTGGATCAGCTCATGCCATCTTGGGTAACTATAAAGTCTGTCAAACACATAAATCTGGCAATTGGGTTTCACCATTTCACACACTTTTAGCAAATTCTTGGTTTAATTCCTCCCCCTTGTTTCTTATCAAACATTTTCTTTCTCAACTTCACAGAACTCCCTCCTCAGTCAACAGAAAAAAGTCTTACCCAGAATCAAAGTGCCATATGATCTAAAAGCTATACAAATGATAAAGTCTCAGACTTCTCTAAACAGTTCAGCTTCAGTTGTTTCAAATAAAAGCACTCTCCCCCTATTCTTATCAAAACAGTTTCCCCAGTGTTATTCACATATGATTCTATGTTGAACACACCAACTCCGTATATCCTTTACTTTCATTAAGTGTTCACAAACAGCACCCAAAGATAAGGATTTAATTTTCTTCTTTGAAGTGGTACAGTATTTACCTTGAATGTGGAAAAGCAGCCCTACACATCCTACATTTGAAATTCTGCTGCCCTTTCAAGCTTGGTACACAACCCTTAGAAGCTGGCCCCTGCTAGGCCACAGGAAAGCTCCAAAGCTGCTGGAGGGGTATCCATTCTCCACTTCCTTAGCAAAGGATAGTTAGTATCAGATTTAATTTGTATTGTCCAAAGGTAGAGAAAAGCAAAGACAAAGATAAGATACCTGTGGTATCTTATCTCTGTATCTGAACTAGCAATGTCTCATACCAAATCTATTATCTCTGTATTATGTCCAGAAGAATCACATTCTTCTATGGATTTCCTTTTATCTACATATCAGAACATAACAAATCACCGGTACAGATTAATTCACAATCATTAACTTTTGTTTTCAGAACCTTATACACAACTATAAGACTCTGACAAACTCATTTCAGACACTACAGAGGATATTTAGAAATTAGCATTCTTTTAAAACTTGCTATTATTTGAAAGAAAGCTTTTTTTAAAGAAATAGATTCAGTATGGGTATACAGCCAGCAAAGCTCAAAGGAAGTTATAACAAAGGCAATTTCAGCAGCTAGAGAACTAGTGATGAATTGATAAATGGGAGATAAATAATTTGGTTGATACTAAAGTTTAAGTCAAAGAATTTTGTCTTACCAGAAACAACTTACCACCTCTTCTTTCATTTTGAAGAAAAAGAACAGGACACCAAAGAATTGTTTTGAACACTTCAAACGTATAAAACAGGCTTTCATTACTATAAGCAGCAATGAAAATGTTTTGACAAAAACCCTGATTCAACTTTATTACCCAGAAAGCTCTCATGTTAAAAATAAATTTAAAAATCTTAGATTGCATACCCCACCACACTGTGATATGCCAACAATCTAAAAAAGCAGTTGTAATTTAAAGTGAGAAGAATCTTGTAGAAGAGGCAGAAAAGGTTGACTGTTATCCTAGATTTCTTTTTCTTCCACAAAACCTCAGCCTCTACACACAAGATCTTCCTGACTCCTGCATTTTCAAATATGGTTAAAGATGGGCCAGTGCTCATATGCAAAGGCACTCAGGCATGGAAACAATGCTAGCAGACTAAAATGCAAAATTAAAAAATACCAAACAAGCAAACAAAAAAAGCCTACAGAGACCTGTACATATCTTCCTTAGTTATTCAAACAAACTGAATATTTAAAGAACATTTACAGTAGTCTGAAAACTCATCAGTAGTTTTTATATAATAACAATTTGTTAGATGAAAAAAGAATGCATTATACATATAGATTTAGAAAGCCTGTGTCACCTACAAAGAGTTCAAGGGCTGTACCAACACTTCCAGGCAGATGGTTTTCATTAGTAAGTTTGATATCATGCTCATAAACGTCAACTCAACATGTGTGTTCCTACCATAAATATTTTGGGAAGGATCTTTATATATGACTAACATAGTGAGGCTCACCACATTACTAGGTGAGAGAAGGTGTTTTGGGGCAGACATCATCTCAGCATAGCTTTAACAGACTGAGTTTGAAAACTCTGAGAAATGGGGAGATAGGATCAATTCTCCAACATTTTTTTTCCCCCTTTGGTTCTCCATTCCCAAACCCATCATTTATGTTTCTCCTAACTATGGGGTACTCTTAGGTTGTCACTCAGGTTACCTAAATTTCAACAAGTAATACTGAACCAAATTAAACTTCTTCCTTGAAGAAGAAAGCCCAACTACAAAAACACACACAACCCACAATACACATATGTGCCTATTCATACACTATGAATCAGCTAGAACAGAATGCAGTTTAAAATGAAAAATCAGGCAGAAGAAGGACACAGAGTTCAGTTGTGTAAGTACTCACACATTACTACTCTATTCTTACTCACACCCCTCAACCTTTCCAGATACAGGCTGGCAGCCCAGAGCAATGGCCACGTGCAACACTCACCACCCAAACTGATTAGATGGTGCTTAACACTAAGTTACTGTACATGGGAGTAATTTTTCTTATAAATCACCCTTTGGTAAATTCCATCTAACATGCTCAACTAAGTCAGAGAATCAGAACAATGTGTCACATGTCTCAGTGTCTTCAAATTTCATATGCTGTAGAAAAACCCTCCTACAGTTTCTACAGCTGCAGCAAAAACGGCAGTAACCAAAGGTATAACAAGAAGAGGAACATCTTTTTCTTCTGTAGCAAATAACACACATTGTATTGTAGAAATCCACCTCTTTATCAGGTTTACTGAGTACATAACATCCATCAGCAGAGCCTCTTGGGAGATTCCTGTCCTGAACCATCTAAGATCTAGGGAGCAAGTCTGATTCTGTATCATCAAGAACTCTTTGTATCAAATACACACAAGAGCATAACCACCTTAACCCTCTCTGCAAATGTCACTCAGTACAGGTGTGATCCTGCAGTTAGAGCTATCAAACCATTTTTCTTCCACAAACACTGGCTCTGCCCTTCTAATACAAGTAAAAATCTTTGTTGCTCTAACCATATAATTGAACATTATCTCCTGTCTCTAGGTGTAGCAGTGGTACAGCACTTCAGTGGTGACCCACAATGCTCATAATCTACAAAAACTTCATACAGCTTCCCATGAGAAAGAACACCTACCAGATTTCCTTACAATAGTACTCCAAATATGTTTAATTTAAAAGGTAATGACACCTACTTAGATTTAGGCCAGCCTTTTCCTTTTTCTTAAGTAAATGAGAAAATAAAACAAGAGAAAAAAAAAAAAAAACATAAAAATCACTCCAAACTAGAGCAGAAACTTAAGCAAGTGTGTAGGACCCAAAACAGCGCAGACTTGTAATTAATGTTCTAGCATGTCACTGCTTTTACTACAGTCACGTACAGTATTTCAGTTTCTGTATAATACATACTTAGGATTACAAAAAAAAAAAGTCTAAATCTGTTTTCAGAATCAATTCTTTAAAAATGCTAAGATTTGTTCCCATTTTGGTCCCCTGCTGATAGTTGACAGACTGCACAGAGATACAGCTCCTGGTACCAGGCCAAATTTACATTTAATCTGGGGAAAGCAAATTCAGCATGGCTTTTTATCTCTATATTGAAAAAAAAACAGGAGCCAAAGTTTCACTAATCCAAAAACATGTTGAACATAATATGTTGACATGGTATGAAAGTGGCACTGAGCAACAAGAACCACTGCTAAAATGGAAAAATTAGATTAACTTTTTTGGCTGATCTGAGATAGAACAAAGTAAATTTGTTATGCACCTTAGATTAATTACTTCCATTATCGTTTTGAAAATAAAAGGCAACATGATACCTGGCCTTTAAAAAACCTAAAAGTCCTGGTTTCCTACCTTTGCTCCTCTATGTAGTGATACTTACATTGCCACTTTCCTTATACACACGTTTGTTTATCAATTACATTCATTCCAGTATAAAATACATCTGGTGTATAAAAATGCTGCAAATAACGGGGAAATGTCTTTCTCTAAAGATCTTTTCATTTTTTAAAATGTCTTTATTTAAAGACAATTTTGATCTCCAGTTCTTTCTCATTGTAGAGTTCTGCTGCCTAGTTCTAAATTACTTGGAAAAGCACCCACCTCTGCTCCCTCCTACCCCATATAATCCATGACACCTTTCAAACACACAGCACAGCTAGAACTACATGTTAGCAAGTCTATGAGTACAGATCTTATTTTTTAAAAACAGTAAATGCAGTATTTTTCAGTGCATACTTATTTGCAGTTAATTTTGTGTTGACATTTTAAGTAACATAATTTGTATTCATGTTGAATTAATTCACTTTACACAAACAGTACAGAATATTCCTGATATATAACCACCTGCTCACAGAAGAAGAAAATCTAAATCAGGAAACTAATAATTAACATTACAAACTCTATCTAGTGTGGCGGCACAACAGTATCATTTTCAAACTACAACTGAGCATACTGCCAGCAGAAAAACATTCTCCTGAAATAATCACTTTTTAAAAAATAAATAACTGAATGCAGTATTATTGAGTACTTAATATGAACCACTAAAGCAACAGACCATACAAAGGTGTGTGGGTAAAGGGAATCATATCTAACACACAACACTAAAGCTCTTCTCCAATCAAGGGCACAGGAAGATAACACACGTCAAATAAATCTTTGAGATACCACATTATTTTAGTTGAAAAATGGTTTATTACACCTCAGTACTGGTCCCAAGGGAGTACAAAGTTTCCTATATTTAAAACACAGCATTGTCCTACTCAAGCAATTTAAAATTTACTTCCGTAATCAGAAACCAACTGAATATACTTCAGTTTAGAGCTCACACTGAGAGGGATCAAGCTCATTCATCCCTGTAGGAGACGTCAGGTTCCATCCAGCAGCTGTTATGTCAAATATGACTGAAATTCATAAATCTCCAGGAAAATACACATAATGCAGAAGGAAGAACAACAAGCAGTTTTTCAAGATCCATTATGGAAGCAGCATAAGACTCACATAAATCTTAAGGACTATGACAGCAGATATTGAGTACCTCTTTTGATTTACACGGGTCTTCAGTTCTCAGCAGTCTTGTGTTTTCCAGATCACATTTATTCTGGAAGCTACTTTTATGTGAAAGAAGGATGCTTCAAGAACATAGCAAATACATCAGCAGAAAGAAAAGAACCCAGATCTTTAAAATTTAAGGACATGGATAAAGAGGGAGGAAAAAATAACAAAAAAAAAATCTACACCATTTGCCAACTGGTGTGTGAGAGGATCGCACTTTTGGGATATCCTGCATATTGATCAGCTATTTTCTCATGATGACATAGGATATATGCAGGTGCTTGCAAGAGATTTTTTTTTGCCACTGACTTCAATCAGGAGGCCCCTTTCTAAATCTTTAGTTATTTGGACAATTCCACACAGAAATTAACTGCCATTTTATCAAAGGTAATGAATTGCGACTTAAAATAAAACTTACACACAGCACTAAGTCTGAATATCTACGGCTCAGTTACAGCAGATTGTTACTATATACAAGCCTTCACTACAAGCCAAATCTAGCTTCAATCAATTAATTTTAAATGCATTGTCAGAACATTTCCATTATATTGCTGTGTGATTACAGGAAAAACCACACAACATACAGGTAATGTAAGAGCTATTAACTACATTAGTTGAGACTCACGTCTCTGCTTCAAGAGGTAAAATTGCCTGTACATCGTACTCGTTTTTATCATGATCTTCCACCAGAACTTTGGCAAAAGATATGATGAAAGAGGAGTAAAAGACTCCAGTCTCACACCTACCCACTCTATTCTCTCCTATAACTTCCATAGTAGAGCTAGAACAGGTCACATCAGGTATTGCAATCACATGAAAACAGCTACTTGGACTCATATCTCAATACTGCTGGATGCACAGTCACTGCAGTCCCTAGAAGACATGTGGGTGACTACAGGTCAGGAGCAGAGAGCAGTCAATAAAGGAATCGCATGGAAAGAATCGGCAGAAACCCTCAAGACTTCGGGTATGGGCACTAAGAGAGCAGCAAGCTCTGCACAGCGCATCACAGGGGCAGAGCAGGGCACAGGGAGGCCTGGATGCACACTGGCACTGGCAGCTGGTGGCATCAAAAACATCATTAATCCTCCAAAGGAGAAATTACAAACAAAAGGTATTCAACTTTAAAGCTGGATTT
>VYXD01008114.1:1330965-1456373 GCA_013397195.1 Hylia prasina | reverse complement strand
GCCGCTCGCTCATCCCTCCCTCGGCCTGCCCGGGAAGCGCGGGTTCGCGCTGCCGCCGGGAGCCGCTCGGGCCCCCTCACCGGCTGCGCTCGGGGCCATCGCTGCGCGGCCTCCGGGAATGCGGGAAGAGGAGCGCGGCTCTGCGGACCACCGCCAGGAAAGGGGCTCTTGGTGGGTGACAGGAGCAGGACGAGCGTGCCAAGGCGTGTGTGCGTCTGCCGCTCTCTTCAGTCACGTACGCGGCTGGACGGTTTCTACCTGTTACGCCCTTCGATAACAACCTTGGTGTCTCGCTTTGTTCCCTGTTGATGGGTATTATTAAAGGAGAGACTGATCAATGCCTCGCAGGAACCAGACGCTGGTCACTCCGCGCCTGAGTTACAACAGGTGTTTCCTGAAGCTTTGCTCACACATCCTCACATAAAGCTGCCTCCTCTGTCACGTTGTTAACACACACGAGTACCGAGGGTGGCACCCACTGTCTCGGGATTTGTTAAACCGAAAAAGCTGATTTTATAACAGGCTTCTGTCCTGTATCCCTTTAACACCTGGTTCCCGCACCATTCCTCCTATCATTCCTTTACCTTTTCAAATAACTTTAGTGTACCCACCAGTTTGGTAAGAGGCAGCTGTTGCTTGTCTTTAGCTGTGTCCTAATCGGTTTGCTGGTACTCACTCAAAGATTGAACTCCGTATTTACCAGGAGTTTGGTTTTGGTTTATTTTGTTGTTGGGAGGGGGGATGTTTGTTTGTTTGTTTGTTTGGGGGTTTTGTGTTTGTTTTTATTATTTTTTATTTATTTATCTTTAAATAGCTGACCTTTCACTTAGTGGGAATGAGGGTCCTTTCTCCTCTCTTCAGATGCCAATTTTCACAAAATGTGTTCGACTTTGACACTCAATATTTGCAGACAGTGAAGAGGGGACAATGACTTTAGCCAATAGGCTGAAAAGTTATGAAAACATACACAAATGGACTAATAGGAAAGCTGTATGAGCTTCATTTTCTTCGGAAGTGAAAGTAACCTCATCTCAATTATCTGGAGAAAGGGAAAGTCAAAAAGGCAATGGCATCAAAGGAAAAGTTGTTTGCTTAGTGTGGCAGGGCAGAATTGGAAAAAGAATCCATATTTTGATAACTGAATGTTTTCTCATCTTTCCAAAATCCCTGCCTGCCTGCCATCAGACTCAATGGACCACTCTAAGCTAAAACAATTTCTGGCCATAGACTCCTGCTCTTCTTTACTTCCTCTTTACCACTGACACTGTATGTTCCCCATCTGTGTATTTAAATTACTCAGGATGAATATTCAGATCAGCCAAATGATACAAAAAGATGTAACAAAATCAGCAATTTACAACTAGGTGGTAATCTAAGCTTTGAAATTATAATTTACTTTGGGTCTTCTAGAGAACTCAAAACTACTACAGGCTGTAACCATGAAGGAACTGAAGAGCACCATAAGACCTTAGGAAAGCTTGTGACCTTGAACTGAGAGTATCGAGTATGATGCTGTGACACCTTTAGACACCAGTGAAATTAACTACAGTAAACCTGACTGATTTACTGCATTTATTGAATTCCTGTTCTAATTACTTACTCTACTTACAATGTGACTTTAATGTCACTCACTCCTGAGTTTCAGTAACACCTAGTACAAATGGCCACATTGTATGTTGGCTCCCTCCAGTACAACCAACACTATTAATACTCTCTCATTTTTTCAAGTCTTTTGTTCTCAGCCTTGGAGTCCACTGTCCATTTTATTTCTCTATCCGGCCTCACAGTATCTGAGTCAGAATAACTGCACCACAAATTAAAATGAAAATTCAAAATGAGAGAAAAGAAAGTGGTTGAATAATGTGATATTTGGCAAGTAACACTTTACCACAAGCTACATATTATTACATATTATTCTGCTCTCATGTATGTCCAGCGTGCATTTTGAAAATGAGCTGGATATAGAATTTAGAGGAGTACCCCATACAGTCATATTTAATACAACGGAGAAACACCACAGGAAATAAAAATTAATCTAGTAGGAGCATTTAAGATAACAAATGTAATATAATTGTAGACCAGGCAGCCTAGCACTGATCCTGCACAGAGTAATTCATTAATCGATGTGGAAGTTTGATTAGTCAGAACTAAAAGTGGTGATTATGTGCCAATCAAATAGGAAAACAGAAGTAAGATCTTGTAGCATGAATTTGATAACGTTTATCTGTAACCTCAAGAGGAAGTTCTGATAAAGAGGTTACTGTTGACTTCTAAGAACTTTTGTAGATAACTGACTTGGGCCCACACAATATTTTGATGAAAAAACTGGGTGGTATGAAATTAGCATAGCCATTGTTGTAACAGAGACAAAAGACTCTTGTTAAAATCAAGATATAAAGGCTGCTGCTAGGGGATAAATTAGGGTTAGTTACTCCAGTATAAAATTTTTACTAAAATGTTCTGGATAAAAACTAGTTATTTGTTTATTCTAATATTGGAAATGGTAATTTACATATTTCCTGATCCTATATTTTAAAATTTAGGAAGGTAGTCTTTTGTGCATCAGGATCTCCTGAAGATAATCACTTATGGCCCAGAGATTGCTCTGGCTTCTCCCTAAGTATCCTACAATCAGTTGTATCAGCTACACAACTGATTATATTCATTTCATTTAATAACATTTATTCTTTCCACATCCTGCCTTTTTTAGGCCTGTTGCATTATTAGAATAAATGAATGCTTTTTCTTTGCAACATTCCTTTATACCCATTCTTAGCCATATGTTTGTTTCTCCTTTTTGCTCTTTCAAATGCCATAGCTTTCATTGCAAAGTAGTGTCATCCTATGTTTACCTTTACATTGCATCACCAGCAGTTTGCCATGAAGATTTTTTTTGCCGGTAAGTACCAGAACTACTCTCCAGAATAACTTCCCAAAAGATCTTTTTTGTACATAATTTTTGACAATGAGAAAAAATACGAAAATTCAGTTTATGTGATAAAAAAGAAAACCTAAGTTTTCCCGACTTCTTTGGATTTCACACAAGAAAACCTGTTTTGGAAGCGGTTTTAATTGTTACTTCATGACCATTTTCAGTAATAGTTTATTTCCCTGAAGAACAATATGTGGTATTACACCTTATTTTACCCAACAGCGTCATTGCAGTCTAATGGTTCTCTCTAGACTTTTGCACTATTGAAGAGAAATCTTTATTGAATAGAAATCTGAGAATTTTTGCTGAGGAACATTATCCTTTAAAAAATTGAATTATTAATGAAAATATAATTTACATGAAATTTTATCCTAGTAGATTCTCATGATGGAATACTCTTTACTTCTGTGTTTGATTTTATGCAGCTGTCTCAACCTGCTCCAGATTATCTAGTGCAGACCACAAATATTTTTTTCCTGCTTTAAATTACCTAATATATAGCACAAAGAAGAGTCAAAAGACTCTAACATACATGAGCTTCTGTTGTTTGGAGAAAAACTATGTATGTCTGATCCCTGCTATCACCTAGGCTGGCTTCAGTTTCACTGAATGCATAAATTGTACTCTCATGACAAGATCCTCAAATATTTATTGTTCCTGAAATACTTTCCACTAAAATGTGTTTCTTAACAAGTTTTTGCAGTAATTATAGTCTCTTTTTCCCCCTCACTGGATTCTTACAAGTTCAAAACTAAATACACAAACTTTACTGCAGATGATGTGGATGCAGAGATCCACATTGTTGCTGTTTCTATTTATGAATCTGGAGGGCTAATGTCTAAAAGCATTTTGACACTTTGCAGGAGGTCATTTATGCTTGTCTGCTGATAGAAATATTTAAATTTTTTTCTCATCTTCAAAAGACCTCAGCAAAAAGTGGTTGGAAGAGGGCGCAGGGGGGAGAAGCCTACAAAGCCTAAATTCTAACAAGTTTCTTCCTTCATTAAAAAAAGAAAAAAAAAAAGACAAGTGTTTGGGTTTTTGGGGTTTTTTTTAATAATAGAAGAGTCATGATTTTTAAGCCTGGTGGAAAGTTGCCATGATGTCCTGTTGTCCCTCTGAGGGGTAATATTTCCAGTAACTTTTTAGTATAATTCTGTGATGTGTCATTCCACAGAGGCGAAGAAAAACACAATTGCTTCACAGGCTTAGAGGAACATTGGAAGATAAAAACAAACAAACAAAGTTTATTACTACAGAATATAAAAAGCTGTGCTATTATATCTTCCTGTTTTTCAGATAACAGTGCAGGTGGAGATGGAGATATATGTACCAAGCCAGACAAGAGAAAAATTTGTAGATGCTGAAACAGTAATAAAATTCTCAGGGCTACCAAACTCCTTGCTTACAACACTCTTCTTGGTTGGAAAATCTAGGGCATCCTTTTATGTTGGCTTTACACAACGGATATGTGTCATTTTATTGCCTGTATTCACTTGAGTCTAACACACATTTTATAAAAGCAGTCGAACCACTGGTGCATTCTTTTTCTCCACTACAATGGTGACACATTGTAGTTTATTTCAATACATGGTGGATACATTTAAGCATGCACAAATTTTAGTATTGTTACTTCAAAGGTGCTATTCTTATATTCTCATGCAGCAGTTAAACTTCAGTTTGAGCCCTAGGTTTAAGGTTTGAAAAGTTCTTTCCAGACCCTCTAGTGGCGCTTTCCCACATCTGTATTTTTTCTCTTGTCTTAGAGATGTCTGACTAGTATACTATCTCAGGGCTAAGAGACAAAGCTATTAGCAGCCAAAACTGATATTTTAACTTTTTTTTTTTTTTGCAGTAAATACATGTGCATGTGCTAAAGAGTAGGCAAGAGAAACAGAACTTGAAGAAAGCTGCTTCTTCTATCCAGTTTTTTTGGTATCACTGTCACATTGCTTATTTTGTTGTGTTTGCTATATTGTTGTTAAAAATAAATTCAGTCAAAATGTTGTTTTGTCCTTCAGTCTCTGTACACAGCATTTCTGTAGAGATGCCTGGTCCCATGTGTTTATAACACTGTCATCACTATGTCTAAAGAGCTCTTTGAGTTAATCCAAGATTGCTTTTATGCCTACTTTTATTTGTTTGGGGGAAAAAAAAACGTTAAAAAAAAAATTACAGGAAAGTTCAGGTTGGAATGGACCTTTAAGGTCATTCAATTCCAACTCTCTTGCCATGGGCATGGACATCTTCCACTTATCCAGGTTGCTCAGAGCTCCATCCAGCCTGGCCTTGAACACTGCCAGGGTTTGGGCATCCAAAACTTCTCTGGGTAGTCTGTTCCAGTGATTCACCACCCTCTCAGTAAAGATTTTTTTCCTCAATATCTAATCTAAACTCACCTTCTTTTAGTTTGCCTGCACTCCCCCTTGTCCTGCCATCACATGACCTTGTCAGAAGTCCCTCTCCAGCTTTCTTGCAGGCTCCTCTCAGGTACTGGAAGGCCACAATTAAATTATCCCAAACCATAAAAGGCTTATAAATATTTTAGTATCCATAGGTGCTTATATTTAATGGATGTCATTTAGCCCTTAAAAGTCATACTTACTTCTTGCAGGCTCCTCTCTTTTGTTTTGTTTTGTTTGGTTTGGTTTGGTTTGGGATTTTTTTGGGGGGTTGGGTTTTTGTGTGTTTTGTTTATGTGTTTTGGTTTTTTCCAAGAAATTATCAAGATGAGCGGTTTTTGCTCATAATTGCATGCTTGATTTTTCTGCTACATGAGAAAGGAAAATATTTCACAGTTTGGACAAGTGAAAACTTTTACGGCTTTCTTAATTCTGGAAATATGAATATGAGGCAAGGTATCACGGGTTTGTATGTACTTGTCAACTGACTATTTAAGGCCAAGTGTAAGGGGTTACATTTTATCTCTTTGAAGTCAGCCACAAACTCCCATTGAACTATGGCAAGAATATTTCTCAAATGCAAAAATGCCTCTTCCTTTGCTGTTTTTCCCCCACTCAGTAGTAAGTTTTCTACAACCATCAATATTAGCAGTAGTAGTTACATATTAACTTTTTCTTTTACACTCTGAAAATCGGGAACAAAGTTAAAAGAACCCGGAGGAATTTTCACTTGGTCTTTTAAATTGCACGTGTTAATGGGTTGTAAATATTTGCTGTGAAATGGCACACACCTTCCCTGCAGGCAACCATCGAACTCATTCCAGGTGTGTTTGATGAGCTGCCACTTGGTCTTTGTTGAAGAAATCAGCTCTGGTATTTGTCACTGGGGGAAGATTATTAGCATTTTAATTTATTTATACAAGTATTCTTCATACCTGCATCTACGCAGCATCTGGATAAGTGGCAGATTAAGCATAGCACCCTTTTACAGGTTTTTTTGCCCTGCAGTAATTGTGTATAACTTTATTAAAAGTTAGTCAGCCACGACGAGGGATGGTTTCATGATACAGTTCACCACTAGAACAGTGGTGCAGGGGAGAACAGCAGTGCTTTAGGGCTTTGAGGGTGCCCTGTTCCCAACTCACAGGTGAGGTCCGAGCTCTCACCTGCAGGCACCAGCTAGGCACCAACTCAGAATCACGGAATGGGCCACGCTGGAAGGGAACACACTGGGTCATCTGGTCTTTCCATCACAGTTCATTAACTCGCCTCTTTTCAGCAAAGACGTGATTGATGTACTACAGTTATTGAAATTAGAATATGACTACTGGATCATCTGGTCCAACCTCCCTGCTCAAGCAGGGTCATCCCAGAGTACACGGGACACGATTGTGTCCAGATGGTTCTGGAATATCACCAGAGGGACACTCCACAACCTCTCTGGTTCCAGTGCATGGCGACCTGTACAGTAAAGAAGTTCTTCCTCATGTTCACGTGTAAATTTCTGTGCATCAGTCTCTGCCCATTGCTTCTTGTCCTATTGCTCAGCATTACCAAGCAGAGCCTGGTTCATGCTCTTGGCACCCTCCCATGGTAACTATACACATTAACGAGTGTCATTAGTCTCTTCTTGAGGCCGAACGGAGCCAGCTCCTTCAACCTTTTCTCAAAAGAGAGATATTCCTTCATCTCCTTCCTTGCGGTCCGCTGGACCCGCTCCAGGAGCTCTATGTCTCTCTTGTACCGAGGAGCCCAGAACTGCACACAGACCCCAGATGTCCCTCAGTAGGGCTGACGAGAGGAGCAGGATCCCCTCCGTGCCGTGCTGGCAGCGCTGTCCCCGTTGCACTCCCTTATCCTTGGCAGCGCAGATTCCGCGGGGCGGGAACCCCTTCCCGGCCGTGCCGCCCCGCAGGCGGCGCCGGCGCATCCATCGCTCGGCGAGCGGCTGTCGGCCCTGGTTGCCGGGGCAGGCCCGCACGCAGCGCCCGGTCCCGGCCCGCGGCGGCGGACGCGGCCTGCCGGCCCCATGGAGGGGGACAAGGTGAGGGGCAGCGCCCGGGCGAGCGGGGCAGGGGCGCAGCGCCGGAGTCTCGTCTGCTGCCCACGAGAATCCCCGCGGCTCTGCTGGGGCCGGTCGGGTCGCCTTGTGTTGTCGGGACGGCGGTGAATCCCCCCCTCAACAGCCGTAGCGAGGAAATCCTTATCCCTCCGCAGAGGGGTGAGGTTGTGCTAAGCGCACATCCTCCTGCAGAAGGGGATAAATGGTTATAGAAATACCCGTTGTTTCCCGTCCTAGATTAAAGTGTGTTTAATAATTGATGCTCCTGTGACTGCTAATTGTCGGGCTTTAGTTCTTCGGGAACA
The DNA here is from genome assembly GCA_013397195.1 of Hylia prasina. NCBI lineage: Eukaryota > Metazoa > Chordata > Aves > Passeriformes > Sylviidae > Hylia > Hylia prasina. Next base: position 1,448,672 of record VYXD01008114.1, on the reverse strand, counting down.
CACGTAACTTTTGCATTAAGGTGTTAAATTATTGAACGTTTGTAGAGCTCCGGAATAAAGGGAATAAAAAAACCACGTGCGCGTGCTAACATCAATTACTGTGTGACGTTTTCACTTGAAAAGGTAGAAGTGCCAAAGCAGTGAGCTAGCGAGTTGTGATGGAAAAGTTAAACTTTGATCTAAAATATTTCAGGTGTGTCGCTGTGAAAGTGCCAAAGAGCCAGAGGCAGTGGCAGGAAGAGCCACACTGAGTGAAGCTCCTTTTGCTGCTTCTGTCCCTCGTGCTCTTACCTGTTTGAGGGCTCTCAAAACGGCAACTCAGACTGGAAATAAGAAAGATAACCTCTTACGTGCAAAAAATAAACTACCTTTCTCTGGCTTAAAAATTAAAGACAGAATTTTGTGTTACTGTTCTTCTGTTTCTTGTTCTTTAGAGTCACATTTAACTGAGTTCTTAAATTAAAACCAGTATGTTCTGAAAACCTCTTTCTAGTTGTGAGTGAAGGAACCCCTGTTAATCTCTTTCAAAATTTATCTAAAGGAACAAGGTTCTTTTTTCCACTGACTGCTTTTTCTTTAGATTAAAGGACTGATTCTTAACTAGTAAAAACGCTCATAGCACTTTTTGAGTTCAGTAAATCTGTGGCATTTCATGTGAGCTGAATGCTCGCAGGTGGATGAATTAAGATCAACCCCAGTGTCATATAAGTAACTAATCTTAATCTGGATTTAAACGAGTATATAAGTACTTCTAAAGCAGCAGAGAGGTGAGAAAGTTCAATAAATCCTTTGAAGTTTGTGTGAAACATTATTGTGTGAACATTTACTTACGGAGGGACAGAGGTCTCAACCCTTTATAAAATATCTCCTTTGCCCTGTTTGTTTATTATACTTCTGCAAAAGCAGAGATTTAAGGGGAAAATCATAGTACATAAGAGCAACAGTTTCTGGTTGTGGTGGGGAGGTGAAAACTGCAGACCCCAGAAAACTGACAAATGCATATTATTGGGTGCCAGAGAACCACCTGTGAATGTTTGCTGTGTGCCTTTTGCCTCAGCTTTGAAATAAGTCTGAAGCTGCCTTATCTGATGTTGTCTGTTGGTTATGCTGATTTTGTGTTATTAACATCATTAGCATTCTTTCTTTTTTTGCTGATACATACCTAAATATTGTCTAAAACCAAAACCTGATTTTAAGTAGGTTACTGTTTGAGAGTATAATACAGCATTCTGCTCTCTTCCCATCCATATCCTTCCTTCCAGGTTACATTCACAAAAGTTTTGTTAAGTTTCTTAGGCTTTGTTAAAGCGTGACTTTAAGAAATTTATCACTTTCGTTTTTACCTTCTCATCTGACTTTCTGCAGTAGTAAATATTTGAATTCTTTGGTTTTTTGCCTTTTTTAAGTATCAGAAGAAAATAAAACTGAAAGGGCACTTTGTTTGTTACAAATACTGCCTTATTGGGACTTCTCATTGACTTCAAAAGTTTACCAGTCCACTGCAATCTTCTTTAAAATCCAAGTTTGAAAAGACAAGATTTTTTTCATGTAGAATAATTTAAAAAATATATATACTGTTAAAATACTGCCTCCATATAATGAATTAACAACAACAACAAAAAATGGGCACTATATGTTAATTTTCTTCCCCCAGTGCAGCTCATAATTACAACACTTGTCAGTGATTATTTTGTTAATCTTCAGTAGCTTTTGCCAAGTCTAAATTTGAGAATAAGGACAAGGCTGATCATGTCACTTTGGATATGGTCATCATCCTACAATGAACTAGTTAAAATATTCAACAGATTAAAATTCTTCCTTTTCCTTAGTGATCTCAAACAATCTGATTTTTTATTTAGTCTATTTAATGGCAGTCAAGCAGCCAAGAGCAGGAACTCTGCAAATGCAGATAGAAGAAATATAACCTGTTTTGCTAGGGAGCACTCTAGTGAAGCAATCGTGTACTTTGATTAGTTTCGTTATCTTTTTGCTTTTTGCCTTCAGTGCTACATACAAATATTTCATGTACAGTCAACTAATGCATGTAGTCTGAGCTTCAGGCTTCTTCCAGGTCCAGTCAGGTGAGATTTACTGTAAATAGATGTTGGAGCTAAATGAAATTACTGTTTGCATGATCCCTTCAGTGATACTTGCCACGTGTACCTTGATGATTTCCTTGGAAATATGATTAATTGTTAAATGATTTACTTCTCCCTGCAAAGTGGTTACTCAGGTTTTTCTGCATTTTCTGTTCCAGAAAAGAACCAAAGAAGATACTTGGAAAGCAGAAGAACTTAGGAAACATCTAAAGGTGGATGTATTTTATTTCTGCTAGTCTTGATGTTAAGCTGTCTTACAGCAGTAGAATTTATTGGCGGTCTGAACATAAAGAGTTGGCTCCTTGTTCTACAAGCCACTCTGCCTTGTGGGATCTGCAGTAGCTCTTTAACACTTCCTGGTGCACCAGGCACTTCCAGTCTGCATCACTGAATATAAATGATACAGGGCTTTAATGTGTTGCTGCTGAGTTCCTTGTCACCACTGACTGTTTTGGAATCTCTCCAGTCCAAGGTTACCCAGAGGCTGGCCCCACTCAGGTCTTTCTAGCTGCATGAGTCATATAAGAGTACCCTACAAATTTCTAAATTAGGTAAATGGAAATAATGCATTGTTACAGTAATCACACAGCAGTCAATGGGGCCTGATTTGCTGGTCACCCAAATCCCAGGTGACAGCTCTGCTTTATATATATTATTCACTTTCCTAAAATGTATATTATCTATTGTGTTTATTATCATCATCTGTCATGTTCATCCTGTGTTTTTAAACTGGTTAGTTACATTATCTTCTGATCAAATAAGCATTCAGGCTGCAGTCAGTTACATCACTGATATTTATACTAGGTTTGTGTTGTATTTTTTAAAAGCTGTTTTCCAATATGTATTATTATTATTATCATTGCATTTATTAGTTTTTTCAATAAGCACAGACATAATGTTAGTATTTACAAAGTAAGCCTAGAACTATATCAGCATTTTAATATGGTCTGGGAAATTAAATACACATTTAGTAACCCAGAAATTTTTTTTCACATGAATATACTCCTATCAAAATAGATTGCTGCATTATATGATTGATCTTTTATTTTACTTCAGGCATTACTACCAGATAGTCAAAATGAAGACCAAAAACACAGAGAAAAGAAACTGCGGCGAGAGAGGACTGTTCATGACATAGACCCTTACAGGCATGAACGCAGAGACAGAGAGAAGAGCAAGGAAAGAACAAGAGAGAGAGAGAGGTTTAAATCCAGTGAAAGGGACAGGGATAAAAGGAGAGAAAGGGAAAAGGAAAAAGAGCACCAGAGAGAAGACCGACAGAGACACAAAGAAAAGGTTCAAGAGTCACATTTGGAGGAGAGACACAGTGTACCAAAACACAAAGATGGGGAGACTGATAGAGAACGAGACAAAAAGCACAAGACATATGAGATAAAGCAAATAGATCCACAAAATTATCTGAAATCACTTGAAGGAAGAGACACAGAACATCACAGAAGAAGAGAAATCAGGCATCGCTTGGGTAACTAACTTTGGGTTGTTGTTGTACTTGGAAATATTTGATATTTAGATAGGAATACTGAAACCATGCTCCATCTGTGCAGAGAGGATAAAACAGGCAGGTGTGGGTACCTACTGGCATGTATATTTTATGGAATGTTTTGGTAACCTAGTTTTATTCTGATGCTTTAAAAAAAATTGATGCTTTTTCCCTTCCTCTGAAGAGAGCATGGATGTCACTGGTTTTGTTGGTCAGTGCCTAGACACTTTCTACTGAGTGATCCATTCACTTGAAGGGTGATTGCTGAAATCAGCAGCATGTATCATTACTCTTACCATTACGGAAGACTGAAGGGATTCATTAAGGGAGAAGAAGGGGAGGGGCCATGTTTGGAGACGGAATTTTAACAGAATTCCTTTTTAGAAAGCTCTTATGTTAGAGGAAGTATGTTGCTAAAATGCTATTTTCTGCATGCTAGAGTTAATTACTTACAGAGTTTGAATATTATAAAATCTGTTCCCTAATTTATACATCTGTTTTCTAGAGGAGGAGAAAGCAAGAACTGATGAGCGAGAGAGAAGACACAAAGCACAGAAGGTAAAGGAAGTTACTGAAGTGTTTCCATAACAGAATAAGATAAAACTGTAGAATAATGAAGAAACTGGATCAGACTGCAACTCCCGAGAAATCCAGGAGATGCATAAATAGTAAGGTGATGACCAGTGTACAAAACACAAACAAAATAAATCTCAGCTACTCGATTTTGACGACGTATTTTGTTCTTTTTTTAAGTAAACATGAAATAAAATTTTCGTAGCAGTTTGGTACAGCTACATCAAAAGTTTCCATCTGCTATTTATGCCTTTATTACAAGGGTAATTGATGAGTGTACATCCTACTTCAGTAGACAATAATTAATTTTTTGTGTGAACATATAATTCAAAGAATTTTCTGTCACAAAGTGTGCAGTGTCCTAGAAGAAGCGCCAGAATCTCAAGTGCAGTCATAATTTGAAAGTTGTTATCATAGGAAATAGGAAGATTCATGTGACAGAAAGATTAAGTACTTACAATTCAGTCATTTTGATGGTCAAATATGAATACATTTGTGAAGATAGAATGGTCTGGGAAAACTTTTTAACCATTTAATATTATTTTCCTCTTTGCAGGATAGTGATTTAAGAAAGAAAACTGAGAAAGTTGTAGCCTACAAAGCTGAAGAAGGTGAACGTGTACACAAGTTAGAGAAACATCAAGAGCTGGATAAAGAAAGAGACAGAAAACACAGAGAAAAAAAAGAACATTCTGTTGGGACAGAAAAAGAGAGGCTTTCTAAAGAGAAAAGTCATAAACATTATGGAAAGGAAGAGAAAGAAAAACATAAATCGAAGAGATCTAAAGAAAAATCTTCCCATGGAGACAGAGGAGGGCCAGCAGCAGAAGCTAGTGGGAGAATAAAAAGTAGAGAAAATGAAAGAAAGAAATATGGTCCAAGGGTAAGTTTTGTTAAAACATTACCTTATCACTTACTTTAATTATTAGCATATTGTCAATAGGGAAATGATAAAAGTGCTAGGGTTTTAAGTCATTATTTTCTGAAATTTGAAGCTAAAGTGGTAGATAAAAACACTACATCTGCATTTAAGTATGCTAGTTCAGAATTGATTGCTTCCATAAAATTTAAACAAAAAAATTGCCTATATGTTAGAAATGTCTTCATAAAATTCTTTTTTGCAAACGCTTCAAAGTGGAGATGTTATAAGGCTTGAGGTCCATTAAAGTTTTTGGCTGCCTTTATAGCAAAAAGTATGATTTTAATAGAAGCAACTTTTATGTCATCTATGAAGGGAGCACAGGCATGTGAATGTAGACCCTTTGTATTTGTGGGGTTTCCCTCTACTTCTGAAGCCATAGAATATCTTTTATGTTCCTAATATGGAGCATGATCTTATATCCTAGAGACTTAATCAATAATTTGTCATTTTTTTACTGATTTTGCTAAGTATTTATTCAACAAAACTAAGAAAAGGAATCTCTAGTGATTTGTAACTCTTAAAATCAAATAAATTTTATGAGACATACAACAGTTGAGATGGTCTAGGGTAGTTTCTTCTGACGTCTAAAGAGTGAAGATGTACAAGCTTCTGAAATAAAAGTTCAGAAATACATTTTCTAGTGACAATATGAGTAATTTTCAGTGTAGGGGCCCTCCGTGAGTAACTGACTGACTTCAGCAGACAACAAAAGTCTATCAGGGGCTTGCTCAATGTTTGACTTGCTAGGAAATTTACTCAGGTATCTGCTAGAGGAGACACATTCTGATGCTTCTGTCCCAGAGTTATGTTTTGTTTTCTGTTTCTGGGTAGAGACAAAGACCTTTATCTTAAACAACCTCTTGTTGAATACATTTTCAAACTTAAGCAAACCTTCATAATACAGAATTTAAGATTCAAGTCCCTCTGCTGGGGATTAAAAGTGCCTGAGACTGTTCTCTGTCCCTCCATCCAGTTTGTGTGAATTGTAGTACGTACTGTTAAAATCTCATTTTTTGGAACAGGCTGGCCACAGCCTTCCAAAGTCAGCCCTTAGCCCCTGCCAGTTTTTAAGAGCATCTTACAAGCAATGACTGAAATAAAAAATGGTCTGTAATTGAAACAATTCTTTAGCAACCTTTTTTGCTGTTTGATGAGAGTACTGCTAATACAGGTTCATATATATATTCCCTCCCAGCATTTCTGACTCTTGAATATTGTGACTTCTTTCACAGAACAGTGAATACAAAAAGGAGGAGAGGATTCAAGAAGAAATGAGCCATCAGCTTGTAAGGTAAATTCAGAGATTTAAAATAATTATATACTAGATGGTGTCTACTAAGATTCAGTCACTACCAAACCAATAAGCATAAATTCTTAATCTCGCATATCTGGGGATAATATAGTTCTTTTTCATAGGCCCAACAGTACAGCAATTACAAAAGAAATCTATGTGTTGCCTCTAAGATTATTCAGATAAAAATACATGTATTTGTATTCCTTTAATTATTTTTCTTCAGCAGGGTAGCAAGAGATGTTTTTCAGTCCTTGTAAACTACATATATATTAATCTGGGCACTTAGTTTCAGAGACAGAAATGCTGTATTTTAGCACCTGGAAATTCACCATGCAGTTATGTGGACACATACAAGGTTCATGATGAACAACATAGGACTCTATTATGTTGTTTAGTTTAATTTGAGTATCAATACTCAGTTCCTATCCTAGATGGTATCTAAAACATTATATTTATATATATAGCAAGTTTGCAATTACATATGAAAGGAGAAGCTCCAGATACTCTCAGTAGGATCAGTTAAATTATGATATTATATTTCTAAGTTTTATTACTAGCAAATATAAATCTTAAGACATTTTCTGTATATTCCAGTACTCTGAGTTCTTTAATTCTTGAGCCTTGTGAAATTCTTACACAACTTTCTGAAGTCTGATGCTCTGGATGTACTGTTGGTTGCAATTCTCACTCTTAAACCCTAGCTTAGCTTCCTGGCTCAATCCAGGTCTGGGTTGTTGGCTTCTGGGGACACTGGCAGTGAAGTCACTACCAGTGTTGGCTGAGTGTTAATGTTAAGCATGGGACAGACCACTTTGGCTGAAGTGAATTTGTGCAAGTGTATTCCTATTGGAATATTTCAGAGTACACATGTTGGGATGCTACCTGGCAGCAGCACTCAGTTGTGTCAGCAGTGCTGAATATTCAGGCAATGTTTTGAAGCTGTTGCTGCTGGGGTTGTGGCTGAGTCATTGTTTGTGCTGGGAAAGAAGAATTTTGCCATTCCTGAATGGCAGGGAAGGCAGTATGGTTTAGTGAGATGTCATGAAACCGTTCAGCTTCAAGCACTGTAATGTTGAATCACTCCAATTTTTTATGACAGGATCCAGCCAAATTTTAATTTTTGTTGTTGCCTTTTCCTGTTTGTCAATCCCAACAGCAGTATATACAAATACTCACATAAGAAGTGAAAATATTCTCTTCTTGAAGTCTGATACTCTCTACTTGCTCTGTATTTATAAAATAATCAATTAGATTATTGAGGAGCAAAGCTTGTTGTTAATTTACTCCTGCTCTCTGACCCTGATTGTATTGTCCTCATAAATAAGACCCCTGAATGAAAAAAACAGGTTTGAAATCAGTCTTTGATTTATGGCTTTTGAGCATATTGCACCAACCTGATCTTGATCTCTGGTTTGCTGCAGATATTAATGCAAGTAATAAATGTGTGGGGTTATGAATTTTTTTTCCTCACTACTTTTTCTTGCCTTTTGATGCAATTATACGTGTTAAGTTTGGACAAAGTTTCTGAGTTCTTTGCTGGTTAATCACTTGGTTGTTTCATTATCCTTTTGTATCATAGAGCTCTATAAAAATACTCGTATATATACTTCAAATATTTCAGGAAATTTCCAACTGTTTTTTCCTTTTCAGGAAAAAAGCCTTTTTTTTTACTAAAACAAATGAAATACCCAGAAAACAAAACTGAAACAGAACTGCTTTCTTATGAGTTAACTAATAAAATTGTTGTTCTCTTTTTGAATAGGACTGTAAAAGATAAAGAAAAACTCATTGAAAAAGAGGGCATGGACACAAGACAAGAGGTAAAACTAAGGAAGAGGAAATGATTTTTGTATTTTGAAATTATTTATTTTAATAATTTTAAATGGACAGGTACAGACAGAACCAAATTTTCAACAAGTCTGAAGCTGTATAGATTTGGGTATATTTGGAATAGTCTGTGCAGATACAGCCTAGCTCTACCGTAAAATTTTTTAGTTTTTGTGATATTTTCAACTGATTGATTCAGCTCATCTTTAAATGTGAATTTCTCTGGTAAGGACCTAAATTTCATTTGTAGTTTGTGGAGAGAAATAGGCAGTTCAGTCCTCTTATATTTGGTCTCCTTTTCCATTATTTTCTCTGTCTTCATTGGCAATAGGAGGCAACCCAGGAGGGAGAAATTCCTACTTAAGGCACAACTCTCAGGGATACTTAAATTCCAGGGGTTTGCATTCTGTGCTATTGATTTTTTTTTTGTATTTGTTGCTCCAAATGCCACAGCCTTCAAGGTATTCCAGCATGACTTCCTAATCCTGCTTTGTATTGACAATATATAGATTTTCTCTATGAATTCTTTAAAGTAGGAACCCAGACAGCGACTGACAGGTGGAGGTTTTTATGTGTAAAAGCCATATGTGTTCCAGATGCATCTGTGTTCTTAATAAAGCTGAGAGCTCTGTAGGCATTTTCTGACACGATCATAGGTAATAAAAACTACTTTATTAGCCTAATAGCTAATATAGACTCACCTTTGTTGAGTGTGTTACTAAAGGTGTCTGTCTAAATGGAATAAGGATTTTTGTTAAAATTGTATTAATTAAACTTTACAAATTAGTTACTGCTGAGTACCTGCAGCCTTGCAGGCAGAAGAAATCAGATTGATTTCTCACAACCTAGGTTATACTGGGGGATTCAGTCAGTTAATAAAGCACTGCAAATGTTGAAACCAGGAAAGTTGCCATAAATAAATGGCATTATTTTAATCAAGTTAATAATCTAGAGAAAGGTAATGAATTTGAAGTTATTGCAGGGATACCATAAATGGAAATCAAGTAGAGGATTCAACGTTAGCAGAATTATTTACGTATAAAAATGATCTTATTCTCTTGTTATATCCATATCTCTGCCTTCCTGATTTCAACATTTGCACTATTTTATTAACAGATGTGTCTCCCAGTATAACTTAGGTGTAGGGATAATTTTGTCTAGTCCTCAAAAGGGCAGGGCAGTCTTACTTTGTTGTTAGCACCATCGATGACATTGTGGGCAACGCAGTAGTTTTTGTGTTTTTCCAATAAAAATACTGGTAGAAAACCAGGTCTTCCTGTTCCTTCTTGGTCTTCCTAAGATAAGGTTGAGTTCTGTTTGTCTTCCTGTACTATTAGTTTAATTCAGTAATTATCACTTGATAATAAGATTTTATTTATCTGTGCAAACTATCTGCTATATGTTTGCTTGAAAATATAGAAATATCTGAGAACAGCAACTATTAATCTATTGTATGCTAAGATTTGGCAGATAAGAGATTTTATTTTGGTAACATTATTTAATGGTTTCATTTCTTTTTCTCATTTAGGAAATTAAAGATACACACATTTCTAATCCAGACACAGGACTTGAGGATTTTTCATCAAATTATGAAGATGACTTTGAAGTAAGTAAAAGTATACAGTTGTCTGTCTGAAGTAATTCCTCAGGATCAAAATAGAGAATAACTTTGTTCATAGAAATAAGCAGGATGTTACATGGTTTTTAGTTAGGTTTTTGGTGACAGTGACCTTAATTTGGCTAACAGTGGATAGTGAGTAATTAAAATGTTATGTAGAAACTCTTTGCTGTATATTTAGTTTTCATCAGAGGTTGGGAACCAACTTTAGTTTTTTTAGTTGAAGTGTTCACAAAATGTTTTCTCTGCCTTTGTGGTTTCAATTATTTAAATGACTCTCTGTGAAGACTGCTGAACTGTTTAAATAATCAGAGCTAATAATTTCAGGTAAAAAATAAAAAAAGCCTGTTTGTTTATCACTGAAAAAATATCATAGGAGAAAGGTATTGACATACAGCATTCACTTCACTAATTTGTTTAATTGAATTCCCTACTGTTAGCTCTCTTTTGTCTACTTTAAAGTTATTAAGACACAAGAGTGTGTGGGATGGACTTTCATTGTGAGCTGAACTAGAATCACCTTTGTTCAGTGAGAGTAGAATTCATCTCCATTTGTGTCAGGAGTGATGATTTCCACTGCTGAGCTGGGCACTGCAGTAGCCCTTTACCATTCAGCGAGGAGAAATAATGACATTTAAGACTTGTTCATATCATATGTGTTAGGGGATTATTTTAGCATGACATGAATTGTCTTAGTTAAGGGAATTTATTAAAGGGTGACCCTTAGGCAGGGAGTGTGGAAGTTTAATAAATGTGAGTGTGCCATTAAAGGACAGCTTGAATTAAATCTGTCAAATAAACAACTTCATACATCCCTGAAGCATCTATGCCCCTGAACACTGTTATTTTATTTCTTTAAAGAACACTATACTATATTTCACCTAAACATAAAGTATCTGCTTTAGGATATTAAATAAAAAGACTATTTTTGGCACTGTAGAACATTGATATTATCTTCTCTTGATTAAAATTACTGCACAATCAAGAGATGCCATTTTCTTTCCATCAGTTATTTTAGACTGCCTTTCAATCAGAAGGTTTATAGCCATCTGTATGAGGTTTTTTATTTTGACACCATTTTATAATTTCTGTAAAAGATCTTGAAAAATGCATCTATAGATTGTGTTTACCAAGTATTGGAAATTCTGTTACTTTCAAAGGACTATGAAGATGATTTTGAAGATGATGAAGACAAAAGTGGTGAAGTAGGAGATGCAGAAGAAAATCTAAGAGAGGTTCCATTTTCCAGAACATCAGAAATTGAAGAAATTCAAAGAGCAATTACTGCAGAAAATGACAGAATTTTTACTCCATTGGCAAAGAAACTGGAAAGTGAAAAAAAGGAACCAGTCATGGGTATGTGACTAGATAGCAGCCTTTTTTATTAAATGTATGAGTAACACATACAACTTAAAAGTCAGCTGGCCACTTTTTCTAAAAGTCTGCCTAAAGACCAAAATCTGGTCCTCTGGATGAATCATGTAGATTTGTGGTAAGCACTCTAACGTCCACATTACTAAATGATTCATAGGCATTACTAATCATTTAAATTGTGAAATATAAAAAGTACAGACTGACATTTAATACGTCTTATTTTGGGTAAGAGGAGCATATGAGAGTCTGGATTTTGAAAACTTGAGGAGTGCTGGAACAGTCTGGGGCTTCTGCTGGCATTAAATTCACCTTTTTCTTTTAAGCATAGTTGAATCAACTCTTTTGGAGGGAAGGCAAGAAAAATATCAATACTACCCAAATATATAGCACTTTATCACTTTTAAATGCAAGCTCTTTCTGAAATGTCTGGCTTTCAGTTGATCTGACACCTGTGAGTGCCAGAGCTGCTTATTTAAGTACAGTTGTGGTTCTCCTTTGCAGTCTGCACTGAAGTGAACAACCACATAGAATCATTGTGCAAAACAATATTTAGTAACTTTTTAGTTTGGTTCAAAGTTAGTAGTAATGGAGGAATACCATGGAGTTTCTGTAAGTCTTTACAGTATTTCTTAAAGCTCTTTTCCAGCCTAGAAGAGCCTCTGATTCTGTGAATAGATTTTCAGTTAATGGTCATTGCAGCCAGAATCAGCATACTGTAATGTGAATTTCTGCTTGCAGATTTATGCAATTATTATTTTTCTAATGAACAATACAGAATAGATCAAGATTTTTAAATTTCAGAATTGTAGCACTTGGTGGTTTATTCTTACTTACACAACACAACATTCTTTTTTGATGAACTTTTGATTTTGTTTGCTTAAAATAGTGGTTGATCAGTCTGGCAGTAATTTTTATAAGTTTAAAAGCATTTTACAAGTATTGCCTAAAAAGGCAGTCATCCTTGGGGAAGTGAAGCACCATTAGTCATGACTAGAAGTTGGATCTTAAGATCAATTAGCTACAACCTAGCCAGGAGAGGCAGTAAGACAGATGTGACAGCAGTTGTCTGAGTTCTTACTCAGAGGTTAGTGTGCACGTGGTGAAGTCTGTGTGACTTTAATGCAGTTTTTAGAATTGATCACAGAGTGTTTTACTGTACACAGAGGAACAAGGCATCTGCTGATGGCAAGAGATAGAGACACTTTTTGCATTGGTCTTCTAAAGTAAGAATTACAATGGTCAGTCATTATGAACTAATTGATAAAAAACCATTTTAAGGGCCATATGCTGGCCCATTACTGATGTTAAACTCATACTGAAAATGATGTAGAGCACTTTGTGTAACGTGTGAACCAGGAACTTTTAGTAGCTGTGTTGTAACAAATCTGCTGCTTTTTAGACTTACTGCTTAACATTTTCATGCACTTTTAAGTGTGAGCTGTAGCACTGTGTTTTACAATGTCACAGAAAGGCAAGATTCTTCTGTCAGAAGCTCTTTTTGTGGAATATTCATGGATTTCCAAATGGCAAACCAGAGACAAAACAGCCGAAGTATGGCCAGTAAGCAGAAGTAAGTGTATTTTAAATAATCCACACAAAAAGACAGCTCTCTGTGTGAGATGCAGGTTTTTTCATTATATTTGAAATATGTGAACTTTATAAACTTGAGGCTTATGGAATCAAATATTTTATTACCTTGCAGTAATTAGTTATTAAGTATGTATAATTTACAAGTATTGCTATTTGCCATTTTATGAGGAATGCATCTATATATCAGTTTATGTGCATCATTTCATTACAGAATGTGTTGCTAGGATTGTAATTTCTTTGTGTAATGCTTCAGTCATTTAATTAGATATTGACTTAAAGTATTAAAGAGCAAGCCTTTTTAACTGCTATCAGGTCTCTGCAGAGCTGTAACTTCTTGAAATAATCAAGAATTTATATTGCATATAGTTGCCAAAATAGCACATTCTCTTTCAGGGATTACATCGATTCCTGTAAAAACATGTTATTACTGATCTGAAATTGATCTAGATTTGAGATACCTAGGACATCTCTGTATTTTAAAGAAACAAATTGATGCCTGCTTTTTGTGGAACTTGCCAGGAATTCCAGATTTTTCTGAAGCACTGTTAGGTATCTCCAATTTCTGGTTACAATGGATGCATAAAGCAAGATTATTAAATGTTATTGTTAATACCAGATTCCACTGTTTCATGGCTGCACATCAGTGGCTAATTTTCATATAAGGGAGATTTTATTGTCAAAATTATTTAATTCACATTGCCTAAAATTATATGCTCAAATTTTACACAAGTTCATTGTGTAGGCTTCCTCTCTAGCCTGTAGAGACAGATTAAGAAACTCACAAAGGCATCTGTGGAGAATTGCTTTCTGGAATGTTTGTCAGCCTCTGCTGATTTTGTGCCATGACTGATTATGACTATGTTTATAACTCTGTGTGCATGCTAACAGCATGCACAGCCTGTGAAGATAATGAGCATTTGCATGGGAAGAGGAAGGGGTTGTGGAATTTAATGCTGTGATAATACATTTCTACCAGTAAATAGACTGAAAGCATCCCATAAATAAATTGTGGCGCTTGGGAGTTGTAGATTATAAATACTTACTAAGTTTCTTTTAAGGATTTGTCTGCATGTATCATTAAGATTTGTGACTAGTAAGCAACTTTCATATATCTTGAGTTAGATGTCAGCAGTGTGTGCCCATGTTTGTGAAGAGATGATACCTTAGGAAGCACAAGTTAAAGTAAAATGTGGGTAAGAATATGCAATAGATGTCATCAAGTAGCAAAAAGGAGATGTGAAAATCGTCCTTATGCATAAAGAAGAATTCACTTTAAAATAGTGATGAAATTCTAGCTCTTGTTGCTCTAGTCTTTTCCTTTTTGAAATACCCTTTTGCCTCAGCAAGAAGCTGTAACTAGAAGATGCATCTACAAGAGTGTTCAGATATGGAATTGCTATAGATGCATAATTGTATCTGGTTTGTATTTATGTATCATTTTTAAGTACATTAAAAAAACCTGCAAGTGCAAGAGAGAGAAAGAGAGACTGAAAAAATTGTCTAATTGTCATGGACTGTACTGCAGCAAGAGCCTAGAACTGACTTATAAGCAGACGTCTTTGTGTAATTCAAGCAGTTCACTCTTAAAATGAAATATCTTAACAGCTTTATGGCATTAATTAACAGATTGGTAGTTGTGTGAATTGTGACAAAGACTGTGAGTCTTTTCCTGGCTATGTGTAACAAAGCTAGGACATCACAGAAGATCTTTTATAAAGCAGGCACACATATGAGTGATGTGAGCTAATAAAATGAGTTTAGGAGAATTAGCCACTGTCCGAACTATGGAAGAAAGAGACATTCATCTGTTACCTCACACAGCAGCTTTGGAATACTTAGGCAAGAGGATCTGCTGAGCTTTTGATAGTTCAGTAATAATTGCTTTAGTAATAAACCATATTAAGTTTGCCATTTGCAATTAGTATTGCACTTTCAAATATGATCATTATCTCAATGTAACATTAAATGAAAGCTCTTAACAATAATATATGTATTTCTATTGATTTGTTTTCATCTGCTAATTAATTTCAGTACAACTTCAATTACCATAGATTCAAGGATTGTTAGATACAAAACCAGGTTGTCTTTCTTTAGGAATACCAAATATTTGGTCTTAACCATTTTTGTGTTTCTCTCTTCTAATTCATCCTGAAGAAAACGGAGTTCAGAACTTCTTCCACTGATTGACCTGGATTTCTCAGTTAGTTTTTCATTACTGGATTTGCCCCCTGTCAATGAGTACGACATGTATATCAGGAATTTTGGTAAAATCAACACTAAACAGGTGTGTAACAAATACATAGTAATATTTAAATCCTCAAAGTGCTGATTTTCCTTCAGGAAAAGAATTTTCCTTACAAAATAAAGTTGATAAAGCTACCAGAACACAAAATAATAAATTAACTGCTGATTTCTCTGAACCTCAATTACTACAAAGCCATGATCTCAAAACTTTTGGCCAGACAGACCATTTCCTTTCTGTGTTAGAAGAGGACTCTCTCATTTTCTTTCCCCATTTTCTAAAGGGCTTTTTGCCTGTCTGTGGCACAGTGTCCCCAAATATGCTGCATTTGGTGTTTACACATCATGGAAGACATTCTGTTTTTGCAATATTATTTATTTAGCACAGTTGTGTGAAATGTGGTAAAATGTGCATACATGATATAGTGACAGTGTGTCAGTATGCTCAGGTCTGAATTCACAAACAGAAGAGGTTGAGCTTTAAATTTCAGTTTTAAAATTACTAAGTTCTATTCAGTTATGTGCTGTCATTCTTAGCTGTGTCAACCCGTATATTGATAATTTTATCTTTCTACTTTAGGCATATGTTCAGTGTAATGAGGACAATCTTGATAGAGACATTCAGACTGAGGAAGTTGAGACACTGGAGAAATGGACCCAGCATCCAGGAGAAAGTGCTCTCGTATCTGGAGGTGAAGAAGATTTTAATCTTATTCACTCATAGATGACTGCATGTCACATAAACTTTCTCTTTGGTATCCATTACTTGTGAGAATCTGTAGAGTGGCAGGCTGCACTGATAGCAAGCTGACATAGGCACTCTGAATCCTCATGTGGAAGGTATGAAAAATAAGTGGCAGAAATAGTTTTTCCTTCTGGCTTGATGTTTCTGTTGGCAGCAAAAATGAGTCTCCAACAGATCTTGTTCTTCAGTGCTGTTATTTGTGGTGAAGATAAGTTGATTCCTGCCACTCTCCTCTTGCTTAAAAGTTAAATTGTCCTTACGCTTTTCTTAACTGATTCCCTTTTGAAGCCTCAAGTTTGGTTTTTGTTTTACTCTTTTTCGTAGGTCCCATAAACAGCCAGGATACATCAGTGAATGGAGTTCCAACACCTAAAATTGATTCACAAAGATTAGCAAATTTTCTCCGGTCTGCTTGCCAGGTACACTTATGTCCTTAATATCCCTTATGAGCTGTGTGCACAAGTATACAGTGTGATAGACCACTTGCAGTTCTTGTTCTGACTAATTTAAATAAATTACTTAAATAATGCTTGTTATCAAAGAGAATAATCTGTCTGCAAAGGAATGGAATCAGAGCTGTTATATTTTATATCTGTAAAGCTGTATTTGCAAAGTTACAAAATTAACAAGACAGTTGATAAAGTTTTATGAAATTTATCCACATAACTTTAGAAAGCTACAAATAGCAAAGCTGGAAGATAAGATGACCCTTTTATTTCTATAAATGTAATTGTGTTTGAAAGGTGATTGCTGTTTTGCTAGAGGAAGATCAAGTTGCAACACAACCCAGGAAACTAAGATCTCGACAAACCAGTCTGTCTATTAGTGATAGCTGTTTCCAGTTAAATACTAACCAGCCATTCCTCCATGGTAAGGGAACTTTATTCTACACCTTTTAGTGTACAGAGTGATCTCTTTCTTATGCAAAGTGCCATGTTCTTTGTCATTACTGTGCAAACAGCACATATCAGGATATACAGATGATGTAAGCCCCACTTTCCTTTTAATTGCACTAATTTTGTGCAGATTGGTTTCACATAGGGAACATCAGAGCATCTTACAAGAAATGCATTCCATCTATTCCTACCAGAAATAAAGCCAGCAATTAATGTGATGTGTGTAATTTCTTGTCCCTGTTGTTGAAGGGCCATCCCAAGGGGTGTAGTTTTGTTTGGGCTCTTGATGCTGACAGTAGGGCCAAAATTACAAATAAAGGGAGTTTATTCAACAGGGACACTGTAGCCTGATATATTTGAAAAGCAATTGTATCTTCTCCATATAAACAGTAGCTGTTCAGATGGTAAGTGAAAAATAGAGCATCTGTAATTACGTTAGGA
This sequence comes from Hylia prasina, assembly GCA_013397195.1. NCBI lineage: Eukaryota > Metazoa > Chordata > Aves > Passeriformes > Sylviidae > Hylia > Hylia prasina. Next base: position 1,431,551 of record VYXD01008114.1, on the reverse strand, counting down.
AGGCCTATTATAACAGAACCCTACATCATCTAACATGAACACATGAGATGAAGCAAAAAACCCTGGCCTGTGCTGTTTCCTGTTTGAGACTCAGTTTACTATTTTCAGTATATATACTGACATCATATCAGATTGGTTAATTATTCTATTAATTTCCTGACTCTCTTGCTTTTTGCTTTCTACTTCTAGTATGTTGAATTCCTTCTCTAGTCCCTCCTTTTTTATTGTATAGCTTCCAAAGCAACACAGTGTTAATAGAAATATTTTTCATAATTGCATCTTTGTTTGTTGCTATGCAGCTGAATATGCTTTTTCATCTGCAGTGAATTTGCTTTTTCATTTATTGCTTTTCTTTCTTGGCTTTTTTTTTTTTCATGGTTTAGGCCGAAAAATACCCTGCTTATATGTCTCTCAAGTTCAGAGACAGACATTACTTTCTGTTCATGGATTACCTGAAAAGGCAGGTGTTGGTTTGCTGAGCAGAAAGAGTCTTATATGTGTTTGGAACGTCTGGCAGCCCTCCAGTCCTCAGAAAGTTTTAATGTGTGATTCAGAGGTATGTTTTAATAACATTTCATATTTGTCCATCAATTACAGGACTTTATTTAAAGATTTTATTTTTACTTGAGATCTTTTGTTGTCTTGCTGCAAAATATGCCATCTTCTATCTTCTGAGAAACATATTTGAGCCTAGACTATTCTCATTCTGTTTTGTGCTCCAGAACCAGATTGTAGTGATGGGCATGGAGTTTTGTTGGTTGTTTTGATTATTTAATTTTGACTCTATTTCATGGTAGAAGAGTGAATGGAAGTAAAACATCTGGTTCAGATGTTGTTAGGGCTTCTCTCTACTCATCATTCCCATACAGTTGGGTCACGAGTTACCTCTTTCAGCTTTTTGACAGTGGATGCAGATTACACAACGATTGTTTTGAAAAGGGAAGGCCTACTGAAGGTCTTGTATCCTACTTCCCTTTTAAAATAGATTTTCCTTCTGCCATAAACACATGTAATCTGTATTTACTGGGTTTCCATGCTCACCAACCTATTTCAGGTTCACCAAACCATTGATCTTTATCATCATATCAACCCTGCATATTTTTACTGTTTTACAGGTGATATGTTGCTGCTTTAGTCCCAGTAAAGCAACATTAGTTTTTGCTGGAACAGTAGATGGTTCATTGTTGGTGTGGGATCTTCGAGAAGACTCAAGAATGCACCCTTGTATGATGATCACTGAAACTGAGTGGACATTTAGAGTTCCCACATTTTCCACAGGTGAGCATCTGTTCATCCTGGTCACTCTGTGCGCGGTGAAATCGTCACCTAAGTCTTGATGTTTCTGTAATGTTCGCGAAAGACATCCTAGAGTGAAGAACAACATATAGCAATAGTTCTGTAAATAATTGTATTAGGAGTGTAGGTTTAGGTTAGTTACTAGGAAGACGTTTTTTCGTGTGGGAGTGGTGGCACAGGTTGCCCACAGAAGTTGTAGATGCCTCATCCCTGGAAGTGTTCTAGGCCAGGCTGGATGGGGTTCTGGTCCAGCACAAGTTGTCCCTGCCTATGGCTGGGGGTTGGAACAAGATAATTTCTAATATCCCTTCCAGTCCAAACCATGCTGTGATTTCCTGATTTAAGTTTGGCTGTGGTGCTAGTGTTTTTCTAAAACCCAACACTACACACATTCACAAAATCCTCTCCATGTAAAAGTAAACAGTAGTTGGTTGTAGATAGACTTCTAATTTTTTTAGGAAGTCAAAGATACTTGGTCTTGTGTTGCATGCTGGTAGTCAAATGGATGTCTACAGTTTCATGTAGTTGCTTATGTAAGCAGTCAGGTTTAATGCTGGTTACTTAGGAAGCTTTAATGCCTTCAGTCTTAAATGAGATTAAGTTCAGTGCACAGGGCAAGTCCAGAAATCATGAATATGTGACAAAGAACACGCATTGAAATTAAAGACACATTTGCCTTAAAATGTTATTAAAGGGTAAATACGTATTTCCTTGTAATGAATACTTTGTTTCAGGATTTTTCAGGATACTTTCTACTAAGAGTAATTTTTCTTCAATTTTGTCTTCTTTTATAGTAAACAGTGATTTATTTCTACCCCTGTTGTTTATGGAGCTTGAAATAATTCTTTGCATGCTAACCCTGAAATGGCAAGTTTTAATGAAGTGTCTGGTACAGTGGCATAAATGGTGCATCAGTCATTTGGAAAATGAGAAGTGAATAGAAATATTAAAACATTGATTTATCTAGTAGTATTTTGTTAATATAGCAGTTTTTAGTATTGTATTTGAGACTTGTGCGAAGTTCATTATTTTCCATTCCTTCTTTGTAATCATTCTCCCATAAACTGAAAAGTGATTAAGATTTTGTTGTTGTTTTTTTGAAAAGTAATGTGTTTAACTTTCATGATCCTTATTTACAGATGGCATTCTGAACTCGGTAAACCACACCTCTCCTGTACTGGCAGTGGAACCTGTCTCAACTTCTCTCAACAGTGATCACAGTTATGGGCTCTCAAACCTCTCTTATCAGGAGGGTATGTAAACTACTCTTCTAAGCATCTGTACATCTGAATCTTTCTTTAGGTATCTAGTGAAACAAATATATCATAGCCAAAATCCAGTTTTTGACTATGATATCCCAGTCTGCCTCTCTAGTTGTTTGTAGTATCGATTGCATGCAACATTCATGTTTGTTTTCTGCTCTCATTTTTATGTAATGTTCATGCAGTGCAGCTTCACATCAGATGTGGTTGTGTTATAATGTCTATTTTCTAGACCATATTTCCATGATAAAACAAGTTATCACTCAGAAACTGCCTTTGGAAGAGTCTTAGTGCTTCTCAATGTCCAGAAAAAATTCCCTGAGTTAGTGGAGCAGCTTACTTATATTTGAAAGCAGTTAAAATGTGTGGCTGTAGTTGGTGGTTTTTCCTGTGCCTTTTCCCTGTTCTTTTTATGACCAACCTTTGCAAAGAAACTCTAATCCTCAATCCTCAAATTCTCAGACAGTGTGCTAGGGAAGATATTATCACTTCCATTGCAGATTTGTACTTCGAAATCCACAGTGGTTTGAAGAAATGTGCTGTGTATTGCAGGTTTTACAAGATCCCATCTGTTTCACTTTATGTTCCCTTCCAAAGTCCACACAGAATCCAGACATTTTAAAAAAGATGCAGACTGAGATCATCTGCCTTTCTGGTAGGACAAGCTGCACATACTGGAATAGACAGAGATATAGACCAGACTGTTTGAGTTGGAAGAGACATAAAAGGATCATCCAGTCCAATTGCCTGATCCATTTGGGGCTGACCAAGTTAAAACTTGTTAAGGACATTGTGCAAATGCCTCCTCAACACTGACAGGCCTGGGACATTGACCACCTCTCTAGGAAGCCTGCTCCAATATTTGACCACCCTGTCAGTAAAGAAAGTTTCATGCCCTTTTTTTCCTTTGGTAGAATTAGGGCATTTCCCCTTTTTATGCAGCTGAGAAGATTGTAGAAGTTTCAGAGGATGTATTAATGTAGGAAATGTTTCAAATCCTTTGCTGTTGTTCAGGAGGAAGGTCAGTGTGTGATTATAAATTGTTGCCATTCCTTCCACAGAAATATCAGGCCCTCCATTTCAGATAGCTTCAATGGATGAAAATGGAACCCTCAATATGTGGGTGAGTATGTATGAAAAGAGAGAGGATAATGTATAATAAAATACTTCAAATACAACAACCCAAATTCAGAATTTCTGGTGAGAGTTGTCTCTCTGAAAAAGTACAGCAACTCTAACAAATCTGTTGGAATTCTCCTTAAAAGTTTTGATCTGACTCTCTAATATTATCTTTAGGCAAAAGTATTAACAGGTACATGAATACATGAAAAAAAAGCAATAAATTGCTTTACTTTATAAAAATATATTCACGTATTTCCAGTAGTCGATTAATAGTCCTTAGTCATCTTTCACCCACCTACTTTATTTTAAAAATCACTATGGTGTCAGAGATTATACTGAATCTTAAATTCCTAATTTATATAAATTTANCCCACCTACTTTATTTTAAAAATCACTATGGTGTCAGAGATTATACTGACTGTAGGGGAGAAATTAAATTCCTAATTTATATAAAACAAATGTTAAAGACATAAAGGGTGAAAATCAGAGGGTTAGATTTCCTTGCCTAAAATATGATGGTTAGGAAAGCACCAGGTTTGCTGCTCCTAATTACTGTCCTGATAACTCTTGTATCACATGTTTTCAGTGGTTTTTTTACCTGATGCAGCTTTGGCCCAGCTGCTGAACCTGTGAATAATAAGAGAAAAGTATTTCACCTCTGTGTCAGTAATCAAGTTCCTTAAAGCCTTAACTTTAGTTACTTTAGTAACTTCAGTAGCAACAGATTCAGGCCAAATGATCTACCCATTTTATTTCATGTATAGTTCATGTATAGTTCATTTTATTCACATATAGGAAAGCACAGGAAATGTGTTACAATTCCTTGTTTAGGGTGGGGTTTTTTTGTGGCTGACCAAACCAACAAGATGCCAACTAGCAATTAAGTGTAGAATGTAGCTTTCCATACTCTGCTTTCCATCAGGGAACATCCAGCAGGCATGGGAAGCTATTTTTAGAATTGCAGACCTTGACAGGGAATAGAGAATCTACCTATAATCATTGTAATGTTAGACCTGCCTCTCCAAACAGTCCTTTAGAGTTATTACTTACTGTTGCAACTTGTTAAAAAAATTTGAAGTCTGGTAAACATTGTTTATTAATGTTAAATATTGACTTTTCAGGTAGTTGTTGAATTGCAAAAAGTGGATCTAGCTGGTTCACAAACTGACTTAGGTGAGTACTGTATGTTAGAGGTAGAATAAAATGCTCCAGTTTTGGGACTAAGAAGTTAAAAGAGAGAGGAAGAGTCAGTGATGCCAAGAAGTAGTTTAGAAGAAGGCAAAATTACTGAGGAAAAGATTGATTCTGAGTGGTTCATGGCTGATGTTTGGGGTTATTGGTTAGGTATGAGAATCATTTTCACTGCTGTCTAGACCTCATCTGCTAATTCTGTTGGTAATTGTCACTAGACAGCCACATTTCCTACAATGTCCGAGTCGTTTTCTGTGTTGTCAACAGATTTTTTTTTTTTCCCAAAGAATGTGTGATTCTATGTCTTTGGTCCTCCTCTTTGTACTTTAGTTTTAACCAAACTTTTTATAGTGCTTTTGTTGTTGCCTGTGTCTCCATTTTGGGATTTGTCCTGAAAGCTCTTTTTTAGGTAAGATACTTAATTCAACCTGAGAAAAAATTCTGTGAAAGCACTGAAGAACCAAGTCAATTCAGCCCTTTTTGAGTTATGTAAATGGAGAAAATTATATTCTTTGTTCTTTAAACAAATTTACACTTACATGCTTACCTAACTGGAAAAGGCTGTGACTAAAATCCTTTTACATTTGAAAATACGTAAATAAACAATGAAGTAATGCCAGCAAACTAGAATTTTTTATCAGTTTCTATAAGCTCATGTACAATGTCATGCTACATTAAGCTGCTAAAGCTGGGTATTTTGTCTGTGAAAAGGTACATTTTAAAGCTGTGGTCGTGTGCTGACACATCTTTACTGCAACCAGCAGTAAAATTATTTTCCTCTTCAAAAAATTCTTGTCTTGGAAGGATTTGAATTAGTTATGTTGTTCTCTGCTAACAAGTAACATAGACCAACTTTATGGATGCATTATTGCACTGTCTCATCACTATAATTCATTGTCAAAGATCCATAAATGTGCATTTTAACCATTTCTAGGATTGGGTCTTACAGAGTTCTGAAAAAGAAACGTGTAACTATATTTCTATTTCTGTCAAAGGTTGTAACTCTTCAGATTTGAATTCTGAAGCACATAGTTCTAAATTATGCAAGATTGTTACATGTCAAAGGCTGTATCTGCACAAAACTAATTATGAATTATCCTTTTACTTATTACCTTACCATTTAATTTATTGATTGCACTTTTTTAAATGCAAAGTGCTTAAATCAGTTCAAATAATACATTTTTATAATTTTAGGTTTAGTTCCTGGAGGGAAAGTGAAGTTAGTACATAGCTCTACTATGGAATTGAATAACAGGTAAGAAAACTGGGGCATTTCAATTTTACATATGTTATCTCACAAAGCTAATTTTTCCTATACTTTACTAATTTGCTGTTACATAAGATATATATTTAACATTATTTTCTGTTTGTGGGGTTTTTTAATACCCATTTCTTCCTAGATCTAGTCATAGACATTTTAGATCAAGAGTTTCTGTATGTACTTGCACAGCTTTAGGAGACAATTTTCTATATTAATGTCATCTTTTGCCTTTGCCATTTTCCTCAGTCTTTTCTCAAAGGATATTAGCCAGAGAATGCCACAGACACTGTCTATTAAATTCCTATCTTCTAATCCCAATCACTTCATTGTTGGAACAAACATTGTGAGTATCATGCTGAAATTCATCTCATTGTTAGTTTTTTGCTTTGGAAGCTGTCTCATTTAGTTGGAATTTTACCTGTAGACTGTATATAAAATTTATAATTTGAGCCTATATTATCAAAATCTGTTAGCTATTAAAATTCGTTAGCTAGTAAGGATCTTTTAAAGTATCAGCTCATGAATTAATTAACTTTTTTCTGTAATACCAATAATGCAACTCTTGTTTTGTTCTGTTTAATTAATTTGCTTTATATTGTTCATAGGGTCTGGTAGGCCATGGTACAAGACATGATTTAAAAGTTGTTCCAAAGCTATTCAGGCCCCAGGAGAGCAGACTGAGATCAATAAGCATCACTGCAATTGATTTCTTCCCTTTTGGAAAGCCACTATTTTTGGTATGAAAACATTTTAATAGAAGTTTCATTTTTTAATTACTTGCTGAGGGAGTTTTTCTAATTTGATGTATTTTACTAGATGTGATAGTTGATTTATCTCAGTAATTCAAATCTGCCATGAAGGGTGACAAAAAAACCCCCACAGAATATGATTCTATGAATAAGATCATCAAGTCCAACCCTTAACCCATCACTGCCAATTCCACCAGTAATCCATGTACCTAAACACCACTTTTTATATCTTGCTTAGTTTGTTTTGTTCCAGAAGGTATTTTCTTTTTACCTATGGTGTAGGTTGGCTGTTCAGATGGAAGCATTAGATTACACCAGATGACATCAGAGTACCCCCTCATGCAGTGGAATGACAGCACAAAGGGCCAGGCAATTATTGCCCTGCAGTGGGCTTTGACCAGACCCGCTGTGTTCTTTGCCCTGGATGCATCATCCAGTATTTACATTTGGGATCTTCTGGAGAATGATTTGCTGCCTGTGGCAAAGCAGACTGTCCCAGCAGAGAAGTAAGTGCTCTCTTTTTAACAAAACATTAATATTGTTGCATGGGGTTTTTTGCTTGACTTGAAATGATCATTAAAATTTGCTTTTCTAACTCTATTTTGTGAACTACTGGAGGTGTGGAAACAAACTACAGTGAGCTAAATTTTGACTGTCTTCCCTAGGCTGAAGTTGGCCTTGCTGGATATCTCTCTAACTAAAAGTTTTCCTTGTATCATTGTAAACTGTAGCAGCACACTGCTAGTTTTTGGAGAAAATATTACCATTTTTAAATTTATTACATTGTACTGGAAAATGCTATCAAACATAGTTCATTTTTACAAGCTTGAAATAATTTGCAACCATGATGAGAAATTGATGAGGAATTGCATGGGGGAAGAATTGCATGTTATATTTACATTAAATGGTTGCAACTGGTGAAAAGCTAAAGAACATGCTGGGACTTGAGCAGAAACGAAGAATTAATTTAATTGACTGCAAGTAACCTGATACAAACATGTTTGAAAGCACTAATTTCTATTTATTTTGCCTCAATTGAAAAAGACCCCCCTGTTCTTTTGATTTCAGGGTTGTAACTATGACTCTGCTGGGAGAGCCAGAAAAAGCAAATGGATTATTAGGCATCGTGCTGGCCAAGGAATCTGGACAGATAGACATTCAGTATGTAAAGAAGAAGTGGGCATTACCTCAGCCTGAGGAATCTGACAAACTGTATTCTATTTTATTGCAGTCTTTTTAGAAACAGGGTTGTAGAATTTATAGCAAAACGTGTAGTTTATTTTTACTTCAATTAAAAAAATTGTAATTTGTACATAAGTTGTATGTATTTTAAAGAACATCAATACAATATTTCAACTGATACAATATATTTTATCATAAAAATGACAGAATGTAATTTGCCATTATTGTACTCAGAAATATGATGGCTATGTTTCATTACTGAAAATACTCTAGATGTACATATATTTTTAAAAAATAGCAAAAATGCTTTCCTGTAAATTGCACTGCTATTTCTCTCCTTATTTCACTCTGAAAGAAATCAGAGCAGTTCTTTGGCAAACATAAAGCTGTGTTTTGTACAACCTGAATGTGAGGAGATTTCCACCTCTGGGCCTCTTAAACATTAATGCTTGTTAAAACTCTCTTGTGTCTACATAAGGACCATATGCAAACATACCAAAATAAAAATTAAATCACACATATCTATTTCTGATTCCACCCTGAAACTGTGCAAAAGGAGCACCTAACACAGATTCTCAGATAACACTCCCTGTTTGGATCAAACTAAGTGTACAATATGCCTGAGAGATTTACTGAAGTTGTAAATCCATTGGGATTTCTGATGTAAAACAGAAAATACTTACCTGCTTAATTCTGCAAATAATTTCCAAAGCTCTTGTAGTGAGGAAGAGGACAGCTGTATATAATATGATACTATAATATGATACTATTGTTCACTATTAGTAAGGGTTGGACCAAGATGAAGTACTGAAAATGTCTTTTGTAACTTAAAACCTGATGTAAAGAACTTGAGTAAAAGCTTGATTAAACAAGCTCAGATTTGTTTAAAAAAAAAAAGGACAATTGGCAGACAATGTATTCAGTATTTAGTGAACAGCTATATTTAAGGTATGTACCTTCTCCTTCTAAAATAAAATGAAATATTTCTAAGTTAAAATTAATTAATTGTAAACGTTTTTCTATGTAAATTTTTACTAAAGTTAAGAAAACTCTAAGTGGCCACATGATGGTGCCAAGTCACAGCAGTAAAAATTAGTTCCTTATGAAAACAGCATCCACCACTTCAGCAGTGAGTCTGTTGTTGGCCATTGCACAAATCCAGAGAGCCCAAAGAACTGCTGGAGAAATTAATATTTCAGAGACCATTTTTGCAAATTCTAGTTCCTTGATTAGCCATGGACTTTCTTTTTAATGCCCATAAACACAAGTGACCCTTCTTATCTTCATTACTGGCAATAATATACATTACAAGTTAAATGAGAATAACTTTAGTAATCCAGATAAAGAAAGGGCAGGTAGTTTTTCCAGTAAGATATCAGAGCATATCTACTAACACCCATCATAAAAAAAATCAAACCCAGGTCTCTCACTCTTTCCATCCCAAAGTGAGAGAGACACACTCCACCACTCCTTCCTCCCAGATCAATCTTCTGAAAGAAATCTAATATGATTTCATCACTTTCAGACTTTCCATCCTGAATTTTCTCTGCTGTACCCAATTCTCTACATGGAACCTGTAAGCAAAGGGTTGGGATTTTCTGCCTTGTGCTGTGTGCAGTCGTGGTGGACTTTTTCCAATATGCAAAAAGGAAAAAATAGTGTCAGGCTTTGCACAGAAGTACCTGTCACTGCTTTTGAGCAGCTGTTGTTAGATATGCTTGAATTCAAAGGTCCAAATATTTTATTATCTTATGCTTGTGCTGCCTGGAGAGTCAGTTCCTGCACTGGCCTATGCCTCTTGCCTAAAGGATTTTTCTCTCTTGAACTGGAAACTAATGTAAGAATATAAGTAATAATAAAAGTATCCTGGGCTGACAGTTGCTGTTAGGAGAATGTGAGGAAAAAAATTTGTCCTTTTTTGCATGCTCTCAGTGGGTAAATGTAGATCATTAGAGTGCAGGCCATGCTGTCTCAGCAGTTGGACATTTTTATACAACCATTTTGGAGCATGTATCAGCCAAGTGGGAAGTATTGGCAGGCCACAGTACAAGGAAAGCAATTCCATGCATAAGGATTTAAGAAATTGTTTCAAACAAAACATTTAATTTTCCATCAGCTACTTCTAATGATTGTCAAGTTATATAAGATACTGGATTTTATTCATAAGAAGGCAACATGATTAATTAGAAATGAGAATCTTATTAAAGTAAAAAATTCACTGTATTTTCATATTGATATAATTTTTACTGGTACCTCTGATATGAGTTCATATGCACACACATTCTGTTGAGTGATCTTTATGCAGGATATAAACATTGCTATCACAAAACATTGCTATCACAAAACATTTCAACCAGACCCAGTAAACATATTTTCTCCCACCTGTGGGCAATTTTGGAATACATATTCATAACAGTATGAGCTGTAGTTGAAATTAACTGATCCACAAAATAGAGACCATTCAAATGACATAAAAGTTCACCTGTATTAATAACTTCTATAAAATATGATTACTTGCTCTTAAACCGACAAATCCTGGCAAATTTTAAATTTGCAAAAGACCAGAAAGTTTTCTTCTGCTTTTATTTTCCACTTTATTAACATGCTTTGAAAGCCTTTTCTATTTGGAACATAAATATTAATACTGTTTTCATTCAATTTTGTCATCTCACAGATGGGAAAATGAAGTTTTCAGTAGCTGAATAGTAAGTTAACCAAGGAACAGAATTCTTGAATCAGATGGCTGATTTCTTACAGCTGTTTAGAAATGCTTCTATTAACCTGTCAGCTTATATTTGCAGCAGAGCTTGGGAGAAAAGGAATATAATGACTCTTCTTTAGTCCCAGACCATTTCTTTATATAACATTTTATAACATTTCTTTATATTTCACCTAACATTTCTGAAGGTGACCATCCTACCCAATGCAATTTTGCCTTAAGTGTAGCTGTCATTTAATTAAGTCATATTGAAGGATATGGGTGCTTTGTAGCCTCCAAAGGAAGGGAATATTCTGCAACTTGGAATATTTTTACCAGAACATATTTAAATTGTAAAAATAGAAGCTTTTTTTCTGAGGAGTTGGAAAGTCCATCTAGGTCTGTTTTAGGTGTAGAAATTGGCAGGACTAAAGCAAACACTGAAGTGTCACTAGATTGCAGAGACTTGGAATAGGCCCATGTTGTACACTTAGGATGTAACCAGAGTGTGGTCATCAGTCATGAAGTGCAAACCAGGAAAAGTTGTGAAGATACCAGGACAGGGAAATGGCTAATGAGCCATATTTCCATTATTAGCCTCTATTATAGTCTATTTACAGACAATTGCTTGTTTGTCTGTGTTTCTCAACCCCCTCAGCTGTGAGGAGGCAGACAAGAGTTAAATTGTTTGATAGCATTGATGGGCTTGATTTTGAGCACAAGGAGATCTGTGCTTTTTTCTTCATATTGGTTACTGACATAGTGTCAAATACAGACTCAAAAGCACTAAGATTTGCACAGTTAGAAAAATCTGTATTTTTCATGGATGTAGCTTAAACTTTTTAACACTGTGCCAGTAAATTGATGGAATTTCAGCTCCAAATAATTTATATCCTAATATAAATTAAAGGAGCCTAAGGGCTCTGTTTCCCAGTTTTACACTGGTGCAAACCAACTGAAAATTGCAATGATACCCTCTTAGAAGCAGGAGTAAAGCAATACAGTAATAGCCTATACTACCCATTGACATTTAAAACATGATTATTTTTTCACCTTTAGTTGAACCCTTGCTTCCCTTGGATTTATTAAATTTTGTGATATATTTGCTGCCTTTTTCTTCTGAATGTCAAGTGGGTCTTACTTTTAGGAGTCTGAAATATAGCAGCTCCACTGGAAACTAATCCCATGCACAGGTCAGACAATCTGTTGTTGCTGAATAGGTTCAATACAGTAAATAAAAAGCAGGTGGACTATATTATTAGTCTTTTAATCAGGCCTTGAAGTGCTACAGTGTTCTTAAGAGGTCTGTCTTAAAAGCTCTGCTTCACCAGCTGATAATTTCACTGCTGTTCCTCTTTTACGTTGTCTGTCTTGTGACCAAAACCGTTCAACTTATCCACCCCACAACTGTTGCACATCAGGGATTTCATAACTTTCCTCTAACTCCAACTGCAATTTTTTTCCTCTCTGTTATAGAAAAAAGAGAGGCATAACACAGCAGTTCATTAGGCACATATTTTAAAAGCCACATTTTTAATCTGCTTGGTACTTCTTGGGAGAGAGAAGATGAGAGACCTGGGTAAAAAAGTGTTTAGGGAGATGGAGGAATTCTTCAGGAGGCTTAGAGAACAATCCATAAGTCCACAATCAGACATTTGCTCTAATTTTTAAGTAGCAGAGTCAAACAGTGAACCTTTGCAGTGAGTTACATGAAGTTGTGCCTTACCCTGACTACATTCAGAACTCCAGACTTCTAATGCCATATATTAAGGGCAAAGAATTAAGAGAAAAATTTAATAAACTTTCCTCATCTAGAATAACTTTTATTAGTCATTTGGGAGTCAAGTTCTATTGCAGTGTTGAAATTAGTGACCAAGAAAAGTCTTTGTCTCACAGAGCTTATATGAGGTAGGTGGAAAAAAAATTTTTTTGACTGCTCCATTTATTTGGAATGGTGATAGGATGCTCTTAATGCCCATGCAGTTGAGCCAAAGGACAGGCTGATTAATACCAGAAAAGTAGGATAAAGGAAAAAAAGGATGTGAAACTGCCCTTCTAACCTTCACTTAGAAAATTAACGATTACTTAGATTATTTTAGATATCTAGCTATTTTTCATGTTATGAGACAGTGTCAAAGGGCCTCACTAAAAGATTAAGTCACCCAAAATGATGAAATTCACGTTGAGTAGAAGGAAATTCCTTCATTGGTGCTATGGAATGCAGGACATAGGTTAGACAGTACATTACTGTAGATTCCCTAAATTCCCTGAGGCTTTTGCTTTACTTGCTCAATACTTAGCATTTCTATAAGGCAGTTCTGTAAGGTGGATTCATTAAGCAAATTCATTACTAATTATATGGATGTTGCATGGGGTCCAATCGAAAACTACCTGTCCACAATCTTCAAAGACATTCAGTGTAGTTTGCATTTGTTTAAACTTCTGATTTGCATTCTTTTCATATTTTACAAAGATAAGGATTTCAAAACATACTGCATTTCTTCATATTACTGCATCCATGTCTTTAAAAACAAAAAACTTCATTTCTGTAATGCCATTACTGATCTCTGAAGTTTAAGGTCTTTCTGGAAAATCTATCCATACATGCAAATACCTGTATTCAGACAACAGGTTGATCTTACCCCACCTACAGGAGCCAACAGCAAATGCTGAAGGAAAAAGACAGAGTAACAGGGGAAGCAAGAGGAACATGTAATGGCACTTTTTTTCCAAGTATGGTGTCTCTTTCCTGCTTCTGGATATCTGGAAGGCAATTCCTTGGTGGCAGAGGAATTTTCTGACTCAGATGGTCACAGATCACAGTGCTTAAGAGAAAGGGAGGAATACTTTTCCCAGTGATTCATCCAATAGCTTTTAAAAACTATTTTTATTTTGTCCCCAGAATATTTTGTGGTAATATATTCCACCAAATAATTGAAGTGTGTAAATAAACACTTCTGTTTCAAGCCTGCTGGCTGATCGGTTCACTAACTACGTCCTACATCTTGTAGTATCTGAAAAGGAAAATTTTATCCATGAAATAAGTAGGAATATTGTTATTTCTCATAGTATCTCTGTATATTATCTGATTTTAAGAAGTCTATTATGATTTTCTTATAGAGAAACTTTTCCAAGTGTTCACCTCCATGTTGAAGTTAGTTGCATTTAGAGCATGATTTAGGCTTAAATGTCTCACTTTCAGCTACAAAGGTGTTCTTTGTAACAGTCATGCCTGGGAATCCCACTAAATTTCATCAGCTCCAAAGACACTTGTTTAGATAAGGAAAGTAGATGTGTATTGAAATTAGCCTCAAGCTAATTATATCAATCAATGAAAGTTTTAAATATAAATTTTAATTGAATTATATATATATATATAAATTTCTCTGCATCTACATCTTAAACACATCTGCCCAAGCAGACCTAGCAGAGGAGAAATCAAACTATAATTAAAAAAACAAATCTTGCTGTTGAATGATTTGTAATATCAGGTTGAGAGATCAAACAAGTCCCATTTACTTGAAGCACTTTGCATCCTTCATCATCCTGTGATGCATGTTCACACCATCTCCCATCATTTGCATTTATTAAAGGGGAAATAAAAACCAACCCTAGAAATTGGCTTTCAGAGCAACAGATGTATGAGCTGAGGTCTGGTGGAAGAACTCAGAAGAAGGAGGTGGACTCCAAGCCTCAGACAGCTGGGACATTTAGAAATACTGGATTAAAAAAAGTGTACCCAGACAACTGGAAGTACGCACTAGTCTTAAAGCTGAATTGGTTTTATATTTCATTTGTCAGTGTCTTTTTGCTGTCACTTTGTAATGAGAAATCTGATTGCTCATCCAACCCAGATGAACCATTGCTGGTGTGCCCTTGCCTTGGGTGTGCTAATGGTGACCCAAAAAGAGAAGCCCACAAATTCCAAACCCCACTATCACACTGTGTAACAATCTCCAAGGAATGTACATGCCCCAGCAAGTGTCCAGGGTGTCCTTAGGCCAAGAAGGTTTGAGAAGGAGTCTCCTTATGGATATACAGCAGTGTTGCCACTGTCCTGAGCTCCAAGTGAGCCTTGAGCAGTGACATGTGCCTGAACAGTCCCTGGTTTTGCTCTGTGGTTCTAAGGCAGGCTCAGTATTTGGGATATACAGAAGAGGCTTGCTGCTCCTGGAACACAACCTCTCCAGTACTTTCCCACAACTTCAGCCTTTTCCACTCTGATACGTGCAAACTATTAAAGCATCTTTTGGGTACAGAAGTCCATGTTTGGTAAGTTATTTTTAGTTATTCTATCTATTGAAACTCATCCAGAATCTAATCTACTGCACCAGCAATGTAAAACATGTTGTGAGAAGAGGTTAAGTATTGCATTTCTGCTCAGCTTGTATTTCAGAACCTCATACTAAATTCTGCTGAAAGTTTTGGGGCTTTTACAATACCATTATTTATTTGTGCCTATTAAAGAATTCCAAAGTACCTGTAAATCTTTTGTTTATGCTGTCTCTGCTGTCGTTCAAAATTAAGGCACTTCTAGGGGCTTTGCTCTTGCTGACACTCAATCCAATGTTATTCACATTCTGTGAGAAAAGAATTAATGTATTTGATTTCAAGTACTTTCATATTTTTCTTAAAATAGTTGTCACTCATTATTTTGTCAGTCTGTTGCATCCATTGCATTTAAGGCATAGCAATACCCAACCAACCATGTTAGTGAGCAAAATCCATCAGCAAGTTTGATGCCTGACTTGAAGAAGACTATGGCTCATAAAACTCTGCTAGACTAAAAGAATTATCAGCTGCTGAAATCACTTCAAAGTAATTTTCTGTTCCAAATTAGAGTGCATCTTTGCAGCTTAATCAGGTAATTTAATTTACAGCTTCAGTTATTATTTATGGCTTATCATTCATATAAGCAGTTTGCTGCAAACTACATTTGTAATGTTGATAGGTACATTAACATACATAATTTAAATCAATGCATTTTAAAAACTAGAACATCCCTAATGGACTAGTTAACAATCACTGTGACGCCTTCAAAATGTTGTCAAAAGCACAGGGATTGTCTCACAAGCTGTTTGCATTAGAGCACTAAAAATTTATCAATTTGCAATAGTAGCAATAGCATTGCTTAACATTTTGTTAAAAAATGCCTCTAACACCAAATAAGATGAACAGCAGGAAGGAAAGAAAGGGGTAATATTTTATCCAGGTTGCTTTGAGGATAGGCAGATACATCCAAATATAAAAAAGTTCCCACAGAGAGTTTTAGAGTTCAGTGATGTGGGTGTTGACAGATACATAAACTAAAATACTGCAGTGCATAAGGACATAATGGAATTGCTAGTCTTCCATCTGCCTGATAAACTTCTGACCATCACCTGAATAGAAGTCCTTATGTTTTCAAGTCCTAACTGCAGTGACTGCCCAGCTGCCTTGCAAGGAGCTTCAAGAATGTCACTCCCTGTATTTAATGTTTAAACACCATGGAAACAGCTGCCTCAGAAGACTCATCCAGAACGGCACAGTCATCCCTGCTGATTGAATCTATTTTCCCAACCACCCAGTTGTGAGCCTGTAAAAATAATTAGGCACAGGTGTTTGAGCAGTATGAATGTGCCGCTGTAACAGTGTACACACCTGTGAAAAGTAACTATAAAATACCTACAAATAAGTAGAAAGTAAGCATAAAATTCTACCAGTCTCTCTTTCTCTAGTTCTTCAGGAATGCAAGAGCCAAGACAAGGTGGGCACTGACAGATCAGGGCCTATGGGCTTGGCAGGATTCAGCTCTTTGCCTATTTCCTCAGCATATCAGTATGCTGGTACCTATTATTCTCTCATCTGGACAGCAGTTTTCTTTGTTCACACTCACAGTTTTGCCTCCTTGTTTTGTCTTCATTTCACCTTTCACTCCCTTGTCCACCTTGCAGCAGCACATTGTGTACCACCATCCTGCCTGTCAGGCTGGTCCCAAACCTGTCAGTTGCCTTTCCACAGCATCCTCCAACCATCCTCACAGTCAGTCTAAATGAGGCCCTCTAAGATAAAAGCTGTCCTCTCCTTCCATACAGCTACAGTGACAAAAATCTATTACCATTTTGGATCTTGCTTATTTCAGTTTCTTTTACTTTGACATCAATGAAAATAAGTATATGAATAAATTAAGTTATCCAACAAGATAAAAAGTATTCCTGAGAATTTGGATGATGCAACTTTTGTGAGGTAAATCAGAATTCACCATTCTGATTTGCAAAGGGCACATGGAAAATGTATGGTCTTTTCATCTCAATGAAAAGCTGATGTTTCAGCCTGCTGCTGAATTTCATAATGGGTATTCAGTGTTTTCCATCATCAGCAAATACAGAATTTTCCAAATATCACTGTGTTAGGATGCTGGCTGTTGCCAGCTCAGTGCAGCAGCCTTGGGAAGTAAATACATTATGGATAGCACACAGATATCTTCAGGATTAAGGGCTGGTTCCATAAAAGAGAACAGATAAAATCTCACCTTTGAGTTTTTCTGTGTTTGCATTATTTCCATTTATAAAATGCTAATAAACGATCAAAAGCATTGGAATAGCTGTAAAAAAGTGCCACCATCCAATGGCTTATCAGTAGTGCAGCTCTCCTGGAGCTTTTCCCACTCAACTTGCATAGAAGGACCCACTGCTACTCCATTACCCATGCCGACATCTTTGGATGGTGGACCATGCCAGCTTTGGCTGCACATCTGGGCTGCTGCAAAGGATATGAGGTTTGGGGGGCAGTGCCCTTTCCAGGAGGGGAATTAGTACCTGTTGTACTAACGACACCAATTCCACGACCATCCTTTCTTGTGTATCCCTGCAGGATTTTCAGGGGCAAGAGACACTCATAAGGATTTAATTTCACATTCCTTTATTAGTTTTGTTTGGGCTAGGGTGATCACTTCAGCTTTCTATCCTATAAGAAACAGGAAAATCCATAATCAAAGAGCAAATGCACAGTCTTGACCAGGAGACAGACACTTACTTGTAATTGAAGCAGTCAAAGAATACTGATGTGAACTGATGGAGGTAAATATTCTAGTAAAAACATAAGGAATAGGTCCAACTGGGAGGAACATGAAACTTATTAGGAAAACTTGAGTCCTGACAGTCACTAACTAAACCAAAATCAAAACTGGCACATGGCTGTGTGCTTGGATCCAATTTGTTACTTGACATATCAAGAGTCAAGAAAGCCTAATCATCAATCCTTCATCAAAATAGTTTGCGCTTCTATGTCCTAGCTAATCCAGGTTCCTGGAAAAATGAATTGTTAGTATGCAGTATGGGGAAACCTGGAGTTGTGGGACAAGTGCACACCATGGATGGAGGGCAGTATCTCAGCCTCAGCTACTGCTCTGTGAGAGACAGAGTCTGTGCCCATTGGGGGCCAGGAGAGAAGACAAGAAGGGACCATGGAGGCAGCTCAGATGGAGCTGAGGAGAAGTTCCCAGGGTCAGGATGAAGACTTCAGAGAAATGGACACCATCTATTCAATGCACTAGGCCTGGTACTACCCTGGTACTCTTAACCTGCTTTTAACTTCAACATTGCTAAAGAATGCTCTTATGCCTTACCTGCTCTCACAACACACCTGTCTTTAGCTGGGGCCAGCACTGGTTCAGCCATCAGAGGACACACAGGGAAGGAGCTGCATGCAGGAAAACTCCCCTTGGATGGGTGTTTTCCTCCTCCAGCCTCTGCAGGTGGGGCACAGGGGAAGAAGCAGCACATGCAGGTGGAAAGGGGCTACTTCATGGTCTGGTTTCATACATGTGGCTTCCTTCATCTACAATCCCAGACAGGCAGCATTTGTACTGCTTTTTTTTTTTCTGATGACAGCTGCTCCTCCGTTGCACTTGCCTACCAAGTAACTGTGATTAAGAACCTTTTATTGCCAAAAATTGTGTCATTGTCATGAATAAATGGAATAACGTAAAGCAATTAATTGTGCTGAAACCCACAGTCCATAATGTCTGAAGTAATTAAATGTGTTGTTATGATGAAATTACCTCAAAATATTTTCAATACCATGCAAGCTGATCTTGAGGAGGAAGGAAGCTGGTTTACAGTACTTATTAATGTTTATTATGTGATTTTCAAATGCTGGAGAATGGAGGTGTTTCGAGCAGGCGGAGGGGCCAGCATGATGCCTGCTGGCAGAGGAGCCTTTCCCTGGGAATGGGTGGATGCCAGCTCCCTGTGGTGCCTCCTGCAGTGACTTTGCTCGGATTTTTGCCATCTCTTTCTGTTTCAGCAACAGCACTGAGTGCAACTCTGGAGCAGCCACTGACAACAGAGCCTGCAGAACGTTTGCAATTCAATAATTAAGACAACTGTCTTTCATTTAATGACCTTGAGACTGAAAAAAAAAATGATGAATTGGAGAGAGACAGAAAAAAAACATTTTCCTTGAGTATGGGTAAGCAGGAGAGGTGGACAGGTCAATGCAGATAGGAATTTCAAAAGCATTTCAGTGAATTTTGTGCCATTTTAAAGGTGCCACCAATACTTAGAAGATCATGAGAGGTGTGCAGACCTGTCAAGTTGCCAACAGTCACCTGACAGTGTTTTCTGCTGGACCTGCACAGCTCACTCTTTCTGGTTTCTCTTCAAGTTTCATTTTCAAAGCTTTTATTTAAACTTACTTGCACATCAAATGTTGCTGTGTGATGTCTTTGCTGCACCAGTCTCATGGTGAAAGCTCTCTGGCATTTGGAACAAGAAGTTTAGAGCTGCAGGTTTGCCAAGAGGAATCACAGGGATTGTGGTGTCCTCTGGCGTCAGCAAAGCATCAGGGGTTGAAGTCTCTTTGCCCCAAAGCTTAGTGGGGAGAAATCCTGCATCCCTCAGCCTTCTGCAAAGCTGAGTAGTGCTAAAAGATGAAACTCCCCCCCCTCCAGTAACTGATTTCTGATGTCACTTAGGAGAATTCTGAGATTTGCTCTTCTTTACACACATCATCATCCCTGCACCAGCCTTTTGAACCCCATGTCAAAGACTGAGGGGTACAGGACTTTCCTCTGAGCATCATAACCAGAGGGGAGAAATTGCATGCCAAGGTGAGCCAAATCCCAGAGACTGGGGCCTATTATATGGGCTGTGCCTGAAGATATCACTATAAATAAGAGGGGAAAATGCATGCAAATCCAGTAATAATCTTATATAAACCATAATATTCTAAAATATACACCTGGAGTAGATCCACCGTCAGGTTGAACAAAGCAAAAATACTTTTATAGCAGATAAATGCTGATCCTATTAAGTCAAGCAAGGAAGGAAGGAGGTAGCCTCCAATATTTCTTTTAAGATAGGACAAACTGTTCCATCAGGTCTCCATGATGGCTATCAAAAGTTCTTGTGCCTTCTGTCTCAGATGCGTGAAACCAGAGTTCTCCTCCAGAGGCCAGGTTACATCTGTGAAAATCTAATAAGTATGGGCAACATTTTAATAACAAATTACACTTATTTCATTTTTCAATACCCTCATGGAAACCAAAATGCCAAGATAATACAAAGAAGAATGAGGATGTGTCTCTGAATTGACAAAATGCTACTTAACATCTTCAGAGAGGCTGGAAAATGAAGCTGATAAGAGTCTCATTAAGTGAAGATCAACATAAAGGGAGAAACTACAGGAAGGAGGTTTTTTCAGTTTTTGTACAAACGCAGCAAAACAGGTGATGGTAAGTAGTGTTGGAAAGACCTCTGAAATGCATGGGTACAATTTAAAGTAAATTCCAGATATTTCCATCATCATCATGTGAGTTTTGCATCAGTGAGATTTTGTTTCTTCCTCTGAAACTTCTGCCCTAGGGACAGAGGATGGTGAGAGGCAGGACCTGACCTGGTGACTGCTCAGGGGGAAGCAGCTCTGGAGATGAGCACAGGAAGGGAGCCACCACTTTTAGAGCGTGGTGGCTAAACTCAGCTAATCTGACTTCTCACATCCAAATCCTTGTCAGCTAGGCTAATGATGGCTCCTAATTCAGGTCCGTTGAAACTCAGGAATGTTTTTTCCTTTGGGGAAGTGGGGTTAAGTGGAGTGAGTAACCTCTGCTAGCACGTACACAATTTGCTGCCAGCAAGTGTGGCCTTTGCTTGTCTCTGGGAATAGCACTTGCTGATAGCCTGAAGTCATAAATGCAATTATTTTGCATGTCATCACCACCCCTCTTGGCCATGATAATGCTGCACCCACCTATCACACAGAACTGCAGCATGATGCACTGCTGAGTGCTGAAATTCTTCCCTCTGCAAAAATAACACACAGGTCAGCCCACTTGTTTTCAGCTCACTGCTTTTCACCACCCTGCAGTACAAGCTGTAATGAAGTATCATTTAAATGTCTTTTGACACTTGCTATTAGGAGGACAGCATGGTGCCTCTGCTTCTTGCTGGTGTTTGAAGTTCTGTAAATTGTCTTCCTCCAGCCACAGACGCCCAGGAGCAGGGAACTGACCTAGCTGCTTGTGCTCCTGTGGCAGAAGAGAATAACCCAAACACACCAGCAAAGTTCCAGATCCCATCAGCTACCTTTGGAGACTGGTGATATGGTTTGAGAAATTAAAACTGGATAAGCTCAACATGAATGATTAAGGATGATCTCACTGCAGACTCAGAGACTGAAGGGAAGCTGCCTTTGTTTGTGTGGCTGCTCTCTGTACAGTTAGGTCACAGATCATTTCAGGTGTGTTTCGTTGTGCTTGGTAACATCATTGATCATTGTTGCAAGTTGAAATATAAACTGAATCCTGAATGTCTGTACATCAGTGTTGGTTTTCACAATCAGTGCCTGGCAGGGATTGCTCTGTACAATCCTTCAACTGTCTTTTGAAAGTGCAGTGCATTAGTGGGCACAAAAATTGGTTTGGGTAAAAGCAAGGGGAACACATTCTTCTCTAGCTCCTCCTGAGTCCTCAGAGCCAAGTTAGCTCCCTTTGATGTTAATTTAGGTTAGGATCACCAAACCCTTGGTGAACTCAGGCTTTGTTGGTTAAGGGTGAATTTCAGAATTCCCTTGAAAGCAAGTATGAGCTGCAGTGCCTGGATGAATCACTGCTTGGTCTCTGTTAAAGAACCAAATCACAACCAGATCTCTGAGTCTCTTCTAGGTGGCTTTAGGCCTTTTCTCTGCTTAAGAGAGAATAACTGCTGTTGTACATTGGTCACCACTCACACACATCCTACTTGTAGAATGGAAATCTCTGAATGATCCAACCTCCAGTTCCCTGCCTGGAGCTATCTGACCTCTGCCAGAGACAAGCCTGAATGTGAACCAGCTCATACATGGACAGTGAGGAGGGCAGAGTCCTCGTGCAAAACTGGCCGTGCCTCACCATGACAGAACAGACCAGTTTTCTCAGTACAATTTTGTACATGCTAAAGTCTGCTGATAAACTTCCTCTATTTATCTCACTGTGTGTAGCCATGGTGGCAGTTTGTGTGGATTGTTACCAGGAGAAACAATACTGTCAAGCTCTCACAGATGGGCCAGAGAGTTCAAAGCAAAGGAGCTCAGATAAAAAATTAGTCTAAGCATCTTCTTCTTGTCAAATGAGTATGAGAAGATGTAAATTCTGAGTATGTGGACATTCCTTGCATCAGAACAAGTCACATTACATGTCCAGGCAGCAAAGCAAATTTCAGCTTCTAGAGTTGATTGATTACTGAATTTGAGGCTGTCCCAAAGCTGCTGGGACAAGTCAGGTGGTATAAGCTAACTCATGTCACTTTGCAGTTAAGGTAAGTAAAAAGCAAGTGTTGGCTCAACAGCTCTGTGGGGATGGATGCAGAGCAAAGCAGCAGTAGCTCAGTTTCTGACGGTTACAGAATATCCCAGAGGATAATGAAGGAAGGTCAAGCAGAGAAATATGAAACAGTTGGGTGTCCAAACAGGACAACTTTTCCTCCTACTGATTCAGTTGTTGTTACAGCAAAGAGATGGCAGGGCTAGTTCAAATTTCATTGTATGAGTTTGCATATTTTCTGGAATTCACGGGTTTTGATTAAGAACCAGGTGACCTCATAACTCCTGCAAAATCTTTCTCTTGGACTTTTTTTTCCCAGTATTTTATATATTGAAAGTGCAGCAACCACTTCTAAAATGAAAAATCCTTTTGTGTTTGGCTATTTCAAAAACACCACCAACATTTTCCTGTTAACTTGGCTCGGTTTCTGCTCATCTTATTTTGTTCTACTATTGACGTATCTTCTACAGGCCTAGATGGTTATTTTTATATGCCAAATTGCTGTTTACAATTTTATCTCAACTTGCTATGTTTGATTTAATGTATTTCTATTTTATAATTTCCATCATCAAGACACTATTTAGCCAAGCTGACCTTTGCATATTTATTATAGCTAATTATAAAAATAGCATCTCCTACCTTGTAAACAGTCTGTACCTCAAATTATTAGAACAGAAATTCATAAATAACACATGGGAAACCTGTTGATATAACTCTAGTTAAATTATCTGTAGTAATAATAGTGGAGTTATTCAAGAGTTATATGCAGTGGCTATGAATGTATTAATGCACAACAGTAACTAATGGAAAGTTAGAACGACTGAGGTTTACATCACTGCATGCAGATATCCCAGTTTAGGCAGAAGTCAAGAGCTCAAACAGAGCATAAAAGAGCATAAAAGAAAGGCAATAAAAGTTTAAAAGTGAAAAGGAGACAATAAAACATACCCAAGAAAACCCTACTCTTCTGAGCACCTCGCAGCATCTTGAGGAGCAATAGAGAGGAGAATAGGCTTTTCAAATATTCCTTTTTATACCATGCTGGGGAGGATAAAGAAAAGTTTGTAAGTATTTCCTGACTGGCTGAATGCAACTGAAGGGAATACATGGCTTGTGATGCCAGATCCTTAGGGTTTAAGAGAGTCAGAAAGTCAATGAGGTGAATACCACAGTATTTCTTTAGTCTTAAAACCAGTTTGATCAAGCTGCACATTTTGGAAATCTCACTTGTTTTCAAACTCTGCGACATCTGGAACTGGTAAGAAAGGAAAAAGATGGGTGAAATCCTGAAAAGACTGCCAGGTAGCAAATTAAAGGCCAGTGGCATAATTAGCCCCAGGCAGCATGCTTTTTATTGAACACTGACCAAAAAAATGCATATCCAGTGATAGAAACTGCCTTTGTCTTGGGCTGTGTCATCAGCTTGCACATGTAAGGAAGGCAGGTGTGTGGTGGTGGCAGGTGTGGTACTTTGTGTCACTCCTTTAGTGTTTGCTGTTGTGGGGTGGATGAGATCCAGGCTGGGCCATTTGACGACGGTGACTCCACAGTGGAGAAGCGCAGGAACTGGGAAATGAGAGGGAATGAGAGAAGTGTATAAACCTCCATTGGGCTGCTGTGCCATAATTAATGCTGTGCTATTTTGATGAGCATATTAAGGGACAGTCAGGGAGCTAAGGAGGATCTCCAGGGACTTTTAGCTCCCACTGACTTTCTGAGGCTATTCTAAATGCAGCCACTGTCAATAAAGATTGGCAGCTTGGTTAGATTCCAAACAAGGACCTGAAGGTATGGTGCACCAACCCAGTATTCCTTACATCAAGCAGTGAAAATAGTTCAAAACTGTCATGTCTGGTCAGATGAGCTTTTACAGACTACAGAGAGTCAGATTTTTCATTTAGTTTAAAGCAAGGTTGTCTTCCTGAAGCTGAAAATGATGGAATTGTTGCAGACAGTTTTCAGCTAAATGTCCTCCATTCTGGAAGGTATTCAACCCTGATGGGAGACGAAAACCTTCATTCTGCTGAAGCTAGTGGAAAAAGTTCCCATCAAATTCAATGGTTGTAGGGTTTGAACTTTCTGAGATAACCTGGCACAATTTAGGGAGTGGGTGTTACTCTAGGGCTTGTTTTCTACCCTATAACATGCCTGTTGCTGTCCCAGTTGTTGGCTGGGGAGCCATGAGAAGAGTCAGCCTTTTCAGCTTAGGAAAATCAGCTCATTTTTCATGACCTTTCCGTCAGCTCTAATTTGAGTAGTTAGATTTGAGTAAATGCTATGGGAGGTTCAGCATAGACAACATTTACATGCCTTTTTGGTGCTTAAAAAAAATGGCAAACTGATTTCTTGGTCACTCAGCAGCTGTGTAGACATTGATGTTGTTAGACAGTGAAAGCTGGAAATCTCCTCTAGAAGATTTATGATGATTTATGCTCCTTTCTAACTGTGGAGTGGCCAGATTCTGTATTGAGATTCTCTGTTATAAATTCAAATAAATTATGGAAAGGACCTTGGGAAAGGCCTGCTGATTCATTGTCCCATTCAGCATCTATTGAAATCAAAGCACCTTTAGCAGCTGTATATCTAAGACATGCACACATAATCTATAATCCCAGACATAAATCTTAATTTATGGGTATATTTACATCTTGGAGATTCTTTCATCTTTCTTGCTGATCTGCTGTAGGATTTATCAGTTCCTACAGCCCTTCTAAACCAGATTGCTCTTACTGCAAATGAAGTTCATTCTGTCTTGGTTTACATTAGTGTAAATGGAAAAATCTGGATTATTTTATTCTTTAATAATCCCTGCATGTATATGAAAAATATTGTCATGTTGCTGCAACACTTCTTTATTCTAGAATGAATAAAGATATTCTTACAAAATTTTTTGAGACGTTGATTCTTAAAGTTTTTCGTTTTTTATTTCTTTCCTCTAGCACTTCTCATTTTTCTAGAATATTAAGTGAAATGTCTAGGGCAAATAACTGTACTACAGCAACAACACTGAAATAAATTAAGCTATTTAAAGGAAATGTAAATGTAGAATGACTTGCACTAAAAAATTAAATTATTTCAAAATGCCATTAACTATTTCCATCACAATTCTCACGGAGCAAAACAAATCTGTCGTTGATTGACCCACTGCTAGTAATACAGCACCACTTAATATATGACTATTTAAAACACAATTCAAAAAATATTTGTCCTTTTTCTCTGTTTTCTTACTGTTCCCATCCAGCAAGACACTTTCATGGCATCAGTTTGAGTGGTGCCATTTGGCTTCTGCAGAGGCAAAAAGGACCAGTTTTTCTGTTATGCTGGCTACCATTTAATCCTGATTTATTTTCTGCCCTAAGTCCTGACAGCATCTTTCAGGTTTTGTGGCCTTGCAAAGACATATTGAAATGCAACTGGTCTGCATTTTAATACCTGCATGTCTTCCACTGAGTGATTAGTCTCACATCCTGACAAACTTCACTGGGTGGCAAGGAAAGGTTACACATACCATAGCTGGGGCTGGATTGACACCTGGTCTAACAGAGCAACGAGGAAAATCAAGTGCTTATGTCCTCCCAAAGATTAATTGCTGTTGAGGATGAGAACAGAATCTCTCCAATTATTAGCATTTGTACCTGAGGTACGAGAGGTACAAGATCAAGAGGTATATCCTTCTCTTTCTGTGCTAGCAATTATTCTTTGCAGCTGCCTGAAAGAGAAAAAAAACATTTAGCTTGAGATGGATAATAGCATGAAGGAAATTTTTATTTCCATTTAAGTATAGAAATTCTGCTCTAGTGCTGAGACTTTGAAATATTCACAGGAGGCTTATATGCAATAGGACAGAAGCCATCCCCAGCTGTGGAATTGGCCAAAGTCATGAAATAGGAAGTGCTTGTTTTAACGTGTGCGAGACACTGTCCTGGCTTACAGCATAAATTATGAATCTTCCCCTTCCTGCAGGCCTGCACAGTGTGTCCATGGCTGAACACACAGTCCTTGGCCACAGATAACAAAGGAAATGGAAGATTTTCTACGAGGCAGAGCAGTCATTTCTCACTGAGCCTTGTCCTTGAAGACGTGGAGTGTACTGTGGAGATGGATGCAGCTACTTTGCTGAGAAAGGAGCACTATCTAAAAGCAATCACTGCTGCACTTCTGACAGCCATATCAAGCAATTATCACCTTGGAAGATGAAAGGGGAAAAGGATCAAAAGTCAAAACATCTGAGGATAATTCAGCATCTGAAAAAAATTCTTTAATGCTTTCTCATTCCAAACTACGCCATCTTATTGACATTATGGTCAAACTCTCAGACCAGACTCTGCTCCTCTTCCTCTCCCATAGAAATACATCATTGGTTAAATGTGTATCCAGACCTGGTCTAAAGCCCAGTCCAGTTTAACATTCACAATGTAGAAATTAGTACTTAATGTTACTTGAAATGATAGTAAATGCTGCCCAAGGGAGCAATTTTTCACTGCATAACCTGCTGACTTCACAATTACAATGAAATGCAATTATAATGAGCAAGGGACAGCAAAGGCACGAAGGGACTTCGAGGCACAGGAGAAGCCAGTGGATGAGTTGGTTGTATTGACTGGCTGAGCTCTGTCTCTGTAGGGAAACCCTCAAAACAAAGAGAAGCAAACAAAAAGACAAAATGTGTCTGTCCTTGGCTCCTGGCTACAGAACTGTGTCCTCTGGAAAACTGCCTGGGAAGTGTAGCACACCTTCAGGTGTCATGGGAGATATATGGTATGTGTGTTACAGCCAAGAGCAAGCTGTAAAGTGTAAGAAATAGAGAGCAGTCATTAACAAGGCACTGACTAGTTTAGTTTAAATTAGAGAATAGTCAAGCTATGGCAGTGATACATATCATATTCCTATAAAACACAAATGGATCTCTGACCATTACAGAGCTGCCCCTTTATATTTCATTGTCATAAGTTACTAACTGCAAAATACTGCTTGGCCCTCATAAAACTGTGCTCAGATTTTGAGTGCTTTATTTATGGGATAAGTGGTGTGATGACATTTTAAATACTTTCTCTCTGAATAGGGATAATCATCTAATGATTATTTAAGTGATTTTCTCAAACAGTCCTGCACCGAAGAAATGGAAATATATGAAAAGTATTGCCATGTAAATGTCAGTGAAAGTAATTAAGCAGCGAGAAATTTAAGAAGGTATAATTTGTTTCATTTTCCCCTATTTTGTGGAGATTTTAAAAATGAGGAGAACTAAATGTCCTGGGAAATATTATAGGATAATAATATAGCATGATTTAAGGAAGGTTTTCCATCTCCATTGCAGTTGCAACATGGTATTTCTGTAAAAAAATCAGAATTAAGTAGAAATGAACTGTACAGTGGATCCCTAAAGTAACTTAATGACATACATTTACTTCAGAGTGTAAACTGCTTTATCCATTAGAGCAGAAAATAGTTTATCAGGGGACTACTCACTGGAAAGTTATTGAAAATTTAAAATAAAAAGAAATAGACTGGTAAGAATGGTGTCCAGTGATTATATGAATATCTGTTAATGGAAGAGTTTTAATACAGATGATGCTATATGTTTCAGGAATTGCTTAGCAAGGTTTATCAGGAGAGGTCCTTCAGTCTTCACCCCATTAGTTCACCACAAAAATGATGAACTAATATCATAGATTGAGCTGATCCTTGAGGACAGAAGTTGCAAGTCAGTTATTTTCATGAGGTCTTTTACAGAGGATTGGGGGTTCCTTGATTCTCTGATCTTTTTGAAAAACCCAGTCAAATTAAGATAAAAAAATGACAAGGCAGAAGTCTGTAGAACCAGAACAGATTTTCCAATAGATTTTCTGATGCTCGTTCAGTGATTTTTTTTGGAGGGTCTTGTGCGTGTATCACTGAGAAGTTCTCTTTTTTTCTTGTATATAAATGCTAATGCAAATATCATAGTGCTGATCTATCTGTATCTGATTCATTTTTATATATGCCATGTTCCCTACTCAATTAATTCACTCATTAATTTTCTATGCAGCAGCTTGTATTTCATTAAATATTTTTTCCCACCTGCAGGCAGAAATAGCTCTGAAGAAACATTTATCACTGATTCCTGCAGAAAATGTTCTTGAATTGTGAGCTGTGTAGTGTTTATCTTCTGATTTCTTGACTTACTCTGTTTTTCATGTAAAAGTTTTTTCAAAGACAGAATCTCTGTGTGGCCCTTCATTCAGTTACAACTGATTATTAAGTTCAATTATTTTTCTGCCATTAGAGAGGCTGCATTATTTTATTAATATTTCCATTACTTTATAGAGACTATTATGCAATTTTTTTTTATCTTGAAGAAATTATGGCTTTACTATTTGCTTAAATAGATATTTTACGAACAAAACAAAATAGAATTAACAAACCATCTGTTGCATGTAGGTAGTGTTTTTCCATTGTTAAGGCAGTGTATATGTGTGTATTGTGAATGTACAACATCCAGATATATAAATGAAAGTAGAAAAGCATTCTGTAGCAGCAGCTTAAAAACTGAGATTTCTGTAGTTGATTATGGAAATTATATTTGCTATATTAATACTTTTCTTCAATGCACAGAAATCTGCATGGCCTTAATTGAAAACAGACTATCCCATCACTAATGGGAATGCACTGCAACATCCTTGCTAAGTGTGGGATTCCTGATTCAGGCAGGGCACATGAGTTTCCCACGTGTTGTGGGAAAAACAGGTGGCAGGGATTGGAGTGGTGCAGTTTAGTGTTGCTGAGAAAGCACAGCTTCTCACCAGAAGATGTGACTTGCCTGGTAGGGGCCAAACTCAATTTTTATTTTCAGGTCATTAACAAGCATAAAGCCTTTTACAGTTAAAAACCAAGCAAACAAGTAAACAGCAGTGATTTTGAAAGCTGACCACTTCCTAACATCCCCAGAATCACGAGCAGATAAAAAGATCTTCAGGAAGAAGGTCCCCACAAGAGGTTGCAATGAAAAGCTTTTCCCCTGGCCAGTATCTTACACTTACGTCCCCAGTCCCCTATGTCCCATACATCCAATATGGGACTATTTTTTACAAAATTGAGAAAAAACTGTTTTAGCACTCCTCTCATCTGTAGCAAGCCTTGGTTCACTGGGCAGCACCTTTTGGACCTGACATGTCTCAGTCTGCAATTGCACACAGGCAGAGAGTGATGTCTCAGTTCTCAGCTAGACCCAATGCACAAAATTTTGCTCTGAACTTTGATTATCAGAAAACTCTAGGAATATCTGCATCATCAGAAAGGATCTGGTGCATGATGAGTTACTCAGAACTGGTGAGAAATGCTATGAGCCTCAGCAAAGAAACCAGATTATTCACTGCCTCATCTTCTTGCTTCCTGGCCCAGCCATGATGCTGGACATCCCATTCCTACACTAATGACGTGTTTACCTCCTGCCCTTGGTACAGAGGGAGTGTCCCTCACCCCACACTTCATTTGGGCTGCCAAACAATCCTAAGGCCAAGAACAAAAGGTCTTCTTTGTGTTTGATTTTTCTGTGAGCATATTTTATTCAGTAGTTTCAAAACTCTACATATTTTAAAAACATTAGTTGGATTTATCGCCTGTGACTTCATGATCTTCTTCCAGGAATTCTCTCTTTGAAGTGCTTTTCCAGAGAATATTACAACTATGTCTGTGCCTTTGTAAACTTACTGACACTAGTCTGTCTTTTCAGAGAGATAACACGAGCAGTTCCCAGGCTGCTATCATTTAAACTTATCTCTTAAGCATGCACCACGGCAGTATAGTCAATAGATATCCCTGATATCTTTCTGTGCTTTGGAGACTCCAGAGCCAATCGTTCCTAGGAATGGAGGAATCCCTGCCAAATTTGTACCTGGTCTAAATTCTGTGACTTGTCTTACCCAACTTCAGATGTCAGTACTCAAGGACATGGTACTCCTGAGTGTAAAACTGGAGGATAGAGTTGGGGTTGGATACTATAAACACAGAGTTAGGATTGTTCAGCCTGGAGAAAAGAAGCCACATCCAACTTGGCCTTGAACACACTTCCATGGTCGGGCCAGCCACAGCTTTTCTGGCCAGCCGGGGCCAGGGCCTCACTACCCCCACAGGGAAGAATTTCTTACTAATATTTAATCTGTGGATATCATAAACTGTATTTCTTTGAAGATCTAAAATGCTTTTTGAAGAAAAAGAGAGGTCCAGGGATTTCTGTACTCATGAGGACAACAGAAAGGCCATAATCCCAGAGTCACAGTATTCCTGTCATTCCAACTTTGGTGTCCATCTTGTTACCTCCATTTCTGTATTTGTGCCTTGCAAAAGAAAATGAGAAAATTCTCTTGCAGAGAATGAGAAAAGAAACATCTCCCTCTCTCTATATGGTTTTTTGAAGGCAGCTTTACAGGAGATGAATCACATTCCTGTCTCCAGTTCAGTTAAAGGGTAAGGGAGCATTGGCCTATCAACATGATTCCACCCTGAAGTACTGAACTAACAACCTGGGTTCTTGCTCTAAAAGTTACCATCTTGGCATATCATCTGCCTCTTCTCTGAGTGCCTGTTGGATTTGTGTGTTTGGTCTGCCACTGAAACAGTAATCACAAAACACCTGATGGAAACAACAGATGAAAGGAAACCCGAAAGACACATTAACAGTAGGGTATTGAAATACTCTTCTAGGACTGAACATAGAATGGGCTGGGATGGAAGGGACCTTCGAAACCGTCTCATTTCAACCCCTCTGCCAGGGACACCTTCCACTAGACCAGGCTTGTCAAAGCCCCATCCAGCCTGGCCTTGAACACTTCCAGGGATGGGGCAGCCACAGCTTCTCTGACCAGCCTGGGCCAGGCCGTCGCCACCCTCAAAGGGAAGGATTTCTTACTAATATTTGATCTGAATCTATTCCCTTTCAATTTAAAACTATTGCCTCTTGCTCTAGCCTTCCATGCCCTTGTAAAAAGTTCCTCTCCAGTTCTCTCAAGCAGCCCCTTCAGGTACTGTAAGGTCTCTCTAGAAGCTTCTTTTCTCCTGGCTGAACGAACCCAACTTTCTCAATGTGTCCATGGGAGGGCTGCTTCACCCCTCACACCCCAAAAGGGCACATTTCTTTTGATGGAGCTGGGATATTTGAACATTGAGACTTAGCAGGATAAAACAACTCTTCTAATGTGAGAACAAATATTACAAAAAATATTTAAGAGTTTGATTGCAGAGGTTGTAGGAGAGGTTTTATTGTACCTCAAGACACTTAGATAGAAATTTAAAATATGCTAATAGCTTTGAAAACTACTAGGAATTCAATCTTGACTTTTATCTCAAATGCCATAATCCCCAACACTGTTTAACGTGGATTTGTTACTCAGGTAGGTGTCCTTTGTGATGCTCTTACTGATAGCATCACTGTTCCCACAAAATACATTACACTTTTTTTCTTAAATGATTAATCACTCCACTTTCCTATTAACAAAGCAGTAAATGGGATGCTAGTTTCCTTCCTCCCTGCTGAGCAGATAATTTTATGCAGTTTCCTCACAATAGATAGTAAATGAGAAATAGGGGCTGGTTACTGTGAATTACTGCTATGAATACAAGTATCTTCCCTCTCTCAGGGTTCTGAGACTCCATGGAGTGCTTGTTAGCATATTAGCCAGAAGGCATTCAATGCTGACTATAGCTGTATTATATTAAAGTCTACTGCCCATCTTATTTTGTTATAGTCTGTTCTGTAGAAACAAATGTCAAAGGTTTGTTTTCCCTGTAAACTGTTAAACGTCAAAACTAAGACATACAAAGCTTTCGTGTTGATGTTGAGAAGATCTGACAGCCTTATAGGGTGCATAAAAAAGACCAGCATTGACTAAAGACGATCTTACCATACATATAAGCCTTTACTGCCCATATATCAAACATTTTAAAATAACTCTTTAAACAAAATTTGGAGGAAATTAACTTCTGCTATTGTTTGTACAATGATCCTTATGCTAGTGTTGACATATTTGTAGGATCACAGCTATTTAGCTGCAGAACACCAACCAGTGTATCTTGCCTAAAGACATCCATCTCTTTGATGTCAGAAAGCTCAAACATAAAAGCAGCAAGATAAATAGGCAAAAGAGATCAATTTAATTCAGCACTGGAAAGATATGGGTTGTACTTCTTAATAAGATTAAATAAATGAAGACTTAAATGACTGCTCTGTGTGAAATGACTTGATTTGTTTCATGTGTCCACTCAGCAATGTGTTCACAGAGAATCTCACATGAAGGATAACAAAGGAAACAATTCTTCCATCTGTTATTTGGCTGTGGTAGAAATATAATTCACAGTTGCTGTGAGTGAAAAGTTACTGATGTCATTCTGTCTCTCTGATACTTCGTTCATTTTAGGCTCCATGTAGGTGATGTTTTCAGAGCCTTCACCACTGAGTCATGTAAAGGATGCAAATTACTGTTTGCATAAGTGAACTGTGCTCTAGCACATGCAAAAGTGTGAATTATAAGATTTTTTTCAGTTTGCTTGAAAAAATTCCAGCTTGAGAGACATGTACACTGAACATTTGCACCCAATGAACACCTCAGCCTTTCTTGAGCACTATTTTTAGTGCCAAACCACAAGTTCAAAGATAAAACCAACAGAAGGAAACATTTTAACAGTATATAATATTATTTTCAGGACCTCTAATAACTAACCATATGGAATGTTGTATGCCCTCTCTTTACCCTGTTGAATTATTTAGCTTTGATAAAATAAAATGTCAGGGCCTTTTCAAGTTCTTGCTAGTTAAGATAGTGTTTGTTGTAAGGAAGTAGACCAATGCTGTCTGGGACTTGATCCAAAGTCTATTTAAATCTCTTGACTGAAAAATCAGGTGATGACTGGTCATACTGTATCTTGGGCACATGCTTCATGTTCATGGGATTCTTAACCAAATGTGTTTTCCCAGCAAAGCAAGCACATGAGTGACTTGCTTAGTCAAGGTCCATGAAAAAAAAAATTATCCTGTCAGCACATAATGATAATTATTTTGTGCTGCTTGGCTTCTGAGGCAATTCCTTATAAGTTGAACTAATTCAATACTAACTCACTGAATACACTAAGCTGTGGATATTGTGCCATGAAATTTACTTAAATATCTTTTTGGTAACCCAGCAGAATTCAGCTGGTATTGCAAATGTCTTTACCATCCTTCATTGATTTTCCCTAGTGCCCCTACAAATTGATGTATTTTACTGGACTTTTATTGGTGGGATGCATTACTTTATGTATGAGCTACTGAATGAGAGATTAACAGTACAAATATTCTATTTGTTTTCTTTGGACAGCAAATGAAATTATTTCAAAAAATCAATTATAGCTTTTCTTCCCCTGATATTTCATCTCACAATAATCTTCTAAATGCTGAGATATGAAATGATTATAAAACCAAGCTTTGGTTTAAATTCATTGAGCAAATTTTGAGACTCTCCAAGAAGCAATTTAATTATCTGCTCTACAAATTGCACAGAGCAAACACAACTGTAGACCACAAGACATTGCACAATTACAGGTTTTGTTTAAAAACTGACAGAGCAGGCAGACTTGGATTTATCTGAACAGATTTATTTACTTTGAAAATTTATGCCTTGACTTACTTCAGTGATGTTCTCAGCAGATGAGACATTTCATAGATTACTTTTGGAGTAACCATGTGCTAATATTTATAGATAAATGTCTGCTGAAAACATGTTCAGGTTGCATTTTGATGGAAATCTTTGTGAAGCAAACCCACCCATGGGAGCTGTTGCTATGGCATAACACATGATTAATGGGAAACTGAGGATGGGCCTTGATTGCTGTGAGGGGCTCTTAATGAAAAAGCTACAAAAATTTATATTAAGAGGGAAATTTATTATCTGCATTGTTCAAGAATAATCCTTACTAAATCCAGAAAGGAAAACTGGCTGTCTGAGAGCCAGACTGCAAGGCCCTGCAAATGGAACCTGCATGGGCAGATAGGCACAATCAGTGAAGATTTAAATTTAAGAATTAGATACAAGTTGGCCAAAAGGACCAAACAGACCCGGGGGTACATCAGGCACAAAATCCCTGGCTGGTCCAAGGAGGAGATTGTCCGGCTTTACTCTGCCCTGGTGTGGTCTAACCTCGAGCACTGTGTGTGCAGTTTTGGGCAGCACAATATAAGAAGGAAAAGCTATTGGAAATTGTCCAAAGGGGGGACATGAGGATGGTGAGGGCCTTGAGGGAGAAATAGGAAGTGGCTGAGGTCACTGGGTCTGTTCAGCCTGGAGAAGAGGAGGCTGAGGGGAGACCTCACTCAGCGACAGCTTCCTGTGAGGGGGAAGAGGAGACACAGACCCTGATCTCTGCTCTGTGGTGACAGTGACAGGGCTTGAGGGAATGGCCTGAAGTTGGGTCAGGGGAGGTTTGGGTCAGATGTTAGAAAAAGGGTTTTCTCCCAGAGGGTGGCTGGGAACGGGAACAGGCTGCCCAGGGCAGTGGTCACAGCACCAGCCTGGCAGAGCTCACTGAGCATTTGCACAATGCTCTCAGGGACCTGGTCTGACCCTTGGGGATGGTCCTGTGCAGGGACACGGTGAGTTGGACTCGGTGAGCCTTGTGGGTCCCTTCCAACTCACAACATTCTATGATCTCATTATTCTATGGCAAAGACTAAGAATTCCAGATCACCGCATTTTATTTAAGATATTAGTGTAGCATTAAGGTTTGTTTCACAAATAACGATTGCTAAACCCTGCAGAAATAAGTACCTCAGATAGTCAAGTGGCCGAAAGATATGAATTAAAACTGCAAATTTAAGATTGATTTGAGGATTTTCATTACAAAGATGAAGGTGGGAAAATCACAACCCTGCTTTATCAAAAAAAAAAAAAAATCTATCACTGACATGAGCCTGATTCCAGACACTTCCATGGCAATAGTGTGATATGCTTCTTCTGAGGAATGCTGATCTGAATGTCATGCTTCCTGTGCTGGGAAATAATCTAGAGAAAAGTAACCCATTACTTCCATAAATAAAGGTTTTGTCAGAAATGTTTATGGCAAAAGCACAAAAGCACAGAAGGAGAAATAAATTATTTGTGTCAGAGTATTTAAATACACCTGAGTGTATTTAAAAAATCTCTTAAAAGTTGAATCATAGTAAGTGTAATGGCAAAATATACAACAACCAGTTAAACATCAGCAACAAATGACTGAGGTGCCCTCAAATAAAATAATGTAAATTTTTAAGCCAATTATAGAAAGAGGGGATATTAAAGTCTGTATTCCTGCCTCTCAATGCTCCTGCAGAAAATTACCTTTCCATTATTGCAAGGTTTGTTTCTTGCAAGTTCTGAAATTATG
Source organism: Hylia prasina (assembly GCA_013397195.1). Taxonomy (NCBI): domain Eukaryota; kingdom Metazoa; phylum Chordata; class Aves; order Passeriformes; family Sylviidae; genus Hylia; species Hylia prasina. Next base: position 1,395,643 of record VYXD01008114.1, on the reverse strand, counting down.
AGGTGTCATAACTGTACCTGAACTGCAATTATGAGAAAGCCAAAATCAAAATAACTATAGAAGTGCATGTTGGAAAGATCATCAAATCAGTCTTAGATATAAGGAAAAAAAAAAACAAATAGCAAGGAAAGAACCTGTAATATGGAAGTAAAAGTGAAGACAAAAACAGACTGGAAAAAACCACCCTTCATGATTAAGGCAGACTTTGGGAGGACTTGGCAAGATGGATACTGGCTAGTCAAAATAACAGTGATTAGAGAGGTGTCTCCTCACTACATCAGTGGCTTCAAAGAGACATCGGGACTGGGTAGAGGGGAAGCAACCACAGACACTCATTTGCCACAATATTTTTCAAACCGATAATGGCACTCAGTTAAACTGAGTTTGGGAAGCCTTGCTTTAGGTTCTCAGATGTTCCTGAAGATATGATGTTGCCGTATCTTTTTTACTCATTATTAATAATTATGTATATGCAAAGAGAAAAATGGGGTTTCTGTGGGGTTTAAAACACTTAACAACCACTTTACTATGTGTGTCTCTAGAAAAGTCCTTCATTAGATCTTTTTATTAACTTGATTTAACTAAAAAGAAATTCATGTGATTATACTCCTGCTCATATTTTTCCATTTCTAAACTGTTCTGATAATCCTTGATAAACTAATAAGCATGAATTGCTTTTAACTGAAATTTCTCTCATGGTCTCTTAAATGTTTCTGATCATGATGGAAAGTGAACAGACTAGTGAAAAGGAGTTATGGCTAGTATTTGAGAACTAGATTTTCTTTTTTAAATTTATTTAAATAAAATACTTTCTATTAAATGAATAAGCTTTCTGTTACAAGCTCTGCAAATACCACACAGACACTCTGTTGTTGAAGTAACTGTTTTCAGTAACTGGGTTTGGTTTGGTGTTTTTGTTGGTAGGGGTTTTTGTGCGTTTGTTTGTTTTGGGGTTTGGTTGGGTTTTTGGTTAGTTTTTTTTTTTGTTTGGTTTTTTTTTGTTTTCTTTTGCCTTAAGTTGTGGTTGTGGGGGTTTTTTAAATTTTTTTTTATTTCCTTAAGAATCAAATTACTGTAATTTTGGGCTGCATTGATTTTACTTGACTGTAATTGCAGTATTTCCTAAGACAGGGGTAAAACCACATAAGAAAGAAAATGAGAGGCTCATAGGAGGATGGCTGTGAAAAGAAATATATATGATATACAACTTTCTGTATTCTGTTTTCCACTTATTCTAAATTACTTTTCAATCAACTCAAAATACTCCTGCTATGTCACGTAATGAAAAGAGAAACCAAGTGCTACAGAAAAGAATATTCTGCTGACAGAAAGAGTCAGAATCATGTTCAGTAATTCTTTTTGATTTGATATTTCATGTAAATTCACAGGACTTCTGTGCTGTAAAGCTTCCAAGGTAGTATGTTCTGAAAAGAAGAAATTGAACACATTGTGAATGAGATTCAGAGAGTCCTGATGCATTCTTTTCTGAAGTTCATTTTGCTTTAAGTCAGTTTTGTTCTGGAAGGTATGCATGTCAAAAGATGAGCAGTAAAACCCCCAGCTGTAGGTCTATATGGCATAAAATGAGCCACAATATAGGAAACGTGTTCACTCAGAAAGATGCCTTTAGATAATTTTGTGAAAATGCTGTCTTGCTGTTTAGTAGTGGTCAAAAAGTCAAAGAGAATATTAAATAAGGGTCATCAATTAAGATCCCTTAGTACTTATTTCTTAACAAACACCAATCATTACTAAGTCATAGAAACCAATGGTGGAGCCATTTCTTTATCACTGTGTGCAGCTCTGGTTCCCTCTGGAAAGGAAATGCAGCAAAACTAGAGCTGATACAAAGAGAGCAGAAGGGCAGGATCAGAGGGACAGAACATCTTCTGTACTGGCATGTATTAAAGAGCTGCTATGGATCGACCCCGAGAGGCAGCTCAGCCCCACACAGCCAGGCACTGAACTTCCCTTAGTGGGAAAGGGACAGAAACAGAAGGGTGAGAGGGTGAAAACTCATGGGTTCAGATAAAGGGAGTTTAAAAGTCATAAACACAAGCAAAGCAAAACGAGAAATTCATTCCCCCCCTTGCCACGGGCTGCAGGTGTTCAGCCATACCCAAAAAAGTGAAGTTTGATCACACGTAACAATGACTTTGCAAGACAATCATTCCAAATGTACTCACTTCCTCCTTCTCCCCTCAGCTTTTATTAGTGAGATATCATGTGGTGTGGGACATCCCTTTGGTCAGCTGGGGTCAGCTGTCCTGGCTGTGTCCCATCCCAACCTGTTGTGCACTCCCAGCCCTCGCTGGTGAGGCAGTGTGAGAAGTGGAGAAGGCCTTGATGCTGTGTATGGGCTGCTCAGCAACAGCTGAAACATTCCTGTGTTATCAACACTGTTTTGGTCACAAATCCAAAACAGCACCCTACAGACTGCTATGAAGAGAATTAATTCAGTCTCAGTCCAACCCAGGAGAGCTTTCAGGTGCTACCTGGTTTAGAAGAGAGGTGACCTCAGAGAGGCAGTCATCACTCTGGAACCAGCTCGTGAGTGGGACAACAAGGGAAGGGTTATTCATGACTTCCCATTACAGAAAACATAAGGGACACAGAATTAGATTATTAGGTTACAGTGTTAAAATAAAAATAATTACTTTTTATGACAATACATAGCAAAATTGTAGTACTCAGATTTTGAGGATGCTGTGGCAGTCAAAAAGATGTAATTGTGTTCAGTTCAGGTAACAGAGGACAAGTCTAACACTGAGCACTAACACTGGATGTAACTTTGACTCAGGATGCTTCCAGGCCTACAATAAGCTAGAAACTGGGAGAACAGAAAAGAACAGGGAAGAATACATTTCCCCATAGTTTTCTTCCCATTCCTTTTCCTCCTGCATCCACCACAAGCTCCTGCCAGAGGCTGACTAATCACTTGGGCTGATCTCTGGGTCAATACAATATGGCATTTATGTTCTTATTCTCCACAAAGTTTTTAACAGGTGAACACACACCAAGACTGAAGGAGAGAAAATCATCATGTCCTGCATGTGCCAGTGTGGCTGCAACCACCTCAAAACATCACACTCCAGGACACTGGGAAGCTCAGTCCACACTGCACATAAATAACATCTCTAGGAAAAGACTGAAAATGCAGCTGTAAAACTAAAGCTCTTTGGAGATGGGAATTGAACAGTGTCACCTTAGCAAGCAAATATTTAGAAGAATGGAAAAATCCTGAATGTTATCCACATATTTATATAAGCAGTAAATGCTGGTTATGGGCAGATGTTGTCATAACCCATGCTCACAACCACCTTGCTATTCTCTGCGATTGCCAGGGGAAAACATTTCTGCAAAAATATAAAGATAACGGCTCAGTTAAATTTAGCCGACTATTTTAATCTTAAAATTCAGCCTCTAAACACATGTAATTGATAGTATATGAATGAGTCATGGAAACTTGCTTTTTATGAAGAAAATTACTAATGCTCTGTTCTGGCTCTTTTCATTACTTTTTATATCACTAGCTTTCTTCCAGTATGCAATTTAGTGATCCTTGATCCACAACATTTACAGCAATTTAAATGTATTTCAGATGCTGGTAACATGGCTCCTGCCATTTCAAATGTTCATGAGTTTCCAAGCTATTCTGCTTCCTTTTTTGTTCTTTATGAGCAAATCATTATTTATGAAGTCTTTAATAATAAACTCCTGCTTTCCTTAGGCTGGAATGCATCCTTTTCACAAACAGTTTGCCAAGTCCTCTGCACTGCACTTCCAGTCCAGCACAACTGGGAAGGCCAGCTGTGGTCATCAGAGAAAAGACAGTGGGACCAGAAAGGCAAAGGAGGTTCTGGGAGATGCAGAGGGGCACCCTGATGAGCTCAGCCAGCAGCTGATCACAGAATCAGCTGAGCTGGAAGGACCCAGAAGGATCATGGAGCCCAACTCCTGGCCCTGCCCAGAACCATCCCCAAGAGGCACACCATGTGCCTGACAGCACTGTCCAAACACTTGAGCAGAGATTTCAGAAAATGTGGGCTTCCAAGTGAGACATTTTATGCTGCTGTAGTGATGTTCTCAGGAACTTTAACTTAAAAATATGCTAAAAGAGAAGGATAGGACTAGGAGTCAGCCAGGATTTGGGATGTACCTGCCTAGATCTTTGAATTGTACAAGGTGTCATAAAACACAAAATATTTGGGAGGTTTTCAACAAAAATTCAAGATTCAGTGGAAAATAATTTTAACCAAGTAATAATTTTTTTAAAAAAGACTAAAAAAAAAAAAAAAAGAAGTGAAATATCAAGAAACACAAATTAGAAGGGATTCTGGGGTGGGTCCAGTCTGGACTGCAGGATAAGTTGCAATGTTACGTTTTTACTTTTCTTCCCAAGATCTGAATAATGTCAGATTCGAGAGACTCCAGCATGCTAATAAACTAATGGCAGGTAAGAAGGAATGGAGAGTAAAAATTTTCATCTTTGAAGAAAAGCAGGTTACAAAGACCATCTCTCTTCTCCAGAATGATTTCATGAGAATAGTCCAACTCAGTCAACAAAAGCTTTAGTAAACTAGCATATATTTCATGAACAGGTGAAAACCAGCAGACAAATGGCTGATTTGACCTTGTCATCCAGAAAGGGAATAGATGATGTCTCATCACATACAGTTTGCATGCAACCCTGCAACATGTCCATTTAAAACTATCAAAAATGTCTGCACGGTTTTTGAAGGTTCTGCCTTCTCTGTTAATTTTCAGTGTCAAGCCAGCCAGTCTGCTGGTAGATTTGGGGTCATCTCTATTCAAATTTTCACCAATAGCTCCAAAATTTCATACCATTAATCTTTTGAATTAAGTTTTTTTTTTTTGGGGGGGGGTTGGTTTTTTTGAGGGGAGGGGGTGTTCAGTGGTGGAAGGAGACAGGAGAAGGAGGTTCCTTTGGATTGCAAAATATGACTCAAAACAAGTCTAAGGAAAGTGGAATTTATAGCTAAATACAGGGCTGATACTCAGATCTGGATTATATCCCAGACTGCCACAGACTTCCTCTATGATCCAAGCATATGAGAAATATTCAGTTTTCTCCTAGGAAAAATGTGGTTATCAAGGTAATAAACTGGGAGAATTTATTAACTGATATTTTTCAAGTGCTCTGACAGGTTTGTTTGAGACAGTATAGAGCCACCAAGAAATGGATATAAATTATATTTCATCACTGTGCATAACAGGGTGTCTACAACCTGGAATTTATTCTCTTTCTTGGCAGAAATCTAAATTATTCATGTACTGCACATTTTTGCCATTAAATATTCTTATCTTTTCACTTGGTAAAATTAATTTTCTTTGATTTGTCTCTTCATCATTCATTTTTCAGCCCTTTCTCTTGAAGCTACTAAATTTTACCTATATTCATACTTTTCCAATTGCTCCTATTCTGTGGAGATTCCACTTGCAGCTCCTCTGAAAGGCCACAGGTAAGACTTTATACTGTCCCCACACATGGGCACAGAGTGACAAGTCTTTCTTTTTGGCTTAAGCAGCTTCTGTCCCCTTTTTCTATCCCCTTTCCTTTGTTGACCACTCTGTGTGCCAAATTAACCATTTGCGGAGAAAGATGACAAAACAGAGCATGGAACTGCTCTAAGATAAAAACAACCGTATTTTGCAGGGTGATTTTCTTTTGGGATAGACATCCACAGACAGAATGGTGCCTTTGCCAAGGTACCAGAGAGAAGGTGAGATTGATCAGCAGCATCTCTCGGGTTTGTGCTAAACCACTGCCATTCCCTTCCCTTCCCTGCTGGCTCAGGATCTTGTGACAATTGCTCTGCGCCATCTACCTGCTCCTGCTTTTGAAGACAGAGGCAGCAACCATGCCTCAGCTTTCAGCTCGACTTCAGTGACACTAATCTAACATGTAATGAGAATTGACAGCCCCTGCAGGATCATTAACCAAACAGTTTGATTGCTTAATTAACTGCCTGCCCCGTCTTGCTCCTTTCCAACAAAAGCAGTTCAATTGTCCCTTCCAGCTCCACACAGAATTAAGCTGATCATTCCACAAAATCACTCAGAGCTGGCAATACCTGGGGTATGTCACATTATTTGAATGCTGGATGTCACCCTCAGAAATAAGTACTGTGAGCTGAAACCCACAAACACAGCCAACATGCCCATGATTTATTCATGAATGGAATAGGAGATGAGTGCAATGCATCCAAAACACCATGTATTAGGGACAGGAATATTAGTCAAATTAAGTAGCTTTGTTTCAATTTCACCACCTGTGGTATCTTTAGATCTTTTCACAGCCTCACAGGCAGAAAACAGCTTTGAATCTGGCAAAAAATATGCTTTGAAAATTATTCATATGATGCTACAAAAGGTTTTACAAACTATTTTCAAAAGGACATGACCATGAAAACAAAAAAAAAAAGTGAATAAAAGTATAAGATGGGAACCACACACTTTCAAAGGGAAAATTTTCCTTATTGGGATAATAAATATCATAAGACAACAGCAAGAAACAAACAAACAAGGTTTTGTAACAGACAAATGGGTACAACCAGGTTCTCTAGCTTGCATGAACATATGAAAATTCTGGTTTTTGGTCCTGTTTATATAGAGGGCAAAAAGCAAGACAAGGCAGGAATCTTAAACCTTCATCTTAACTTCACAAAGTTAATTCCACCTGCATTGAAATTGGAATGAGGGAGCCAAAGAAAATTTTCATAATTAAATGCATTCAATTGATATTTTGCAATTTTATTTGTTCTTGCAAATCTGTAAGGTTTCTGAAACAGTAGAATCTGAGACATTTGATGTGTGATGAAGTTTTTTATTCTTCTGGGAGTGGAAATCCTGAACCAAATCATCAGTACATGGGATTGATTCATCTGTGTAAGCAGCCTGGGAGCTGCTATCCTAAGGGCTGGGGAAGGGCGAAGAGAATCTTCCAGCATTCAGAAATTGTAAGAAAATGTCTTGGTGTGCAGGAAAGCAGAATGGAGCTGCATGTTTCAGCTCAGAATTCAGTGAAGAAATGCAATACCTTAATTTGGAGACTTCAAACCAATGCAATGACTGTATTGTAACAGCAAGGAACTATTGAGCTTAGAAAATTCACTGATCAACTCAACAGAGCTGAAAAGAAAGTTACTCTTTAGAAAGGACAGTCTACAGTGGGTAGGACTGGCAAACAGAGAATCAGTCTCAGGAGAGTGTTAGGGAAGAGTTAAAAGGTAGCAGAGGGAGCTGGGTGTCGAATGTGTCTGAGTGTGAGTCGGGAACTCTGGGTCAGAAAGAGACCAAGCAAAGGTTGTACAGAAAAATGTTGATGGGTTTTTCCTGAAGCTTTTGCTATATGTGGTCATTGTACTGTCTATAATATAGCAATGCATTCAGAAATGTTTCCAAATAGATAAATACAAAGAAAAACCCTCTTGAAAACTAGCAGATATATACACAGTTTATAATCAGTTTGTAACAGGCAGTTGCAGTCTTTATTTTACACTAATTATTTTCTTTTATAGGGACATCTCATAGAACCCAGCTGAATGAATCTCTGAGTAAAATGGTATTTGAAGTAAATTTATGAGGATCTGAACCGTGTAATGATAAATAGAAACCCCTCACTTTTAAGCCCATATAGTTGACTATTTCTGGAACACTAATTCTATCTGTAAGCAAACCTGTGCCTTTCCATCGCTGCTGACTTAAGAAAGTGAAGTCCAAGCTTTCTTAATTTTCCCCATCCATGACATGACTTTAGTAACAATTATTGCATTTGGATTATGTGTCTTAATGGAGATCCTTAAGTACTTGAAATACACTGAACCATTCTCAAGTGAACTCATTAACTGCTCAGAAACATCTGCACTAATTCAGTGTCTTGTGTCAGTGATTTACATCCTATTTTTCAGTGTCCAGGCATCATCTCTGAGGTTTGTTAATTTGCTACTAAAACATCATGTAATAAATAATAAAAAAATAAATAAATTAAAAAAATTGCTTGGGTAGTGAAGTGACACAGAAAAAGACGAAAGAAATATTATATGAGAAATAAAGCTTAGAAAAAAGCAGGAATTAATGTAAATGTCATTCAAGATTACTATTCTGTACAAGCAGTGCTACAGACTACTGTTCTTGTTGTCCAGCCATAACATACAACCATTTAAAAAATAGGTTTGCATTGGAGGTTACGAGGAAAATTTAGTGGGCTTCTCTCTCCACTTGTTTGAATTCCTCATCTACATTACAATGTCTGATTTTTAAAGAATGCTAAGTGATACTGGAACCTAGATGGATTTGTCTAAGTGTTTACTTGTTTACTGTCATTTGAAATTCAGCTAGAAGCTTGCTTCAAGTTATTATTCACCAAGAAAAGAAGAAACAAAATTGGGCCTAATGGCTGTCTGTATCTTGGCTGGTTCTGTATCCTCAAACTCTGAGAGTGCTCTTAATTTACTCAATATCTCTTCTGCCCCAGTAACAAAGTCATAGGCCTGGTAGGAGTATTTAAAGTATCTCTTAAGTTCAGGATCTTAGTAATTAACTATGATAAAAGCCATCTTGATTTAAGCCATAAAATTAAAACAAATATTTGTGAGGAGATATCTAAAAGAATAAACTGAAAATTTGAGCAATGGTAGTGAGACTTTTTGATGTATAAGCCAGAGAATCTGCTGGAACCCACAGCTGGGACGTCACACTGAAGCCTGGAGCTGGCTGCAATGCTATCCAATGGCCTCAGACAAGATCAGGGTGATTTATTCACTCACTGAAAAAAGTCAGCCAAAGCCTTCAAAAGAGCTCACTTAGCACTGATGCAGCTGATCCAAGCTCTCCCCTTATGCTCTTCTGTCAATTTATGTCAACACCAGGATCACTTAGGAAAAGGTTTCAGACCCCTCTGTGGGAGGCACTGTGTTGTCTCCTTGGCTCTGCCTGTGGCAGGATGGATGCTCAAGGCTCATTCCTGCTGCATCTTGACACATTTTGGTCTTTCAGCTCCCTGCCTTGGCACTTGCCCTCTTGGCTCAGTGTTCCAAATCTGTTTTCTCCCCTGAAGGGTGTCATGACTGTCTTGACTCAGATGTAGCTGTGATCTTGTTTTCCTCCTGCCATAACAATTCTGAAAATATATCCAGAGACCATAAATATTGTATCCAGAGACCAATGTCAGCAAACATGTTTGTATAAATTAATGGGAAATATGTACAGCATCATAAAATATTCACAATATTGCAAAAGAAGAAACTGCATCCTTGGTGAAGTGCAAAAGATGAGTAACAAACACGCTGTAAGATGGGTAGGAATTGATAAGGGATTCTCAGGATCATATGTAATTTACACAAAGGAAACCATAAAGCATAAACAGGTATGAGCAAGGATGTTGTTCTAAACTGTGTTTATGATCAGCAAAACACCAGATCAGCATCCTAAGTAGAGGACTTAAGTATAGACTTGAAGCTTGAGATGTGCACATAGCTGAATGGGCCTGAGAGAATGCGGCTCTTTTGCAGGAAATGGGCACATATTCCCATATGTACCAACCTGTCGCTTGTACCCACAACAGATACAATAATACAGTAGCTGAATATTTAAAAGCAATAAAAATTTATGGTAGCAGATATCCAGATGCTTTTGGGTTTTGCTCATTCCAAAAAATGAACTAAAACATATTCCAGAAGACTTATTTTAGAGCAGCAATTAATTTCCTTCAAATGACTACTATATGCCATGGCATCCATGGATCTCATTGTAGGAAGAATTGTACACAAAGCATAGGTGGTTCTCCAGCCAAAGCTTGTGACAAACTTCTTCCCTGAGAGGATTTATGCCCTCTTAAGATTGTTAAATACCTGTTGCTGAGGGACATGAAGTACAGGTTGAATAAATATGTCAGGAATAGCAGGGACATAGTTAAGGCTGGGATAGGTCACAGGTCATCTTGCAGGAATTTGACTCAGCATGCCCAAAATTCATAGTTTTACAAAGGCAGATGGCAAACTTTAAGCTGTATTAATAACAAAACCAAATGCAAAGTATTTTCAAGTTGAAAATGGAAGGGCAAAGTAAGCAGTCATGCTCAAAAATCGGCTTCCTACTTAGCTGGTGTTGAGCTAAATGCTTTGATAGTTGGAAGCCTGCTGGCTACTGGGATTGTACCTTTAGTGAAGCATTTGCAACTAAATAGGTACAAACTGGACACTACTGGAAGAGGGAAAGCCAAAACTATTGTGTTTTGGTTTGGGAGAATCATAAAATAAATATTCAAGACATATGAAAATATAGAGAGTATTATTTTTTCATTAGTGACTTTGGCTGTGGAAATCATAATCCACATAATCCATCAACTGACACAGTTAATGTCACACTGTTTAAGTTTCATAATGAGATCAAGATTCATTATTTATGTTTAATGCCCCCGAAATGTACTACCTTTTTAGCTTATTGGTGTAAAAATGTTTTCTTGGTCTGCTGGTGTGAAAGGCTTTTGCCTTTTCTGTCTCAGAAGATGAATCAGTGCTTTCCAATTCTCTTATTTACTCAGGAAAGTTCTCATTTTTTCATATGTAGAGAGCCAAAAAATGACCTTCATGTAATTTAAATGTGTAAAATTTCTGTGTAAAAGGACAGGAATGTAGACCATCAGTTGATAAGTGAATTGTACCTGAACATTTGAATTTTTCAGACTGTGTATCTTGGTTGCAAACTGGAGCAAAATTCGAAAGGTTTTATATGCAGTACATGTTTCTGAAAATTTAGGTTCTAGTTTAACTTCACACATGGACAATGGAAAATATTTAGCAAGATCATTCACAGTTCCTCATGAAAATGGTCCTCAAGTAGTGATTGACCCAAATGGGATCTTCAGCACAGCTCCTCTCTTCCTATCACAACCTTTTTTCCACACGCTTTGTCCTACATGTAGCCTCCCCAAACCAACCCTCCCTTTCCACTTCCATTGTCCTAGAACATAATTGTATTTCCCCAAAATTACATCCTAGCTTTTACTTCAATTTATTCCCTATTTTCACGTCCTTTTCCTTGATGTGTTTCTTTTAATTTACCATTTTGCATTAATATGAATTTTCCTTATGTGCTAGAGCAGTGGCAAACCAGTCAATCACAACTTAGTTGTGAAGGTCAGAAGCCACTTTCCACCTTAGGAGCCAACCAAATACTCCAGTATCCAGATTGTCCAAAGAAACTACTATTTTTGAAACCTGATGACACATTGCATGAGGAAAGTTAAAACCACTTGAAAACATTTCCAAATGCTGAGATGAATAATTACAACTCAGAGGAAATAAACTATTCAGCCCAGACATTTGGAGAACATATATAGCAGTACAGTTGTACTATTCATGGATCATTATATGAATAGGAAATTGGAAGAACTTTTCTAGGCTTGTGATGAATACAGAGCACAATAGAGGGAGAAGATGAACTGAGACTAAAAGTCTCTTTAGAGTGTTCACATTTCTTCCAAAGTATCTACGTCACAGCAGTTTCCATTCATCCAAGCACAATGGAGCAGCACCAGACTGAATCTACAGCTGAAATAAGTGACTGAAATGGCATTAATAGCCAGTTTTGTAATAGCAGTTGACAACAGATCAAAACCTAATGATTTCTGTGACTAATTCATCTGTCTAAACTCTCTGATTTGTATAAGTTTATAAATTTTTTTCTAACTTTTTCTGTTTTCTTCCAAAACTTTGGACATTTCAACGCAGTTAAGATCCCATAGTCTGATGGGAGGGTAGGAAGTATAAGTGCATGGGTCATGAGGTCTAATCCCATGCTGCTTTAGACTCGTAACATGTTATTCCTCCTAAACCATATAAACAGGAACCTAAAAGTGGAATTTTTCTGAGGTGCCATGAAGCTTTTTCAAAACCTCACTCCTTTGTTTATTGCAAATAACTTTCTAGCTTCCAGCCTCAGTTTAGGTGATGCCAGCCAATATCTGAGTTATATGCAAATTTGCATAGGTATCAGAACCATAAAGAACATCTGTTGCTAATTTTTGCACATCCGAGAACATTTTAACTCAATTTTAATCCTTTAAATCCATTTTTTTTCTGTTTGAAAGCATTACTCTAAATTCAGTATTTCACTGCAGAGAAGCCAGAAAGGGCTGTAAAGTATCTTCCTACTGGATATCATGAGAGTGGTTCAATAAAATCAGGGATCTCACAGTTTAAATTAAGACTCGGATTTTGTAAGCTTTTGAAAGAGTGAGAAAACCTCAACATATCAATGGCACAGCCCTGTCAGACTACCAAGGAGAGGGGAATTGCGTGTGAGGAGCAGCAGCAGACTTGCTGGACCCTCTGGGGACATGGGACTCCCTGTGGCAGCCCCTCTGGGGCAGAGCATGAAATATCCAAGAGGCAGGAGTGGTGCTTGGGCTGGATTTTTAGCTTTGCATTCATTAAAAAAGCGGAAATATAAATAGAAGCCTTAATTGAGATGTTTCAAGTTAGACAGAAATGGATTAGGCTTCAGTGACAAAAACCTCTCATATTGCCTGAGTCTTTCAAGCTGCTCTCAGCTCATGTTTGGGGCATCAGCAACCAGAGTTATACGTTGATCAAGGTATACACTAGGCATTTAGAAGATATTTTTTAAAAACTCTAATTATTAAAAATATTAATTCCATATGTTTCATGACAAAAAGGTGCTTTCGAGTGTCTAAATTGATAAATTATTATCCTAATCTAAGAAACAGGATGTTTTGGCCTTCAAAGGCAAAATGGAAATGATTTTTTAAAGATGTTGTGTCTTTGAGGGAAACTGTTTTTCTTCATGTTTTTGCTGTTGAGTAATAAGGTCAAGTTAAGTGTTTTTTGAAACAGTCCATATGATTTTGTATTATCTGAATAACAGAAGCTATAATCTGCAGGAATTATTAAATTGTCCAATTCATCATCTGGCTAAGGCACAAACATCCTCTATAGCACATTTTTGTGTATTATTCAGATTATGTCTTAATTTTCAAATTGCTTCTCGTGAATGCAGTTCTGTATAACAAAATGTCCCCTTGTAGTCAGGATCCATTATTAATTATACTGTTATAAACTTGATTACTGATTCCCTCATTATTTCCCTCAATATTTTTTCATATCCTACAGAGACAGGCAGGCAAAGCCCAAGGCACTAATTAAGAGCAGGTGAAGACTATAAGCAGGAAACCAGGGATAAGCAGTGGCCAAGGGCTATTATTAAATAAAGCCTTTCTGAACAGAGAATTTCACAGCTTGATGGGATTGTGTTGAGAAGCAGTCTCAATTACAAAGGCACCAACTGAGAAATCCAGAAGGATTTTAACATAAAACACAGCTCTTAATTTCGATTTCTGTTGTCTTCCAAATCCAATATCCACATTTAATGGAATATCCTGAGGTAATTTTTAGGATATTACATGAAAAATATTTATTTATCCTGTGTGAAAAATCTGTAACTATTCTGATCCACCAGATAGTTATTTAATGGTTTGATGCAACATATGTTTACTATTAAATTATTTGATACAATAATTCAACCTAAATTGCCTGTCAGCCAGCTCATAACATATCCCAGTCTATGTTAAGATAAGGATATTAAAATATAGTTGATGGAAATAATAGAACTTAACTAACAGGTGACATTTTATTTTATTCAGTTGGACACATATGGTTTGATTATTTAGGACTTTCTTAACATTGTGCAGGGAATCCATTTGCAAACTGGAAAGACCTGTACCTCTTCAGAGTGACTGCTTTAAAAAAATCACCCCCAAACTCCACAGACAGGGCAGTGTTGCAGGGGGCCACCAAAGACTCGGCCTTTTCCTGGGCATGGGCTCTCAGGAGCTCCCTGCTCCTCCTCGAGGTCTGTGTCAACACTCTGCACCTAAGGGCTGACCTCTGCCTTGGTACAAGCAGAACTGGGAATAGTGTGGGAATAGCACTGGAACTGGGAGATAAATGGGGATTTGGCTTATGCACTGCCAGGGGAAAACAAGGTGTTCTCTAAAAGTAACTTTATTCTACAATGCACAGCAAACTGAAACACACACACGAAGTTTGCAATACCTTTTCTCTAACTGTCTGCTGTAGCTCTTTGGTTCAGCTCTCTTATAGAGATGAAGGGAAGACAGATGGTCTTTCTGACTTTTCTACCCTGCTATCCACCGATCTCCTTTACGTTTGCAAGTGTCCCAGTTAGAAGCTGCTTGGTGCAGTCAGAGGAGAGGGAGTGTGTGTATTCGCATACAGTTTGTGCTGCATTCACAGCTGCCTGTGGGCCACTGAGTACAAGTACAGAGCTGAGATTCCTGCAGCTGACACTGCCCAGTGTGACCATGCAGGAGTTGTCAGAGAAGCATTTCCTTCTTTAAGCTGTTTCTGAAGTGCAGACTCCCTTTTTCTTCCCCTCCAGAGTACACTGCTTGTATTCTGGGGATAACCATTCCTCTAATTATCCAGAATTTTCTTAAGGGGTCCACTTCTGCATTTGAGAGGACTCAGACTCGCCATGGAAACATGCAGGTGGGGCTGCCAGAACTGATGAGAGCCAGTCCAGTGTCTCTGTTCATCTGCACCCTGGCTGTCCTGAATGGTCAGGCTCATCAGCTCCAGAACAGCTCACTGCAAGCATCAGGGTGATCTGGTTGTGGGGCTGCCCCTTTAGCTCTGAGGAGGACAGGCCATGCCTGTGGACAGGGACACTGAAGTGCTGCTGGCTGCCAAAGGGTCCAGACAGACACAGCTCCTACAAGAACTCACACAAGGTGGGAGAGGATGAGAGCTCAGGTCTCCCAAAGGCTCAGAAGAGCCCTCTGGGTGATGTGGCTTCTTCAATCTACAGAGACACACAGAGAAGGGAATGGACTCTCTGGTCCATGAGAGACAGCAAAAAAGGCTCCATCCTCTGTCCCTGCTGGGTGTCACTTGTCTGGGCAGGGATTCCCCCATGAGATGCCACCTCCTCCCCCACATGTACTCTTCTCTCTCTCTGGCCCCATCAGCAACACACCCCTGCCAGTCTCTTCCCTGTGTCCATTCCCATTACAGGTATAGAAATAGATAAATATCTTTTAGGGAAAAACCCCCCATGATATATGGTGTTACCTCTACGGGAGAGATTTCACAGCTTTCCTTTGTTCTCACTGCATTGTACTGTACTCCTGACAGACACCTGTACTTCTGACAGATAACTGAGCAATCAAGTTTTGAGCAAGCCACTATAAATCAAAAACAGCTTCTGGCCATAGAGATGGTGCCATACACGACATATGGGATCATCTGGTTCTGCTCCAGCTGTGTGCCATTCTCATGCCCCTATAAGCACATCTAGGTTACAGAAAGCTACATATTCCTCAGTGAAGCTAGAGGCTGTTTTTCTTTAACATGTGTGTTTAACAGCTTCTGAATTAAAAAGTGAAATATTAACTTAGCCACATCCTTCAGCATGGCCATGACCCACTGAATCGTTAAGAAAACTGCATCATTGTACACAACTTTTTAAAAAAACATAAATAACAGAATTTTTGTGCAAAACTTTTAAAATTTTTATTCTCTGATTCCTCTTTAGTCCATTATGGTGTTATTGACTACTATTATCTGTAATAGCATAAAGATGTAAACATTTATTTGTTCACAGCTTTATATATAACATCTCAGAGGAGGTTGTTAGGTTTGTGACATTAAAAACTGAAACCAGAAAAGAACAAAAGAGCAAAACCAGAAGAAAACTATAGTGAATTACAGTATGAAATCTATTTACACACATTAATCTATACAACATCATAATCTGTACATTTTGTAAAAAATAATCACATTCATTTACATCATCTTTAATTTTTACCATACTTGACAGATATAACAAAGATGACAAAGGAGAAATTTGAAGTAATACTTATACTAATGTGCCAGGACAAAAAAAGCTGCAGGTAATCATAAACTTATATACAGTGCTTTGGGAAATAGAGGGGCTTGGGATATTTCAGTCACTTTCTTTAGCTGACAATGGAAATGTTCCTGACTTAGATTTAACTACAACCTGCTATCATTGGGCAGAACCAGATTCAACACAGAGTGGTTAAACCATATCACAGAATGCTCCTTTTAAATGTTATCCTGATGTACTGTTGTAACATACGTGTTAGAACGCTTTTTAATTTTATTTTTTTTTCAGCAACAGAATAGCATTGCATCCTAACTTCCGTATTTGGTCATGTCAGGGTGATACTGACAGCCCACATCTGATATAGGCACTCATGGTAACACGAAGGTACTTCTGTTGGTAAAGGTATTTCCTGTGTCACTATGCACAGAGAGTAATTGTTCAGACAATGACTCCTATAAACATAGCAGCTTTGTCTGCAGGTTACTTGCCAGTTCTTTCTTTTTGTCAGACATATTTAGGGCTTGATTTTTCCTTAAGGATGTCTGAAAAAAATCTGTATAGACTGAATTTGGACTTTATCCCAAATCACTTTGCTGAACTGGGCAAATTCACAGTTAACAGAAGATGATTTTTAGAAAAATAGAGGACAAACGATGCAGATGATTCATCTTAGTCTTTGCACATGGACTGTGTGACACATGCACCTGGCAATGCCTTATTTCAACAATCTGCCCCAGCCAGAGTCTCTGGTTTGCTGAGGGTCTATGCCTGTTGCTTCCCCCTTTGGCATGTTAAAGGCAAAGGGAAGCCTAGGGTGAATCAGAACATGAAGCAGATGCTGCAGAGTGGGGTAAGATGGCTCCAACTTGACTGTAGAAGGTTTTTTTGTAATGCTATTTGCCACCAATTAGCTATTGCTGCTACAGTGCAGTCCCATCACAAGCTGAGACTGGGTATTCCTCAGCTGGCTACCTGCAGTACAACATAAAGAAAATTTTGGGTACTGTAAAGCACTTTCTTTTAGCATATGGCTACAAAAGGCAAAAAGTCAAACACCTAATGCAAAACAACAAACATTTGCTGGAAGCTGAGGCCAGGCAAATGAAAATGGGACATAAGGCTGTGGCTTTATCATGGAAGGCAGGGACACCTGACCAAATGAACTGCAGGGTCCTCCACTGCTTGACCTTTTGAATTACACTGCACATTTCTTGGAGGACAAGTTTGGCCAACCCAAGGTAATTGGCTTAAAAAGGAATATCTGTGTAATACTACCCAGGCAGCTTAATGATCTCTTCTAGAGGGACACATCTTACCTGATTCCATCTACAGAGTGAGAAATCTACGCCCTAGCCAGCTACCCCAGGCTTACTTACAGTAAGTACAGAGAACATTAGGTCCAGCTTACCTGCTTCAGATGCCCATGGAAAGAGTCATCTTCAGCTAGTGCCTATTTCTCTGTGATGACTGTGGAGGGACTTTAAAAGTGTCTTTAGCTCAGAGAAAAACATGCAGCTTTTAGACACCAAAACCAGGGCAGATGAATTTCACCTGAGTTTATCAAACACCCAGCTGAAATCGACTCTGCAGAGGAAAATTTAAGTCAGTGTCCACATATAGTTTTTAATTGTGATTAGTAAGTGGAGAGCAAGCTGTCACTGTGTTCCTCAGGCATCAGCAGCAGCTAATGCTGACAGAAATCACTCAGAATTTATGGTGCCTCCAGGGGAGGTAAAGCACAACAATTAACCATGGTACTGGGAGTGAACTGTATTACTGTTCTTGTTCAGTAAGTATGAGCTGTGCTATTGGCTTTTCAATGGGGATGGACAAAAAAACCAGGTTTCCTGCCTTGAAGACTTTACAACTCAGTCTGAACCCTGATGCAACCAAAGGGAAAAAGGCAGTAAAGGAATAAAGAAAGGGAGGTGCAGGGAAAAGTTACACTTGTCTTGCAGCTCTATTTCCTCCCCTGATGCTGCTAGGACTGAGTGAGAGTTAGGATTAGGCATGACAGAAGGCCAAATGATGTTGCATTGCATTTTTAGAGTCACCACAGCACAGAGCAAGAGTATTTAATCCATAGTCCTCAGCAAAATGCAATGAAAGACAAAGCCATGAGAAGCTGTCTTGTTCTGGGTGTTGTAAGGATGAAAAAGATTGACCAAGTTCTAGATTTGTCAAACTGCTCTGCACCTTTTACAGACATTTTTATATCACATGTATCTGTCCATGAAAAGGCAGCTGAAAGCCAAATAGGGTTGATGCTGTAACTTTGCATATAATTATTTGGAAATCAGAAATTTTCTGGGAGTAAAAAAAAGTGAGCGCAGTGCCCTCTGTGTTTTACTGCTATGATAATGGTTGCACAAAGCACTATGATGTTAAACAGATTCACAAAAAAGTATTTAGATTATCTGCGTTTATACTATTAATAGAGAGATTAGGTTCTTCAAAGTACTGTACTTTTCACAGGTTTGAAAGAAAAATATATACAGCACCTCTCTCTCCTGTGTGCCATTCTTTGCATGTCCACATGTCCTTTATAAACTTAGTGATACCTCTATGCTCTCCCACTGCAAATTTCTCATGTGGAATTTCACCCTACATGAAAAGTTGAGTCAAGTCTAAACACATCTGCAACCTGTTAAAGGAAATAATGCTGGTTTGTTGCAATATAAAATGTATTTTCTTATTAAGGCTTTTCTTTTTTATAACCCAGAAATAATTAAAATGCAGATTTTTTCCAGGCTCACCTAATTAGAACAAAGACAGTTTTCTCTAAGACACGATGTGTTATAAACACTTATAATTGGCGATGCCTCATGCAGAACAGACTGATAGAAATCATTGCCTGAAACATCTATTTCTGTGCCATCATTCTGTCTGTGCGTCAACTCACATAACCTCATTTGAGCAAAAAGATGAGCACACTTGAATGCTTGTCACATGTGCCTTTCTATCCTAGAAGTTAAGGGAAAAAAAGAACATCTTGCACATCACATCTCAAGGAACTGAGCAATCCCACTGGCACTGCAAAGAATCCTAATGTGCACAGATGTGTTTAATTTAGGTGTAAAAGCAGCTCCCAAAGCCCCACTGGGTCTTCATATATTTGCAGTTAAGAGATTGTGAGAAGTTTTTCCATAGATCCAGGAAACATACTAAGGTTTAGCAGTGTTTCCTCAGTCTAAAGTCATTGGGAATATATTTAGTTTAAATACATGTGTAGGGCCCATCTTTAGACCCTGTGGGAATGTCTTTGGGCAGCCTACTTCAATCCAGAATGTCATAGTTAGTTTGCCAAGCAGAAAACATTATGAATGATCTGGAAGTGATCAATGGTTTCTTTAAACTCAATTTTTGTAAGTGACAATTCTTTGAATGATTGTTGTTTAACTCAAATGATACCTCCTGGTGTCATGTAACATTCACCACATTCTCTGGCAGTCACGTGAACCACGGGGCCTTTTCTGTCTTTGGTCTGACAAAATTTTGTGTGACTCCATGGCAATCCCATTAAAACAAATTGTGTTTGACTGATAAATAGCTGGATAAAATCAGACCAGGAATTGTAGCAACGCTTTGAGAGCTGCTGACAATATTCCCAGTACTGGTAATATTTTCAAGGATGTACAAATATGCCTGCCTAGAGATGCCCTTGCTGCTGTTCTTCCCTTTATCTGAAAAGAGTAGGGACCTTGGATTCTGCTGGCTCCATAAAATCCCTTATCTGAAATGTCAGGGCAATGGTTTGCATGGAGGTACTCATGCAAATACATATTATTCCCACTTGTAATGTAGGGTGGACATGGTTAAACACTGACATGGGAAGAGAACATCACTGGGTTTATATCTTCTAAAGAGTGGAAATGTTATGTATATTTTTATAAGACTGTCAGTTCTCTTCCTTTTTTTTTTAAACATGGCTACATACCTTTTCTGGCATTGTTGAAAAATCCTTCTTTATGCCTTTTATGGTAATTTTTAGGGATTCTGTCTAATTATTTTTCTTTTCTAAATCATGGTCAGGACTAAATTTTAAATCATTTCACATAGATACAGAACTGAACAAACCTAAAAGAATTTACATTTTTCATTAAATGTGAGTTGTAACTTCACTGCAATATTCCTTGTGCTTTGCAGTCAAATATATTGTTCCTAGAGACAGATTTCAATGATAATACTGCAAAAAAAAAATGGTATTTGCAATGTGTAATGTGCTATCCAAGGCTGTTTATCCTATCTGAGGCTACTTTAACAATAAAACATACCTCTTCAGAAAATTCCTTCATGAAAGAGCAACATAAATCTCTGACTTTAAACAGAAGAGAACAACTGAGAACTACTATATTCAAAAGTAATATAGTAGTTTTTCTGTATGGACTGTAAAGTTGGCCCTACACCAAAACATTAAACTAAGCACTTTTGAACGTAGCAATAGGATTGGAATCAAACTCTGTAGAAAGTAATATCTGAAATTTATACCATTAGCCTAGAAGTACTACCTTTCTCGCCTCTGTGAAAATCATGTTCATGATTTCCTGGATTAGCACGCTGAACTCCCAGTGAGGTTAATTATGGACTTAGATTTATTTATTTTTTATTTTATTTTCCGTAATTAGAAAAGAATTTCCTAATCCTTAAGGCAATGTTTCCTTAAGTATAAATAAAGTGTAAGAAATTTTCTTGCTTCCCATCTTAACCCTTACATGTGCCAAAGAAATCTTCATTGAGCAGGATACGCTGCATGGATCCTGTAGCCATTTTAGAAGGTAAAGGGACCTTTATGGAAAATGAATTTTTGAATTGTTATGGGTAGTAAACTGCAGGAGAACATCAGAATTAATATGAATACCATTTGAACAAAACAGAAAGCATCCATGTGGCAGGTTTCTCCGTCATTAACAGTTTGGCCACACAAACCAATTCCCCAAATACCAACATGTAGAAAAGCAAAGCACTAAACTGTACATTTTATAAAATATCACATCAAGCGGCATGATGAATGTTATCCCACAGTTTTTCATGTTTGGGTGATCTAGGTCATCTATATCATGGTGGTCTCTGTCTGCATAAATGAGTGAGCTCTTGAATTCCTGTGGAGCTGGGAAACACTTTCTGACCCATTTCGAGAAATGGAGCTGTGGAGTCTGTAATCTCTGCCTGCTGTCTGCTTCCAGCACAAACTCCGCCACTTTCTTTTCAGCTCCCCCTGCACCTGTGTTAAGAAGAAAATGCACAATATGAGCCGAAAATTTTCTTTTATGTGAGGAACTTTTCCACGTCTATTGGCTGTCACATGGGGATCTCTTGGAACAGAATCATAGAACGGTTTGGATTGGTAGAAACTTTTGAAGATTATGTAGTTCTACCCCTTTCCATGGGCAGGGACACCTTCCACCAGACCAGGTTGCTCAGAGCACCAGCCTGGCCTTGGGATAGGGCTTCCGCAGCTTCTCTGGGCAAACTGTTACAGTGTCTCCACCATTCTCACAGAAAATATTTTTTCCTTCCTAAATCTACCACATACCAGTTTAAAAGTGTCCTGACACTACAGGCCCTGCCAGGAAGTTTTTTTGCCATCTTCCTTATGATCCCCCCTTTATGTACTCTAAGGTGCTTAAGTGTCCCCAGATCCTTCTCATTTCCAGGCTGAGCAATCCCTACCCCCCTCAGCCTGTCTTCACAGGAGAGGCGTTCCAGCCTTCTGATAATTTTTGTGGCCTCCTCTGGACCTGCTCTAACAGGCCCATGTCTTTCTTGTGCTGGTGACAATTCACCTCTCTTGAGCTGCTGGCCATGCTTCTTTTAATGCTGAATAGAGTTGGCTTTTTGGGCTACAAGTGCACATTGCCAGCTCGAGGTCCACTCTTCATCCCCAAGTCCTTCTTTGCTGGATGGCTCTCAGCCCCTTCATCCCTCAGTCAGCACTGCACAGACCCAAGTGCAGGACTTGAACTTGGCCCCATTGAACCTCTTGAGGTTCTTTCCCCCCTTTCCACAAGCCTGTCATGGTCCCTCTGGGTGGCACCCCTTCCCTCTAGAGTATCCAATCAGTTTTTCAAATGTCACGTAACTGAGGCAAAGACTGCCTACATTGTCTGTGAAGAGATGCCCTAAGGTCACTTTCAAAAATCAATTTTGTGTCACTTGTGCTGCAACATCAGGTTTTGGTATCAAGCATTTATCTCACGTACTTGTAGCACAGAATCAAGTGATTAGCCCCAAATCATGCATCTCATTTATATCAAACACCACAGCAGCACTCAGGAGAGCTGAATGTTAATTGTCTGTGCAGACAGGTGTCTTCAGACAGATTCCTTCTGTCAGACACCACATGGTGGCTGAAATCAAAAGGAATTCCTTGCATCTTTCTCAGCTGAGACTGTGAAAACTACTACCTGCTGAGCACTTCTGAAAATCTGTTGCTGTTCTGAGGTTTAGATACTGACAGAACATTACCCCTAAATACTTACTAAATGGTATTTCAAATTCCAGATATATTTTCAGGCTTGGTGCACCTCACTTGCATGTTGCTTCTAACAGAGCTAGATTAGACCATGCTAAATAGCAGAAGATACTAACACCTTAGTTAGCAAGGAATTAGATTTTAAACAGCTCTTAAAGCTCTTCACATTGATTTCTCCTGTTGTATAAAAACTGTCACAAATATATTCCTCTAATAGGAATGCATACATCTTCTAAAAGAGTTTAGTGTATCAGAGCAGAATTACGGGACATTTATACATTTACTAAAACCAATATTTAACATTGTCCATAGGAAAGGTGAGACTTACTTCACTGTTCAAAAAACAATACAGGACTGCAACAATCAACCCCTGGAAAGAGACAATATTCCTTAGTTAATATGCAGTACTCACCTAGGTCAGTAAAACTTCTTTTGACTAAAAACCTTAAAATTTACCTGAAAAGATCCCAAACACAACTCAAAGATTATTTTATAATTGTTGGAACTGCGATCAGGAAATAGAGCAAACACAGTGTAGTGAACTCCAAATAATGGAATAAGCAACAACGTGGATTTTGCAAGTCTCCTGGGTAAAGGAAAGAGAAAAGGCTGAAATTTAATGATGAGCTCTTGTTTTGCTGAGATGAATATGTAACTGTATGGTTAGTCTGTACATTGCACATGCACAATATGCAAGCAGTACCTAGGAAATGTAATCCAGATCATCTCAACTGTGAGATTTGCATGAGCTCCAAATACTAAAACTTCATAGCTTTACTGATGGTAATAAGCATATACCATTAAATAATTTTCAATGTTGTCAGCTACAGAACACAATTTAGCTGAAGATTACTACTCAAGGAAAGAGAACTTTAAATTTCTAAGCAGAACTGCTCTGACAAACAGCTTGTGAAACAACTGGAATGCTAAATTGCTACTTTTACCTTATCTGTCATTTATTTCACTCTAATAACATCAGTTTTATATATTATACAGGGCCAGTCATGCACAATTTTGGATGTCTGGTATCAGATAAAATTTGAGAAGTTATAATGTAGAGTTCCATAATTCATCAATGTCTTGATGAATATAACTTGATTCAACAGCGAAAGAATGCTATTGTGAATTCGTGTATTTTAACAAAAAAGTTAAGGTATTTCAACTAGGTTTATTTTTTCATTGTCATTCTTCATGGCCTGGCTTTGTTCATAATGTCCTAGGGCTGCATCTGTTTATGCAGAAATAATAATTTCTGACAGCAAAGCTTCTCAAGAATAGTAAACTCCTCACATCTAAAGATGATACCAGAAGCAGGAAAACTAGACATTCCTTAGCAGAAGAAACTAATTTACAACTGGAGGAGATGACACTGGCAGCAAATTTCCTGGTTTCCCAAGTGAAATGGAAAACTGATTTTATTTGAACTTAGTCTTTTTCACTACAAAAGTAAAAAGAACAATAAAAAGGATGGGACCAGCTACAAGCAGGTTCAGAGAAAGGAAAGAAAAATGGTGACTTACATGACTAGTATTCATTTTAAATTCATATTTCACTTTCACTCCATGCTTCGCTTAGTAATTTTTGTCTAGTTGATGCTACTTTCTCTATACTGCACTTACATTTTAGTAAAAGAAGGGGACAAACAAAACAGCCTTATTCGTCTCTGCATTTTAGAAAATGCATTTGCAATTTTATAAATGAGCCTCCTAGATCTTTTAATTTGCTCTGTAGATGCAGTTACTTGAGGAGGGTTCTTTCCCAAGGGTATCGGCTAAAGACCAGAAATGCAAGCTTAATTAGACAATCAAATGCTAAAAGCAAAGAATTTACAGGGCTGAATAATCAAGTACAAGGTTGCTATTAATGTGAATATTTCATATCATAAAGTGCTACCGTAAACTGTGCAAAAAGGTGGGACTGAAAGTAAGGGAATGCCTAATTTTCAAAAAGCGAATAAATACCACATTGAAGCAAAGAAAACTTTATGTCACAGGAAGTAAACTTGAGGAAATTTCCTGCCTATAGGCTGGCCATTGCATTACATAATAATGTGTCAACTGCACAATTTCATCTAGATTCAATAAGCTCTACCACATGTTTAGGTAATTGAATCAGCAAACACAAAACAAAACCCTTGTAGCTCTGCAAAATAAACATGCATGTCAATCCAGTTATGTTGACTTTTCAGTGGCAAAACCTAACATGAACACTGAAAATCCAAAGCCATGTGAGTGGCCTCTGAAAAGGTGCTCCTGGATAACACCTTTCCTTCCTTTAAAAAATATAGTTTGACGCCCTGAACTGTCAGAGTCTATGTCTGGG
The DNA here is from genome assembly GCA_013397195.1 of Hylia prasina. NCBI lineage: Eukaryota > Metazoa > Chordata > Aves > Passeriformes > Sylviidae > Hylia > Hylia prasina. The sequence goes on along the minus strand of VYXD01008114.1, from coordinate 1,370,937 downwards.
CTTTAAAATAAGACCTACTACAACAGACTCTTGATTGCAGATAATTACATATCCAGCAGCTCTTATAATAAACAATAACAGATATAGCAACAAAGAACAAAGCCAATTTTTGCAATTCCTTTGAATTGCGACCCAACATCCCTTGATTTTAAAGCTGTGGAAACAAAGAGACATTTTAGGATTTGATGTTCAAACCAAAACACAAAAGAAGAAAGTCTAAACAGAAATGAAGCTGATCTAAGCCAGAAACAACCATTTTCCTCTAGAAAAGTAAAGATTTATTTTAAATCAATATAAAACATTATAGTTAATTTTATTTTTTTGATAACAATGTAAGTTCTTTACCACTCTTAAAATATATTTAAGTATTTTAGAAATTTTAAGAAAGATTTTAAGGAGGTTGAAGGAAAATATTTTTATTTTGAAACTTTTCTTAAGTCAAAATGAAACACTTATATATCATAAGAAAGATATTTCTCTCCATATATTTTGTATCAACATATTCATTCATGGATTAAACTCAAATTCAAGAATAGTTTGTCGGTCTTTCTGAAATTATTTTTTATTTAATTTAGCATTTGATAAAAATATATTTATCTCAATTACAGCATAGTTGTATTTATTAAACTATATCTAAAATTAGTTTTAAATTAAATGTAATTATAGTAACAGGGCAGTTATTGGTTTTCAGCAGATGAACTCTTAAAGAGATTATTTTGGTTCTGTCTATAATATCTAAAAATACGACTCACTTGTACTGTGACTGGTCATTTCCTCCGACATCTGGAGACCTTAACTTCTGCAGCAAGATTCTTATAATGCTAATGAAAAGTATAAAATTCACCTGCAAAGAAAACAAATACAATGGTGATTTCTGAATTCTCTGCTCAATATGCAGCACAAAGAAATTCTTATCAAGTCAGACAGGAGTCAAGTCAGCACGGGAGTCGAGCACCTCCCTCCAGAACCCCTCAGCTCTGCAGTGCCAAACCTATTGTGTTCTGCAGCACCAGTTCTGCCATGTCCAGCACCAGCTGCGTGCCCACCACTGCTGCTCTGGCTGGCAAAAGTCTTTGAAAGCCTCAGTTTTCAGAAATATCCTCCTTCCTCTACTTCAGCTGGGGACAGGTTTCCCAGCAGGATGGGACACTGGATATGGTTTTCTGCAATCAAGCGTTGTCCTAAATTGTCACATGGATTTACAACCAGAAGCCCAGAGGCAGTTTTAGCCCTCCCTTACTCTTCACCTCAATTTTCAGTATTTTCTGTTTGAATTAGGGTAAGAGAAGATGTGAGAGAAGATTGTTGCACAGCTGATCTGTCTACTCCAATCAAGCACAAAGAGGGCCTCTCACAAGTATCTGTCTTGGCTATTGATGCTGACATTATGAATGAAGAAATCACAGAGTATCTGGGGTTGAAAGGGACCTCTGGAGATCATCTAGACCATCTGAATCCCTGCAGCCTAATTTTCATGACAGCCTTCTAAGACAGAACTGTAACATTATTTTATTTTGTATTTTATTTCATATTTTACTTTGCAGGAAGGGACTTGCATAAAAAATCATTATGATCAGAACATAATCAGTCTAGAAAAATTGAAGTACAAAACTCAGTATATCATAAATTTCACTCCCATTATTTCTTCAGCCTTGACTTTCAGCTTCCTCTGGTCACCATCCCTTCTGGTGCTGGATTCTTTTGTGTGATCTAGAAAACTGCACACTAAATACAGCACATCCATCCTGAAATAAGGGAACAGCTGGAATCGACACCTCCAGAGCAACAATGTGTGCTAAAAACTGTAACTCCAGTGATATAAACAGTTGCATCTAATGCACACATCACAGAATAAATTAATCTATTAATTAGAGAAAAATTTATTGCTGTGAAAATGAGAATTCTGCTGTTTTAAACTAACCCCATCATAAAGCACAAAATCAGGAGGTGGGGTACCTAACCAGGCAGAGCCTGTCTCACTGCTGTAAATCTCTGTCTTCATGGTGGAAGATGATCTTGAAGGTCTCTTCCAATCTGTGATTCTGTGATTCGGAACAGTCACATCCAACTGAGTAACTCTGAAGTGTGTACAGCATGAAGTGTAAATATCTGCCAAATGACTTCTCTGAAGCCAAAATTCTCAGGAGGAAATGCCAGGGAACATTCTGACACACTGAATTAACTGAAGCCATTCCCACTGTGCAAAATGGTGTCAGAACTTGCTCTCATGATACTGGATAGATCAAACTTTTCTGCCTCACCATTTGTTTAAATCACAGGTCTCTTCCCAGTCTTTACTAAGATCCAGCAGCAGCTCAGGTCTGCCAGTGTGCCCTGGGATAACTTCCACTTCCAGGTCTAGGACTGCTTTGGAGGAGCCTTCTGGCACATGAAGTCTTAGATAGCTGTTCAAACTGAGCATCCAGGGAACAGACTTTCCTGTAAACACCAGGTGGTTTGTTTTGCTTTTATCTTCCATCATATTTTCTTCACTCTGAATTGTTCCCCATTCTCCAATGCCTTTGAGATCCAAATATTCCCTTCATGCTGTAGTTCTGTTGCATTTGCTCATTTCTTCATAACATAGAAAGTCTTAGAGGCCTTACCTTATATCATTTCACACACATGGCCTACTCTTCTTTCTCTTCAAAGTGCAGAATTCACTTTGATGGTGATGACAGGAATTTCTCCCAAAATGATTTTCAGCAGGCACAGATTGAAAGGCAAGTCCAAGCATAATTCCAGCTCCTGAAATCTTGTGTAATCTAATAATGCCCTAGATTTTCTGCCTACAATTTTAAAAATGAAGCAAGTATATCTAAAATACATTAACTTGGTCTCTGACTATTTTCAGAAATGGACATATAAACATAGTATATTATGCCCAAAGTTAATTACACAATCATTACAGTGAACAGGAATATTATTACACTACTCCAGTAATTCTAATGAGTTCCAAACAGGAAAAGCCCTGTGAAACATTCTCAAATGGTATTATTTTGCAAATACTTCATGTTCAACATATATTTCAGTAGGCTAGCAATTAAAGAAAGATATACACAGCCATACTTTTTATGACTAATATCAGATTCTCAATTGCAGGACTATCTATTTACACACAAAATCAAATCTGCAATTCATTGAAAAGTATAATTAGATTTTTCCTTCCTCCAGGCTCATAAACAGGGGAGATGTTAAAGAAAGAACAACACACAAATAAAAGCAACTGCTCATTTAATAGGAGGCGTATAAATTTTGAAGTCAACAAATTTTAATGGCCTTGGCATCTGTTTAACATTTCTCCTGCAGCACAATTTCTTTTCATTAAAACAGAATTCTTGCCTATCTCTAACAGTAAAGAATAATGGCTACATGCACTGCACAATGCTGAACAGATCTGTAATTCATGCTCGAAATTTTACTTACTATGATAGAAATTAAAATTGGTATTCGTATAACCCACCAGGGACCACCATGCTCATTTGTATCCCAGCAACTATAAAAAAAAGAGGGAAAATCATGTTGACATTAATATCATCTGGCAAGCAAGACCTATGAGGAGAAGTATTTCTTATAAACAAGTCAAAGCGCACTAAAATAATGCCTGCTCTAGCCTTGAACTTGGCATTCAATCATTTCCTGCTATTAATTTTGTTTCCTTTGTTTTAATATACATGATTTTCCCACCAGGAACACTGTGTCCAGGTGTAAAGTCCTCAGCATAAGAAAGATGTGGACCTGTTAGGGCAAGGCCAGAGGGGACCCCAAAGGTGATCAGAGGGCTGAAGTACCTCTCCTACAAAGACAGGCTGAGACAGTCGGGCTTGTTCAGCCTGAGAATACCAGGCTCCATAAGGAAATCATCGTGACCTTTCAGCACTTAAAGGGGGCTTATAAAAAAGAGAGAAAATGACATTTTGCCAGGGCATGTAGCAATAGGACAAGAGAGAATGGTTTAAAAATGAAAGAGGAGAGATTTAGATGTTAGGAAGAAATTCTTTACTCATAAAGCCACAGAATCTTTTAGGTTGGAAAAGACCTCTGAGATCATTGAGTCCAACTTTGACCAAGGACCGCTAGACGATGGCACTGAGTGCCACATCCAGTCATTTCTTGAACACCTCCAGGAAAGCTGGCTGCACCCTCTCTGTGGGCAGCCCATTCCAATGCTTTACAACCCCTTCAGTGAAGAAATTCTTCCTGATGTCCAAACTGAACCTGCCCTGGCACTGCTTGAGGCCATTTCCTCTTGTCCTGTCACTGGCTGCCTGGGTAAAGAGCCACGGCCTCTGTGCAGGCAGTTGTAGGGAGTGACAAGCTCTCCCTGAACCTCCTTTTCTCCAGGTTACGCAATCCCAGCTCCCTCAGCTCCTCACCAGCCCTGTGCTCCAGACCCTTCCCCAGCTCTGTTGCCCTTCTCTGGACACGTTCCAGCACCTCGAAGTTTTTCTTGTAGTGAGTGGCCCAGAACTGGACACAGGATTCAAGGTGTGGCCTCACCAGTGCATTACTCTGAGGGTAAGGAGGCCCTGGCACAGGTTGCCCAGAGAAGCTGTGGATGCCCCATCCCTGGAAGTGCTCAAGGCCACACTGGATGGGGCTCTGAGTAACTTGAGTGTGGCATCACTGCCCATGGCAGGGAGGGTTGGAACCAACTGGTCTTCAAAGTGCCTCCCAACCCAGTCCATTCTATGATTCTGTGGAATCAGCTAAAACATCAATCACACTGGGCTGTACCATTAGAAATCATGGAGGATGTTGACCTTTGTGGGAACCGAGCTTAGTTTCACTTTGTGTAAGGACACTTCTCCAGTATGCACTTAATGCTGACCTCTGGGTAGCAGGAAGATCTAAAGCAACTGACAGGTGCAATTGAAATTACACAATTTCTTGTGGGATATTTAGGTTATATATGCCTGGAACTTGTTTGTGAAAATGTGAGACTGAACCTGAAGCTCTGTCTGAAAACTGAATATTTAATTTTCACCCTGGGCTCAGGACTTTTGATCCAAATACTCTAAGTGCTCTGAAAGGTTAGTCAGATTAAAGATTAATTACCCTTCAGACTTCCTCTGTAATCATAATGATGAAGGAAAAAGGAGCCTGCCCTTAGTTTACATGCTAGAGGTCTTGCAAAGAAAGCCTTGAAGTTATGTAGGACATGATTTTTCAGTTTAATTACAGAATAAATTGAAAAATAATAGTTTGTTGGACAAAACAAGACTGTGCAAACTGTTTGTCCACTAGTTAGGAGTGCTCTCCCATTCCTTGGGAGCAGCAGGATCAAGTCTGATCTTCCTACAAAATTCTTGTCTCACTTCCCCTTCACATGCCAGGAGCCAGGCTTAGCTCTAGCTAGCTTTAGTTTTACCTGGCTACATGCACCTGACATACTCTTACATCACTTCGCTTTTGGGAATGTAATTTATATGTACCCAAAGTTACCTACATTTCAACACTTCAATCTTCTGAGCTGCTAGTTAGCAAACTGGAATGCCCAGTGCCTTCCTGCACACATTGCAGCACTGAACCCAAGGGCCCCACTGCTGTTTTAAACATTGTTTTGACTTCCCAAGCAGACGGCTCTAGATGTGGGAGCCAAGGAGTAACAGTAGTCACAACCAATCTCTGTTCTCCCCTGCTCTCTGAGTTTTTCAAATAAACATCAAACATAAACCACAGCTGAAAAGCTCCCAAGCACCTGTCCTTTTGTTGCTATCTCTGAAATTTCAGTTCTGTGCTCATCCCTTCCAGAGCAGCAAACTACCTTTGTGTGAGACCACCATCCAAGGCAAGGATTGCACAGGCATGGGGGGGCTTTAAGCTTCTCTCCCACACACACTCACCCAGTGTCCTCTAGAATGATCCGTGTCACTGTCCATGTAATAATGAATATCGTAGGAATTCCTGAAAAATGCCAAAGGGGTTTAGAGAATGATCACAAAAATGCAACTCCACAAAACAAAAACAAAAACAAACAAACAAAAAAACAAACAAACAAATAAAGTTCAGCCTGCTAGTAAGCAGTTATTCCCCTAATACACAGCATATAGTAAACAGTTCAGTGAATGGAAGGAGAAGCCCATCTGATCAGCTACATGATTACTTCTATACATCAGCAATGTATTGCAAACAAAGACTGCAGGGAAGTAAGTTTATTTCTCATAAAAATGCATCCATAATTACTAATACACAAGAAAATGCCTATCTTAGGTTTCTTGCAAGGTGTCAGAGTGACTAACAGGGAAATAGACACAAGTTATGCATTCCCAATGCACCTCCAAGGACTACAATATAAAATAGAGGTATAAATCATTTCATCAGGAACCTTGTCCACACACTGGTTTATTCCCATTTCCCAGCAACACCCAAATGTTTTATGACCACCTATTACTGGAAGTATTAAAGTGTTCCATATAAACATCATTGCACTTTCTGTAAATGAAAGGAATATATTTATTTAAAACCAGATGGACAGTATTATTGGGCTTTTCAAAAAGGAAAATTGCATAGTATAGCTCATGGCTGTGCAGCTAAACTTTAATTTTCCTTGCAAATTAGGACACCTGAATCATATGTTTTGCAGTGTCAGTCCTTGCACCAGAGCAATCCCTGGGTGTGGTGCAGATGGCACAGGTGAAAGCTGTGCCAGGGATCAAGGCAGCCGTGATGCTCCAGCAGTTTTGTGCCTGCTCTTTTCCATGCTGTAACCTGTGCTGGAGCTGAGCTGAGGAACCTGTGAGTCTGAGGGGTTACCACCCCTGAGAGAGACATTTCATACCTTGGTATGAAATACTGAAGCTGACCAACACACACACGGAGAAAAAAGAACATTACTGGAAGATGTGCAAGTTCTTACCCCATCCTATCAGCAGGTAGATCGTGAAGTGTCTGTTGGGGGAGAATATTAGTACAAGGAGGATGTGGAGGTAAAGTCCTTCTACTAAGAGCCAGTAAAAGTTTGCCATAACACCATACTGAAAAAACACCAGAATCGCCTTGCAGCCCACCTGAAACATGAGAAAAAGGATGAAATTTGCCACAGTAAAGATGCCACATTACTTTTATTACTACAGCCAAAAATCTTAGCTGTTTTTGTAATATCAAGAAACCAGGTCTAGCAGAAATTTTTATCTTCAGTCAAGCGAATTGCAACATTGTAAATGTTACTGTGTATATGAAAAGAAAGTGAATTATTACAGTTATTTAGATGGCTCTCATTGCAAATTCACTCAGAAATTTTGAAAACTTCAGGATAAATATAGAAAAATATGGTGGGTATCAATAAATGCACACTTTTGTAACAGTTTGTTAATGAATGGCTATAAAATTAAATTATCATCTACTAGGAGTTTAATAAATGTATTAAAACCTCACATGGCTTCCTAACAGTAAAAATTAACAAAGACATTATGATTTTTTCAAAGCCAAATGTGAAACTGAGTGAAAAATATAACTTTAAACAATGACTAAGTAGACTTAGTCTACTAGAAGAAAAAGTTGGCTGGACTTTTAAAAATGTTTTCCCTTTAGAAAATATTTTAGAGTTTCTTAGTTATAAAAACACACAGACATGTATCAAAAAATGATACTTATAGTCTGTGTGTTGCTCCTCAGAATTAAATTTCAGATGTCTGTGCTGCGGATGTTCCATGGTGCTGGCTCCTGCTACTTTGGTACTTCCCAGCAGGAATCTGGGACGTGAGAATTGAATATGAAAGTGTTCATATGGACTGAGAATGTGCCAAGAAATGTGATGATATGGTGAATGTAACAGACTAAGCAAACTGGACCAAATAAAATCTCTAGTTTCTGCCATCTTTACTCACCTCTCCATTTTAAATACCCTTCATATCTGCATTTTTTCTGTTAAATTTCAAATACACCAGACACCTAAGCAGGTAACCTACTTTCAGTGATGAATTCCTCTCTCTAAACATAGATATTTAGTAAGAAGTGAGATGCGGCCACCAGCTGCTAAGCCAGAAGGGCACAGACCTCCTCAGGGACACTTCTTTGTATCCATATCTGTGATGTCTCAGATACCTCAGTGCATCCCAAGTAACATTCATGCCTGTGTACATGCATATACAGAAAACTAAGGAAGAGTCCAAAGGCTTGAATTCATTTCACCTGTTTTTAGCTGCCTACAACCAAAGTTTGAAAGCTGGCTAACTTGGGTAAGACAGATCTTACCTCTGGACTTTGGGATATCCACTGCAGATCAGCCATGGGCCAGAAAATGTAAGATGGATAAAATTAAGCATTTCAAAATGTGTGAAAAGTTGAAAATTTCAAGCAAGTTGAAATTTGCTTTTATGCTTAGGACTCCTTACAATCAGATCAGTGGTGAAAATTTTGTAATCCTTTATAAATTCCAATATTCCCTTGTATTACATTCTCAATTTACATACCAGAACCCTGCATCAAAGTATTTTCCCTTCCTCCTGCAGGTAATCCTGTATCAGTTGTATTTGCAGATGCTGAAGAGTGAAGGTATCTATCAGTAAAGTTAGCCAAAATTAATTCTCCATGTAATCCAGAGCCAGGACCTACTTACAGAGCCTTGTGAGCTGAGTGTTTTAGACCTCTGTGAGTGCAGCAGAACTGTGGAACACCACGCACATGTGACAAGAGAGGCAAAGCCCATGTGCTGTTAGGTGTGAAAGGCAGTGCAGGACAGGACAGCCTTGTCAGGCTGGTGCCAGATCATCCCACATACAATGCAACAGAAATTAGCCAGCACTCCACAAAATCTGACATATTTAAATAGGAAAGTATAAGTCTCTGTAGCCAAGAAAAACTGAAGAATAAGTGAAATTGCAGAAACTAAGTAGTATTTTGAGAGTCCTCCACTGAACAGTCTTTCAAGGACCTAAGAACTTCTGATTACCCCTGGCAATCTGACTACTATCTACTTTGCCTAATTGGGGTCTATTAACTCAGTTCCTGTTTTTCTCCATTAGAAATATCCCATATTATTAATTCCTATATACAGCTTGGTAGTCACTGCTAAGAACTTCATGTTTTGGGACATTATGGCTTCATCAAGACAAAAAAATCTTCTTCCATTTTTTTCTCACAAGCCTAAACTGTAGTTAATTAAAATTAGAAGGGATTTTTTGACTGAAACAACAAGGCAGAGAATGGGGCATATGATATAGAGGTCAGTCTTTTAACAGCAAGACTTGAGATTTTTTTAAAACCCTGTGCATGAAAATGCAATAAACATATTAGCTTGCCAAGAATGTAGATGATAACACTTCTGTCATAGCCCAGAAGTACTGAGGAGTTAATGAAGACAATGCCTGCAAATATTTAATTTCCTGAGTTATTTCCCTCCCTCCACTGATACCTGTCCAATTCCTGGACCCTTGATAATGGTGCTGGAACACTTCCAGAGCAGCTGCCTAATCACTCCCAGCTGATGGCACTCCTGTTTGTCTTCAGATCTCCCAGTTGATTAATGCATTGGCCATATTTATTCTGAGTTGTATCTGGTTATGATTTGTCTTGGTTGATGACAAGTTGTCTTTCATGGACATGCAAACAATATTAAGGTCTCCTACTTGTGCTGCAACCTTCTTTATCTGGATACGTCTAACATACCATTCTCCTAGTCATTATATTCTCTTCAGAATTGTCTACACTGAAAGCTTGGTGCTCCTAAATATTTAAAAAGATCAGGGGGGAAAATTCAGAGACAAAATAGTTTTACACCAGGTAGCAAATGAGATTTATTACCCATGAGGTTTGATCCTCTGGACAGTGAGCTGTGTTGGAGCTGGAATAGAGAATATCATCCTTGACTAAAACAGAGATTGCTCTTAGAATGAAAGAGAGGAACAGGTTCAGGTGGATGTAGTTCCGAGTACAATGAAGTTTTCTAAAAAGAGATTTAAAAACAGGCATTTTAGATTATGATGCAGAAACTGTTGAACAGACTTCTGTTACTTTTTGGACATTCCTTAGCAGTATGAACCTTGAGTAAGAGCATACCCTTTCCTTTTCTGTCATTTTGTCAGTGCTGCCTTGCTGTTTTCTTTAGTCTCTTACTTCTGTTCAGTATCTCAGACTAAAAGATCCCAGTGGTATTTCTCTCACATTTTAACATAAGCTGACAATAAACATAGGTTATTGTATCCTTCTGTGTGTGCACTCATTCCAGTGTTTTTCTTGCAAATACAGCTTTGATTATCCTGGATATATTTCAGGTGTGCTGTTGGAAATGATTATTTTCTGGTTTCATTCTTTTATTTAACTCCTGTATTTTGCTACATAGTGACTTTTGATCCTATGAGGTTGGTATATGCAGGAGCAATTAAAAACATATTCAGAACATTTGATCACTTATCCTTTCTATCCAATTAATGAAAAACTTCTCTTCTTTAGTCTGGCAGCCATGTGAAAGCCTTACAAATGAATCACAGAATAAATATTCCAAGTAAGTGAATGAGTATTCAGGGGAAGCAAGCTATAAATTGAGGGCTTTTCCCTTAAAATACAGTTCCTTCAAGTTTTTCCTATTTAAAAGATTCTTTTAATAGAAAATCCCTAGAAACCAAACTGCTAAGAGGTTTTTGTGGTCACAACCAGCACCTTAAGCTGCGCCTAGAAATAGACCATAACTCAAGGCATTTTAGCAAGCATGAGCAGTGAAAAAATGAAGATGCAATCGGTGCAATGGCAGTGTGCAGTGTCAACTCCCAGGTATTCTTCCAGTTGTGATTTTTACCAAGTATATATAATCCATTCTGAAACTACTGAGGCAAGGATAGTTACAGTGAGTGTAAGGAAATAAAGAACAGATCTGCTTTGCTAGCCCTCAGTTTGGCAAAGGACATAATACCAGGTTGAATTTTAAAGTGTTGTCAAAAATGCAGTGATTTCTGTGGCCATGCACATCCTTTGCTGAAATACCACTGTTATGTTCGATTGCATCACATGTTCCTGTGGAATTCAGAGATACATGCAAGCTGCAAATAGGAGGAAACTATTTTTCTTGAATAACTCATGTAGATGATTAGTTATTAATCCCATTCAGTAGCTCAAAGAATAAATATTAGCTATATACAGTATTTTGGAGTTAGTGGGCAAGAAATTATTTCCTAATTCAACTCACTATGTTGGGAGGCCCCAACACTCCCTGCAAACAACAGAGAAAGATTCTTCTTGAAGGAAGGCTTAGAAGAACATACGTTGCCTCCTGAAAAAATCTGTCTTCTCCCTGACTCAACTGGAAGACTGGAAAAAAAAATCTCTACTTCGATATTTAAATTGAAGGTTTTTGAGCACACCTCTTAAACACTTGATCTGTTACACCTGACTTCTGGTGATGGGTGACATTCAGATGTCTGTAATTGTCTGTATTAAATGTGGGTTTAGGTTTTAGCAGTTTTGAAACTGCAGTAATCTGCATTGGGTATGTCTGGAGCATTTGCTGGTAGAAGGAGTATAACCATGACTGGCTCAATTCATTTCTTTAAAAGGCATTCCAAACATAATTATGGGTTATGTATCTGCTCTGAATGGTCTCTGAATATTTAGATATTGAGAAAATTTGATGACAGACTGAAAGGCTTACAGAATTTGCCATAGGAATATTTCATGAGAGGAATGAGGCTCTGACAAACAACATGCTGTTAGCTGCATATTATTTGTCCTTCCTTTCTACCAAAACTGTGGGATGCACTCTCTTGGCTGTCCGGTCCTAAATGGAGCAGAAAAGCTGTTTGAAGTTCATAATGGAGAATATAAGGCTATTCTGTTAGACAGGTGGAAGTGATACATAAAGGCATAAATCTGGAGGGACTGAGAAAGACTGCGATACTGGTAAGACCATTAAAAAAGTTATTTTACTAGTTGAAGATCACCTTCAGTCTAAGGAAAATCACAGAAATCAGGCAAAAGCAGCAGGCAGTACTGCCTTTCCTAACACTGCCTAACAAAAACATTGCAGATCCAGCACAATTATCCACACCTTTACTACTGCGCTTGTACCTCGAGCACCGTGTTCAGTTCTGCACCCCTCCTTTCAAAAAGGACATTGTGGTGCTGGAGGGTGTCCAGACAAGGGCAATGCAGCTGGTGACGGGACTAGAAAATGTCTTGTGCAGAGCAGCTGAGGGAACTGGGGCTGTTTTACCCAGAGAAGAGGAGGCTCAGGGGAGACCTCATCACTCCCTACAACCACCAGGGAGGAGAGTGTGGCGAGATGGGGGCTGGTCCCTTCTGCCATGGTTCAAGTGAAAGGATGGGAGGAAATGGCCTTCAGTTGCATCAGGGGAGGTTCAGATTAGATATTAGACAAAAAAATTTGCTGAAAGAGTGGTCAGGCATTGGAATGAGTTGCCCAGGGAGGTAGTAGAGTCAACTGTCTAGAAGTGTTCAAAAGGTGTTTGGATGCAAGTCTTGGGAATGTGGTTTAAGGATGATTATGCAGTGCTGGGCTGATGGCAGGAGTAGGTGATCTTGAAGGTCTCTTTCAGCTTTGGTGATTCAGTGATTTGGTGGTTTTGTGATTTACAGCCCCAGTTGGATGAATTAATGATTGTCTTTGATCACAGCACCCCTGGAAACCACTCAGAAGCTTCTGCAAAATATGACTGCACTCTTGTCCAGTGGCGAGATCAACACCCAACTAATTCTCAAGAGCAATTCAAGCTGTTGATTTTAATAACCAAATAGAAAATGCTTTATGTAATCATTCCTAAATTACTGTTCTTTGTTATGTGGGCTGTAATGCCCGTAAATTTGTAAATTGTTTTTGAAAATTTTTAATATGATCAGTGCTAGCAAAAATCTAGTCAGCACTGCAGTGTCAGCTGTTTAACTGCAAAAAGTGTAAATTCAATGCATTTTCTAAATAGCTGAGCAATCAGACAAGAGTTAAAGATGTCTTCTCATTGTTAATATTTACTCATGGAAAACACATACCTGAAAAGGCAAAGAATTATACTTCCTGTTGTAAGAGCAATCAGAGATACGCTGTGTCCAAGGGTATAAATTGCTTTCACCCTCACATAGAAGTTGACCTGCACAGAAAAATATATATGCAGAAACTACTTACTGATATGTAAAATTGTCTGTGAAATGATGTAATTGTCCATTAAATAGCTCTGAAAACTATAGCATGATTTTCATTCTTTTACTCTACAGTACATGATGAGAATGTTATATCTCTACTCCAACACATTTTGCAAGGCGGCATTTCAAGACAATTGACTTCAGTCGAAAATTCAGCCTCAGGAACTCAGAACTTAGACACAAAATCTGGTACCATTCCAGTTGATTATACCATGTCAATGAGGTCAAAGTATCAGATTCATCAATTTCCATGAACACAATCAAACTGGTAAGAACAAGTCAGTTTGAAAGAACGGATTATCTCTAAAAGAGATAATTTCCCTCAGTCCTTCTGCTCTAGAGTACTTTATAATGCAGTTATACATGAATTTAATTTCAAAGACATGTTTAAGTTTCATTAATTTCCTATTCTAAATATTCAAATACTTTATAAATGGTGACCCAAACAACCCTTTCTTTGGTTAAGTTACTTGCTAAAACTAGGCAAATTTATTTTTCAACAGAGGAAAAGCAGGCTGAAATGCACAGTCTGCTAATTAACTGCATATATCTGTAAACACTACGTTAAGTGTTTACACTTAAGCTACACACTACATTAAGTTCTATTCTGATTAACAACATCAAGGAAAATAGAGCTAAATATTTTCAGAATTAAACTACTTCTCCATTTATGCCTACAAAAGTCATTAGACTGACATTAGTTTCCACTCAAGCTAGATGAAATATTAAAAAAGTGAAGTTTTTTATTACATTATGAAGTTAAAGATTTTAAAAACAACGTAGAACATGCTACATGTAAGAGACAGAATTTCAATATTTAGTGCACATGGTTATCATTTGTCTTCCCAAAGGATGTTTGTAAAAAGTAGCAAGGAAGCAACACTTTTAAGTAAACTAACATAGCCAAAGGAATCTCAAATCACTAAGTGTATTTATTTTTATAGCATTCAAAAGGCCAAGTAAGTAGGTTGTTTTAGTAATCCCAATTCATGATGAAATTAGCTGAACATTCCCTTTGCAAATGTTATACAGAAATGGAAAAGGCAAAATAAAATGTGAAATCATATCAAGACTCCTGCAACTGCACTGTTGTAGATATGGTGAAAGTGGAGAAATATGGGAAGCAACTGCCATGAATCTTAAGTGCATTCATAGCAACTGTTCTGTTGTTATTCATTTCGACCATCAGATTGTAGAATAAGAGAGTCTTTTGTACTTTGCTATAAGAAACTAGCTGTTCAAACTGCATTGGGATGATTGAGACATGCCCAACAAGAAAGCTGGACTGGTTTAATTTTTCATCATTCCACACCATTTTGAAAATTCTGTCCAGACTTGATTTCAGGAAAACTCCACTGACTGAGACTCTTGAAATTGGGCCTATCTGGTTTCAGAATTCCTAAATGAAGGAAAGAGAAAAAAAAAAAGGTGAAAACCCTGCATGAACTTACTAACAAAGCATCAGTTGTCCAGTCACACTGCTGTTACAGTGCCTTGAATTCATCCTCTGGCCATGTACTCTGAGCTTGACAGAAACTGTCAGGCTGCTGCACATGAAGTGACTCTGTCACTTCGCCCCGCTAGGGTGAACAGAAGAGGTTGTCTTCTGCCAGAAAAGACCACACTATTTCGTGTAATGTTTCTGGCATTCTGTACACACACGTGACCCCTACAACAAAGAGTCTGACTGAAATCAAAAGAAGAACCCCGTGTACTTTTACAGCTGTCAGTATCAGCAGGACTGAGTCTCTCTGCTGGCCATTCCTTTGCCAAACAGATGGATGTGAAATAGCTGCATGGAAGAATGTCAGGATTGAAGTTAATCAGCCAAGAGTGCTTGGACATTACCTTAATAATGACCACGGTCATTTCATTCAAGTTAAGCATGAGAAAATAAGAAATAATTACACAGTTGAAATTATTTTATCATATAATAATTATCCTGTATTCTACACTCGAAATGGTAGAAAAGAACACCTTTCCCATTTTCTCAGATATTTTAGTGATTTAGTTTTATAATGGACAGAAAGCTTAGATGCTACAAAATTTTCTACTGATCCAAAATTAACCCTGCTCCTTAAACTGTTGCAAAGGTAAGTAAACACTAACCCATTTTTAATCCATTACATCAAAAATTTACAATTATTCAAATTCATGTGTTCTGATTTTCCAAAAAAATTTAGATGATTAGAAGGCTTTAGATGATTAACATGAAGCACTTCTTCAGACTCAGCACAAAGATGATGCAATCAGACTGCTCCTTACATTTCCTGTGTGAATGTAAAACAGATGTGTCTTAATTTGCCTGTAAGACCTCAATAACTCCTAGTGACTCAACAAAGAAAAAATTAGTAAATGGTGTTCTCAAATCATATGTCAGTTAAATATACACACAAACTCCATTAAGACAAAGAATTAAATTCCACATTGTGCTGTGGCATTTGAAAACCAGGAAATTCATTAGAATAATATTGACTTAGTCACAGCTATTAAATATTTGTCACTCATCTAGATTTTAGCTAGTACCCTTTAGAAACAGGCTCTTTGCATTGTATTAGTGAAAAAGAAACAGGCAAAGCAAAGCCAAATCTGATAGCGCAAAGACCCCAATGCCTTTTAGACAAACTGGGATATTTTATTTATTTCTTACTACTCTATGTGAACTGTAATTACCCAGGTCTCAAGTAAAAGATAGCTTTAACCTCTAAACTTAATAGATAAATGTGCAAGATTGACAGGAATAAAATGACTGTAACATAGGCATGGATTGACCAAAAGAGAATGTCAGAAATTATATTTTCAACAT
Source organism: Hylia prasina (assembly GCA_013397195.1). Taxonomy (NCBI): domain Eukaryota; kingdom Metazoa; phylum Chordata; class Aves; order Passeriformes; family Sylviidae; genus Hylia; species Hylia prasina. Next base: position 1,355,045 of record VYXD01008114.1, on the reverse strand, counting down.
ATTTTAACACAGAAGAAATATCATAACCCCTTCAGATTTTATAGGTCGTTTCAAAGGAAAAACTGATTCAAGCCATACACATGAAATTGAAATGCCATTAGGAAATTGAAATGACATGAACTTTTCTGCAGGTCTAACCAAATCACTACTTTTGAAGCATAGTAAGAACAGCTGGCCTCTGCAAAATATTCACAGGATTATTTAAGCAATGCTGCTTCTAAAACTGAAATCCAACTATTTATTTTTAAACTTCTGAGGAAAATATAAAATTACAACCACTGAACCAAAGTCAATAGGTGGTTAGGCACAGAAAACAGTCACTGGCTTATAATTTTCAGAAAAAATCATGGAAATGGTTACAGGAAGTGTAAATGTTTTCTAAAGAGCTAATCCTAAAATGTTTCCTCTTTTTTTGTGGCTACTAAATATGAATAGGTTTTAAAAGGGCACAAACCCCCATACATAAAATGAAATTGGATTAATACAAGTTTTTCTAGTTTGTCTTAACTCCAATAAATTGTTTTGTAAAATCTATTTTTAGGCACACTTTTGCTTTGTTTTCTGTTTCTGCTCACGTTTTCTTTAAATTTAGTTTCCTGTTATTTTCACTAAATTCAGGAGACAGAATTCTTCTGTTTATTTACAAAACAGCACAGAAGAACAGAGACACTTCCCAGGCAAGGCTGAGAGTCACCCCGCCGATCTCTCAACCTCAGCCTTGGTTTGGAAGGACCTCTAGGGGTGAGAAGGAACCTCAGTGCTGAAGGAGGAAACTGCAGACAAAGTTGAGCGTTTGATTCTTTGTCCAGAGGAGTTTTGCTGTTGACCAGAAATCACCCTTAATGTAAAGGAAAAGCCCTCAACTTTCTATTCATTTACTCAGAAATGTAATTTCTCATTGCTAAGGAATATATGACCATTATCATCCCAAGTGACTCTTCATTTTGTTTATTCTGTGCGCTAATATAATCCTGTAATACTGCAGGTAAGAGTTTCCTCTCTATAGATATAATTATAACTATATTAAAATTTGTGATCTAAAATTTTCATGATCCATGTGTCAATATTTGAATATTTCATAATATTTGAATATTCATACTCAAAGAACATATCAGAAAATTTTAAACTGTATGATGTAAAATAAGAACTGGGCCTAGCAAATGAGTTCAGTGCCTCAGAAATACTGAAATGAACAAATGCAAATAGAAATGGAGTAAGGAAACCTAGTTCTTTCCTTCTGCAAAATTAACTTCAACAAGGCAGTAGCTATTTTTAAAATCTATACAACAATAAATGTAAACTGAGATAGAGATGGATTAGATGTTGTGGAAAAATTCTCTTATAGGACACTTCTACATATTTTTAAATTATGTATGTAAAGAAGAATAGAATTTACCAAAAAGACATGTAATAAAATTGGTATTCCTCATGGTATTTAATAATCGTTATACAAGTAATATATTATATCCCTTTTCAGACATTTTTCCTTCAATTCACTTTGAGCCTAAATGCCACCCAAAAAACATATGAGATCAGCATTGCCATAAGTATCTCTTCGTGGCATTATTAATTTTAATTTTAATTATGCCAGTCAGAATGTCTTCTTCTTCAAAGTTCCCTAACCATCGTGGGAGAGATGACAACTTTGTAAATGCACAAACTTCCACATTTTCCTGTGTAAATGTGTATCAGCAGATGTATCTGTGAATGTGAACACTCATTGTGTACCGGAATTTGGCAGTTTATTGAATATTCTGCAATTAAAGTGAACTCCCTCTGTGCTCTACAAGAGAGAATATCAGCTAATATTCAGTCCTAGTCCTCACTTGAAGTCAGTGGAAGATTTTGCACTTATTTTAAGGAATACTGGTATCTTAATCACACCTCATGGAAAAATATTAATGAAAAATGCAGCATAACATAAATTTAGCATGACTTACAGGCACAAGAAAACACATTGGTGGATGTCTGCCTTGTGTCAGATTTTGGTGAGAGGCAAGGATTCAATTTAGACTCACTACAAACCCTCCATTATTCTGGAGCAGTGACCCACTCCACAGACAGCAGCAATGCTGTTTCTGTTTTCTAAAGGCAGCTGCAGCCAAGGCACTGCCTGAGTCACTCTGCCCTCACTGCCTCGACTCCACTTGTCTGGGGTGGTGTTTCTGCTGCACATCCAGGCTGATGTGAGCACTCCAGGAATCTGGGCAAATGGGGGATGCCTCTTCCATGGATGATGCTTCTACTAAAGGCGCAAGCTGCAACAGTATCACCACACTTAACAGCCCTGAGGATCTTTCTCCATGAACTTCTCTTGGTATGACACTACACATTCAAATCACACCACTTGTATATAGTGGGGCTTCTGTGTGATCTAATAAATCCTGGGCCAACTCGCACTAAGATCTGACAAAGCTGTATTAACTGATTCAGTCATTATTTTAAATAAAGTGGACACATTTCAGTGCTTTACATTCACCAGACATCTTGCTCTATATTAATAATGCTGACACAGAGTTTAATACCTTCTGACAATATCTAGGACATATTTCCAGCTTGTTCAGTCTAGATAGAAGATGTCAAAGTATGTCAAGGAAATACTGAAGTGGGGCTTGAGTTTGGTTAACACACCTTGATGCCTATTTCTTGCATGATCAAATCAAGCTTGGTTTTTTTTGCTATTTGCATGTTGTACTGCCATGAGCTCCACAGAAATATATAAAGGAAAACAAGATACTTATCTGAATACCTAAGATGAACCTCAAACTGGATCTTGAAGCTTAGCAGTAACTAGTTTACTTACACAAAAAGGCCTGGAAGTATACAATAAAGGTTTAGATCTACACTTTGATGCTGTAACAACATAGAAATATTTTGTTCAGACATTATCATTGTTACACTTTAACCCCAGTGGCAACAAAACATCACACAACCACTCCCTCCCTTCTCCCCCTGCTATGGAGTGGGGACGAGAACTGGGAAGAAGTTAAAACCCGGGTTGGGATAAGAAGACAAGTGATGCCCAACTCCATTGCTCAGCAGCCCCTGACTGATGCCCAGCCCGTCCCTGAGCAGCAGCTGAGAGCTCCCAGCCAACTCCTCCCGGTTTATTTACTGGAGATGACTTTCTGTGGTGGAATATCCCTCTGGCCAGGTGGGGTCAGCTGTCTTGGCTATGCTCTCTCAAAGATCCTTGTGCTCCTGCTTCCTGGAAGAGCACAGGAAGCTGAAAAGTCCTTGACTTAGGGTAAGCACTGCTTAGCAACAGCTAAAACACCACTGTGTTATCAACATTATTCTCACACTAAAATCAAAACACAGTCCGGTACCAGCTACTAGGAAGAAAATTAACTCTATCCCAACTGAAACCAGGACAGTCATATTAATCAAACTGATCCCCCATAAATAATGGCAAGAGCAGTAAAGTGCACTAAATCTCACATAGAGTAAACCAAGAGTTTTGTATCAGGCACTTACGTTAAGCAAATTGTTTTTTCTTAATAGAACCTGCTAATGTATCATTAACATGGAATAAAAATGGAACATTTTAATTTGAACAGAAAATCAATACAAACTGTGGAAGCATGCAAGATTTTTCAGTAAGGAAATAAGAGATGACATGTTTATGCTATTTTTAAATAATCTTCCTCATTTCAGTGCATTTTTGAGCATAGCAATTTGGTACCTGTTAACAAAGCATTCAGTATTTGCTCACGGATCTTTATCATTGAAACCTTCTCTAGAATATTCAAAGCTGCCCAAAATAAATGCATATCTGCAGAGAGATATATGGCTGTGTATGTGTATATATACATTATGTAGAATATGTATAGAAATAAGTTCCCTTTGCATTAAAGAAAAAAGTCTGTCTTAAAAGACAGAAAAAAACCCACAGGGACAAATACTTAGTTGGATCTATAATGGAAATTCATTCAGCAGTGAAGATGCAGGCACCAAACTTGCATCAAAGACAGTTTCTACCTACTCCTCTAACATCATCTTCAAAGGAAAACATAAAAAAGAAAACTTAGAACTCACTCTAGGAAAGCTATTTTTCCCACCTTCCCTAAAATACTAGTTAATGTAACTTTAAGGACAACCTCCTATACTTCATACTCCATACTGCAGAGCATGTTGTTGTGTGACATTTTTATTCCCAAAATGCTCAGTATCAAAATACTAGGACTTTATTTTTAGCTCTTGCAGTTGAAATATTAGATTAGGAAAAAAAAAAGAAAAAAAAGAATTATACTGATTTATGCTGAGTAAAGATTTTGGGCACTAAGATCTGAATTCAAGAAAATATTTTCTGTGTAAACAAGTAGCTGGTGCAGAACCTCAAATGCCTCATGAAATCTCACTGCTTCATGATACTTGCATTTTTCTATTGTCTCTATGATTTATATGTATGATATTATATTGATTGTATGTTTGCTAGTAATTTTCCAGTACCTGCTTTCCACATCCCTCTCCGGACTTTCATCCTCACACTTTTATTATTTGCTTTTTTCAAGGCTTTTGCAAATGTTGTTGCTATGTCCTATTTCAAGTTGTCTAGATTAATTTTTGCAAGTATATTCAATCTGCATTTCATTCTCTTCCTCCAAATTACTAATGAATATGTCAAACAAGAACTGCTTTTCTGTTATACCAGTTCATCTTCTAACTGTTTCTCACTGCTTGAAATATATTTTGTTATTTTGAATTTTCATGTTTTGACCCATTTTCACACCACCTGGCTGGGTTGAGTGACAATGTTTAAAGTGGCTGTTTTAGCAGTAATACACGTGTGTTCCCAAGCTGTTATATGACATAGATGTTTTAGAATTTGTCTTCAGAAAAGTTGGGAATATAATATATTCTCTTAATTTTCTCTATTATCTATTTTCAACTACAGTAATAGTTGTGGGGTTTTTTTTAAATACAGAAAAAAATACCAAAACCTTCCTGCCTTATCTGGAATATCAGTGCACCCCTGCAAGCCAGACAGAACAGATCTGCTACAGCTATTCCACACATGATAAAATCCAGGGAAAAGACAATTGGCCAAGTATCTTTGTTCATGAGAAGACTTTATCTCTTTTGGGTAACAGAAGTTTTACCAACACTATGAGCTCATCCTTGTAAACAACTCTTGCTCTCTTAGCCTCAGAAGGAAAACAGATGGAAAATACATAAAACATGATGGTAAAAACCCTTCCCTCAACAAAAAGAGACAGTATCTGCAAAGTGAACAAATTCAGTTTTCCATGCATAGTGCTTGATAGCTTTCTGAATAACTTACAACTGGTAGCAGAATTTCAAGTCCAATATAAATCTGCCAATAACTCCAATGACATAAAACAATTCCATTTTACTGATAACTTTAACACATAGCATCAACCAAGTATGCATGTAACATTAACAGATTATAACAGATTTTTAGTATTAGGTTTTGAGATAATTTTTCAAAATTATTATTTTGAAATAACAAACTTCTAGAAATAACACAATGAAAAACATATGGTGCACCAGCTGAGTAGCACTGCAATATTAGACATACAGGTGCTTTACTGCAATTACCAACTGTTTATAGCCTTGAGATTCAAACAGTTACTGAGTTTTATATTCCTGATTTTATCTCATCAGACAACTGCAATCGAAGCATATTGCAACCAATGCTATGAAAAATTACTACAGATTTTCATTAAATCTCATTTTTATTCAGTCTGAGTAAAATGAGATTTATTTAGAAGCAGAATATATCTGATAGCTGTACTGAACACCATCATCCAAATGAACAGAAAAAGTATTTTTCCTACCTTGTAATCGTCTTCGTAGTCATTATATCCACAAGTACTTAAGATGTCAGGAAATATATCCGACCATCCATTACTTGTGCAATTTTTGCTAATGTTTCCTGTAAAGCAAAATTAGAGAGTTTAAATCAAAAAGATTCAAAACTCTTCTCATCAATGACTCCTTAAACAATCTAACTGTGTCATTATCCTAGCTCTTTTTCCTTCATTTCCTAGGACTCAATCATTTCCTTTCGTGTGCTTTTCATTCATTTTACTTTGGCTTTTGCTCTTGCTTGGAGTTACCTTTGCACTACAGAAAAACAGAAGTATACACAAGACTTTTCCTTCAGTATAACAGCTATTTCTGTAACATATTTGCAAAAGCCTAAACTGTTCTGCTGTTTTATTTAAAATACTCAGAAGGGAGCCATACACTTCACTCTTTAAAGGGGCTATTTGTAGGTAAATTAATTTGAAGGAAAAGTCATTTCAGTGAGAGTTGTTCTAACCTCCTATTTAAGCCTTCTGAGAGGCCAATGCCAAGGGATCTACTGAACAGTTACAAAAGCTCTTAGACATTAAGGTGATGACTTACTGCTACAGCAAATGTTGGTAAGTTGGGTAATGAAATTTAAAGGCCAAATTAAGTCATAGACTGAAGAATGAGGAATAAAGATGCACACTGAATTTCACTCTTTGAACTAATACTGAAACAATGTAGTACAGGGAAAGTACAGGACATGTGGAGGTATGGCTGGAAAGGAATTTTGAATGCTTATTTACTTCAGAAAGTTTCTGTTTAGAACCGACAGAAAAAGTTGACTCTTTCTAGAGACGAACTCTCATAGATGAGATGGGGGCAACCCATGATTCCACTTTTTAATCTAATTAAAATGAATTAATTTTTATGCAATATGGAACAACTTCAAGAGGGGAAAACAGATAAACCTGATGTCAGACTAAAGAAAAGTCATCATATTTATTATAACTTACTCTTACAATGCTAATTCATAGCCAACTTCCCCTCACATTTCTTAGAGCAATTATATATCTATGATACTTGAAATCTATAATAATATACTGCTTTGGTTTGGAGTTTACCACTGCCTTACAATTGGCTTTAAGATGTCTGTTTTTCACCACAGAAAAATAAATTTATATGTCATAGGTCAGTGTTGGTCAAGAATAACCAAACTTGTTTATATACACTCCAAACTAAAGCTTTTGTGATCTTTACTTTGTTGATTGGTTACTGGAATTCCTTCTTTGTATAAAGTCTTCAGTGGAAAGTTGTAAATATCCCATAAATGGTTCACCAGCCAACAACCAAACCTTTCCAGCTAATAAAAGGGCCTTGACCTAAACCCACAGTCTCAAACAACGGGACCACTTCTGCCATTTGGCATAGAAATGACATTTTTAAAAGAAAATGTAACCTATTTATACACTATGAAGAGTCTTCACTTTAAAAGTACATCAAGACTAGGCAGAGCAGGGGAATGTGTTAACAGAACCACAGATTGCGTCAAAGCCAGTTTTGCAAGAAAAAACTCAATGTACTCAAGATGCTGAAGTATTTTCTACTTCAAATACTGCAATACCTTCTAACCTAAAGAGAGTTGAGCAATGCTCTATGGAAGGCAATGTTTATTTCTACACCATCTTTTCATGCAATTAAATATTTCTGACGGCAACCTTATTTAAAACCTATAACTTGACACATATGTTTGAATAAAAACTTTACAGAATAACTTTCTGAGACTCATAAACTTGTGCAATACAGGAAAAACATTATGGGATAATATGATTTTTTTTAAGTAAAAATTCTTTTAATCAGAAGTTACTAATATTCAATAAAGAACTAATCATGTGGTATGCTTAAACTATAACATAAAGGACCACAGAAGAAATTTCGAGCCAGCTCCCCAAAAGTTCTAAAGATGAGAAGACAACTACTTTTTCACAATTTAAATTGGGAAATCCTTTGAGGATTTGATGGTATTTAAAAGTTTACTTATGGTTTGGAATATTTGCATAAAAATAAGGTAGTCTAGATCATCTTGTTTTAGAATTTTAACTCCTCTTAAACACTAAAAGCTAAAATATACATCTCACAAATTTGGCTAAATAAAAAGAGTTAAATTTCTTGTTTGAAAGTTTTTTCATAATTTTCCTCCATAAGAATGAAGTTAATGGAAATGTGCTGTGTATGAATTAAATGACTTATATATTCCTGAGAATAATCCACTTATGAAAGTACCAAGATGCTTAGTTAGCTCTTAATTGAATCAACCATGCAAAATGTTTGTTGTCTTCCTTCTCTGAAATTATAGAAAGACAAGGTTTAAAAAACACACGTAATTGAACAGGAACCTCTAAAAATCAACCCACAAGCAGGAAGTAAACCGGTAGCTACGAAAAAAAGCTGGATCCGGGGAAATTATAACAAAGTATAAAATGAAGTAATCTTTCAGTCTTGCTGGCACCATGGTGAAGTGAGATAGGGTCGTAATGCACTGTGAAGGCTTCAGGTCGAAATATTCACCACAGTTGTTTTATAGTAAAATTAAAATGTTGTTGTAAAATAACTAAAGTTTGTGAAATAAACTCCAGGGAGAGTGTGCGTGTTCTAGCTTTTGGCAAATAGACAACAGCAGCATTTAACTCAGATTTTGAATTTTTGATATTTATTAGTTTGCCTTGTCTCATGACAATACTTTGTTATCTTTGTTTGAATAATTTGAAAACTTTTATAGATTTCACAACATTTAGCGATGATTACACATACTTTCCCCTTTACAAATTGTTTAGACTATCTATGATAAACTAATCAAGATTCACCAGTTCCAGGAATGAAAAACTTTGCTCATCTGTATATTGTTTTACTTATCTATTTTTTACTGGAACATGACTTATTCAACAGTTTTGAGTCTAAAGGTATTTAGTCATATCCCAAATTAACCTCTAAGTTAAAAGTAATATTGTTAAACCTCTCCACAGAGACACCAGGCCCTCCCTCCCCTCCCAAAAGAGGAATTACATAACTGTGGTAAGTTTTTCATCTTCCACCAGCTCTTCATGACAATGGTTTCCCACCTGAGCAATGAGGATAAGATTTTTCCTGCAGCATTTTGAGATACATGTGAAATACTCCATGCGCAGCATTTATTTTCAAAACCCCACTTAAATGCCACAGGGCAAAATATGATATATTGACAAGATGGTGCAGAAGATGGTAGACTTAAATCAGCTAATTATTTCAGCACTCTGAGACACTGACGAGCTTTTTTCAAGTTCCATTAAAAAGCGGAATAAAAGGTTTCATAATAACTACCTTAAATTGCAATAGCAGTAATTTTTAGGTATTATCTGTTAATGTGGGCTCTTTATTCTCATGATGGCAAGGCAGAGCTCCCCTCCTGAGGCACAGAAGGAACAACCTACATGTGACCTGCTGGCAACTGTTAGAGCTGTCAGTCAGGCTCAGCTGCCTTAATAATTAACAAAATAGATCAAATAAGAGCAAGCAATGTTGGCAGCTTTGGTGAGTGTCACTGTATCAGAAAATATATTTAGTATCTATCTCAAAGAACACCAAACAGAACACAAAGATGATAATTTGGTCTTTTCATGGTGTATCCTGAACAGCTCTGACAAGAATTTTTAATCTATAAAGAAAATTAAACTCCCAAACAAACCATTTTTAGCACATTATGTTACACAATATCAGAGAGAAGCCAGTAAAAATCCACCTCAAAATAAAATACCTGGTTTTCCAGAAAAAAGGCTAAATACTTTTGGACAAGGGACAGTGACAGTCTCTCCAATCTTTGCAGGACGCCAACAGGTGATGTTATCCCAAACTCCAACACATCCTGAAACAAAACCAGCGTTAACAGACTTGAAAGCTGGGTTTACCTTATAAAGACCTAGTGAAAGCATTGGACAAGTGGTTCAAAAAATAATACATTCCTTCAAAAAAGCTGCAAAGATGACATTTTCTATGATAACCTTAAAGGAATCATGAGTCTGCTCATGGCTGCTAACCAGACAATTTTTAGGTCAGTTAATACATTGTTTGCAAAGTGTCTCATTAAAACAATGTGACTGTGATGTGAGGATGCTAAGAAAAAGTAAGAAATATTAAAAAATATTAGAAAATAACTCCTGAGCATTGATATGGATTATTAAGAATTGCAAATTTTTGAGAATTTCCTAATCACAGTTAAAATGGAGTTTTCTATCAAGCAGATGGGACATCACAAATAAATATGTAAGCAGGTCATTGAACTCAGCACCACTTATGATAGGAATGCATTCTGATTGAAGAGTGTTTGGAAAATAGGCATGGACTTACAGAATAATCTCTCAAAATAAATAACAGACATTTGAACAAAGAATGCTTCTATATATTGGTTTCAGGAAGAGGAGGGGGCCTTCAAATTTCATAGACATATTTTATAGTGGCAGCAAATGCTTGTTATAAGTGGAGAGTAACTTGCTACAGCTTTGCCCATGTTGATATCCATATTAATGTGGCTCAAAGGCTGTATCTTGTAAATGAGTGTAAATCTTCCTGTAGCTGCTGTAGGTGCTTGGCTCAATCATGCCCTGTTTAAAGGTGTCTTTACATATCTTCTAAACTAAGCAAAGAGCTACGAAAGTTTGTCAACACAAGCTTTGTGAGGATAAAGCAGTCAGGAAATGTTACTTATATTGCCTCAGTTCAAATTATTTAAAAAAAAGAAATCGTGCAAAATTCTGGGCATTTATGTCTTCAGATAAGGCAATTAAAAAAATTAAATTTGTAGTTAATGGTAAAGACAGAAATCAAACTATTATCCTACTGGTGTTATCTCCATAAGATTACTGTCAGTGTAAGGGACAGTCTGTTCCTTTCAGTAGAGAACATAAAACTTGGATTGGGAACTGCTCACAGCCATATTATTCTTCAGAATATTTATAGTATTATAGTAATTCATTATTAATTTATTCTATGCTAGTGAAGTCATGCCCAAAATCAAGCCACATGAGTTAAATGAAACTTGAAAAGGAATATTTAGAAGTTCTATATTTGTATAAAAACTTTTTATCGCAATTAAACTTGGACAGCTTGTGTTGACTTAAAATGTGCAGCATCCTGCTTTCAAAGTTTAAGTTACTTTCAAAGCACACTTAAACTAGGGAACCAAAGAATGTTTTACAGGATCAGCAGCTGGATTTGTCCCAGGGCTATGTCCTAACTGCAGCACGAAGAAAAGCCAGTGGCACAGTGTTCCCATGGGCCTTGCTTTCCTTTGGAAACATCCATCCAAGTGTGATAGCTGTGAGGGAGCCTCTGTGTGGTACCAAGAACAGGTTTGGAGATGATAAAATAAAAATGAGAGGAGGATTATGGGGGAAATTATGCATTTGGTCACCAATTCCACAGAGTCCTCTTTATACAGTTTCCCAAGGAAGTACAATTCTCCAGAGGATTCACTTGCTTATGGGGATTGGGTCTCTCTTCACTCTTCTTAGGATTGTACAGTTCTAACTGAAGCAGCCTTTCTATATTCAGAAAGATGATGCCAAAAATAAGGGATTACTAAAGGGAACACTTCACAAAGTTTATCCCTGTGTGTAGATAATGTAATGCCTTATCCTCCAGTGCCCTGTATGCTGCAACAGCCTCTCTTGGCATTACCAACAGTACCCCTGAGAGATCTCAGATGCTGGCTTGGCCATCTGTACACAATTTCACAGGTTTGCACTGAGCAAGTCACCTTCATAGGTTTTGAAATGGAATTCCAACATGCTTAGGTGCTTCCTGAGCTGCAGCCCTGGGTCAAAATCAAGTCCAAATCTCTATGGTGCAGCACCAGGGCTTATGCAAAGTAAAAGAATGTTTACCTGAACCAGTTCAGGTCATGCTTCCTCCCCAGCTGATTTTAAGCCAAAAGCAACACCAACAACACAGCATACAAGTAATCAGGAAGACAAAGAAACTATTTCTTCATCTGTCAGCACCCAGTGACAAAATGAAACTCTTTTGGCTTTGATTGATGGTTTTTTGCTGCCTGAGCCAGCATAAACAAGCCCTGGAGTACACAAGAATAATTATCATCTTATAAGACCCCATACGGTTTTATTTCAACCTCATTTCCACCAACAGTGAGAGCTGAGATGAGTCATGAAACTGTTCATGCACAGCCATGGAAGCTGATGACTTTCTCAAATTTTCCCTTTTGTTTAATCCACTCTCTGTAAAATGATGGGTTTGTTACAGTAATCTGCAAACAACTCAGAGGCCTTTATAAATTTTTCCTATGCTGCTGTATATTGACTGGGCTAAGGTTTTGCCAAAAAAGCACCTGAACAGCATGGACTTCAGAGCTCCATCACTATGACTTCCACAGAAAACAGTTAAAAATCTTATTCAACCCTCAGTTGCATGGAATACTATATAGAAAAAATGGAGGTTCAAATCCTATTCCTACCAAAATTAATCAACACAATTTGTATCCAATCTCAAAATTTGCTGGAAGGAACTCAGTACACAAGTTTTTGATATTCCAAATATCACACATCACTAATGTTTCTGGGGAATATGTTTTTTCCTTTATTTTTCCTCAGTATTTTAGTACTTTACAGGCATCTATGGCCCAGGAGAGAATTATACTGTTTCAGAGTCCTTAAATCAAATGGATGAAGTAAAGCCAAAGATGTATTTCTGACATGTAGACTACATTCAAATGCATCACAAATCATGTGAGTGAAACTGAAGTGGCTGTCATCAGAACTCCAAGAATATTAAGCCTCAATTTATGTATATCTACAGGCTTATTGCTAATGGTACAGGATATCTGAGAAAACTGTCAAAATATCCTGGAGGCATTTATGGTCACTGAATGACTACAGTGGGCATCTGAAAACTAGTCTAGTCTGAATGCTGAAATGGCATTACTGGTGTAATTACTGCTAGAATTACTACTGTTAAACAACAATGCACCTTCTGGCCTTTCAAACCACACCTTTCTTCACTGCCTCCTTCTTCCAATTACTACAGATTTTTAACAATATTGCATTCGTGTTTCTTCTTTTACAATTAGGAAAACATACCCTTATGCAGAGATGGGATACAATTAACTTGACATCATCCTAAAACACATGAAATTAGGCCGGGTTAATTGCTCCCAACCATTCCCCGCTTCTTTTCAGCAACCACAAAGCAGTCTATGTTGCTTTAACACCACACTGTTGGGAAGTGAAGGTGTGCTGAATGCTATGTTAAATGTTTCTGTTTCTCTGCATAGAATATCTAACTTGATCAAACTTAGTATTCTCCTCTCTACACACTCTCGACAACTCTCTGTCCAGCCCTTAATTCATGCAGTGTTAGGATTTCTGGACTGTCATCCATCAGTGCAGCTCTCATAAGATCATTATCTGAAGTCTCATTTTCTGGAAATTTTACCCATCTCTAACATATATAGGCCTGCTTCCTACTGTCTCTGAAGGATATCAATCAAATAAGATTTTATATATACATATATTTAGGTTTAAATAAGGTTTTACATTCTAGTTCTGGTAACAATTTTACCAGTAAAATTATACTTTCTATAGCTGGCTTTCTATTTCTTTCTGTAGCTCAGTTCTAAGGTGAAATTTTAATTGCTCCAATGTTTATCTCATATAATGTCTGTAATTTTTATTTAGAATATTTTAAAATATTACAAGTACCCAGATGTACTTTAATGTATATTTTTTTTTCTTTTATGTTCATTACTGGATTTAGTCTCTCTGTTTGCACTGTGCTTCAATAACTTCTCAAGCACTGAGTGTATTTGTCCTTTCACTTTGATATGTACACATAAAAAGTCGGTCCAGCTTAGTTCTGTGTTAGCTCCTCAACTTTTTCAGCACATCTACTACTCTATTATTTACCTTTTTCTTTAACCATTGGGCTGGTTCTGGCGGGGTACCGGGATAGAGTTAATTTTCTTCACAGTTGCTAATACAGCGCTGTGTTTTGGATTTGTGCTGAACAGTGGGTTTTTGCTTTCCCTATTAAACTGTCCTTATCTCAAGGCAGGAGTTTTCCAGCTTTCACCTTCCCAGTTCTCTCCCTGCTCCTGCTGGAGTGGGGGAGTGACTGTCTGTGCAGGGCTGGGTTGATCTCTGGGGTTAAGCCATTAACAACTGTTAATAAAACTAGCAGAGGGAAAAAAAAAAAAAGGTTCTCCATCACTGGTTCTGTGGTGTCTAGAAGAACACTCTTGCAGCCTGCACACAACAATCCCTTTTCAATCTCTTCATTTGCACCATTTATTTCTCTGATGTCTCATTCCCAGCATATCCAAGGAAACAATCAAACTTCCCTGAGAACCTTTGCTCAGTGACTCACCCAAAAGTCTCTTCTACTGATCCCCTCTCCTGTTCCTCCAGAGGATACTGCAGATGCTATTGTTAGCTAGTTTCAATGAGATCACTTACTTTATTTGAATGTTTGGTCTTTAATGCTTGTCATGCATTTGCAGATAGTTCATAATAAAAGGAAACATAACAGACTGTAAACTACATTTTGTTTCCCATTTTCTTCAGCTTACATAAGTACTGCCACCCCATTCATCATCCTGCTTTTTGAGATCCAGTCTTTGAGGAACAAGTTCACTTACCTACGTGTGCTTCTTCGTCTATAAAAAAGCCCCTAGAAACACTGGGGCTTGTGGTGGAAAATTTTGTTTATAGACACATTTTATAAATATGTAACCACTAGGTGGCACTTTGTATATGGATTTAAAAATTGCCACTTCCAAGAAAGGTTTAGCATTTTTTAAAACTGTCTAGGCGTGCATAAAACAAGAAAAAACAACAGAGTGCTTTGAAAATGAGTCAGAAAGTCGACAGCTAGCCTAGGGTTTATTTTTCAATGTTTTGATTTTTGTATTTAACTTGGCAGAGCAGGAGCCATCTCACCTCTTATGGGCAATGATTTCTAGGCTGCAGGTCTGTGTGTCACAGCATGGAACTTAGGTTGCATGGGGAATTATGAACATATATGGACTGACATTCCTTCTGCATTTTCACACGAGTGATGAAAAAGAAATGAAAAGAGTAGCAAGCTGGCAAACTGCGAGCAAAGCAGAACTGCTTAGAGAGGGATTAGGAATGAGACAGTCCCAAACCAGGCTGTTGCTCCGTGCTGCCTCACTGGGGTTATTTCCCACCTCTTTTGCCAGGGTCCTGGGAGCACAAACAGGCTGTGCTGGCCCTGGGGCTGCACCTGCCTTCATCCTCCCAGAGCCTGTGCCTGCCCCTTCCCTGCCCTGCACTCTGGCCCTGCCCAGCCGTCCCAGGGCTCTGCCCAACCCTGGTGCCCTGTGCCACCTCTGCAGGCTGATGTCCCCGTCCCGGGGAGGTGACACCTGCCCTGCCCTGGAGCTGTCTTGACCTGGGGGGAAGGACCCTGCCAGACCCTGCCCACCCAAAGCCCCTCTGCATGGAGCTGCCCACCTGCAGCCCTGGGACAATAAAAACAGTGGCTGCAACATGGTCAAGAAGCAGCTCCAATTACTCAGAAACACTGAAGAAATGCCAATGTAAAAACTTTTAATTTCTGGCCAACAAACACTACTCGTAGACAGCAAAGAGAAATTTGAAATTCTACAGTATGCATCAGATTTAACTAGTTTAAATAGAATGATGAAACCAATAGAGTTTATCTCCTATTAGCCTAAAATATTTGCATTTCATAGGTTCTTCAAAAGCCAGTGCTATTACCAGGAATGGCAAAAATACTGTTTCTGAGATTTCTAAGGGATTTCTGTATTTTCACTAAATTAAACACTTCAGAAGAAATGTCTTGTTTCCCTTTTGAAGAACAGCTTCCTTTTAGAGAATCAAAAATCTATTGGTCAGTTTTAAACAATGTAATTTATATATTTTTAGGGTTCTGTGGGGAAATACAGAAGTTTCAAGCTAAAACTTTGTAAAAAAAAAAAACTCCCAAAAAAGAAAATTTTTCATCCAAATTTTCCAGATAAATCCTGCTTTGCAATTATTCAAAATGTCCTTTGGAGACAAGAGCATTTATTTTTGTATGACTGAACAGCATGCTAATCTTACCATAAGAACATTATTTTCTATTCTTATGCAAATATATTAATGTACATATAGTCACAGCTGTAAGAGGTACCTTCATCTTTATGTTGCCCCAATTCTGACATGCTGTACATTCTGGAAAATTACCATTAAAAATCAATCTCCTGTTCATATAAACCCCACCACAAAATATTAAAAGTCTCTATTAAGAAGTAGGACCATATATTTCTGTTAGTATGTATTATGTCTAACCCATGTGCTATTTGTTGTATCAGCTGAAGCTTTTTCAATGTGTTGGTACTCAAAAGTCCTTCCTTGTGGTATTTCAAGTTTGGATGTCTTGGAGAATAGACACCACCATGGCCACAGCTGCCTTTATCAGGACAGAAGTGCAAGACTATGATGGGCAGTATTTCCTTCAGAATCTTCTGAAAAACACAGTAAATTCACTTATGGCTGTGCATTTTCCTTCTTCAGGGCTACAAATGCCATATATTAATGTCTACTGCTAAAGTTCTATTTACATTTTGGGTAGAGCAGAAATGTCATGTCTTCAAAATCATTGTGGACACCTGGTGCTTTTCTTCTTTCCAAAAGGGTTTGTTATTGTCACTCTTTGCAAACTTTATTATGTGAGATTTTTGAATGAGGCTGATCAGGATGTTTTTCTTGGTCTTCACTATTTTAGTTAGTTACTTTTCAGTAGGCAACACCTTTCATTCAAATCTCTTTCTGACCTTTCTCACCCAGCCTCCTTAAAAGACGAAACTCTGCCTCTCTTCTGCCCTCAAATATTTAAGTACAGCTTCCACAAAGCCCAGACACTGTCAATACCATGAAGGTCAATTTTATGTGGTGTCATTAACGATGACACTTCAATCAGTGAAAGCCAAAACATAAAAATATCCAAAGCAGCCTGTTTGGTGGCTTCCTTCATTTAAAAAAAAAAAAAAAAAAAAAAAAAAAAAAAAAAAAAAAAAGTAGAAAAANAAAAAAAAAGTGTGAACTAAAAGAGAGCAACATATCTGTACTATAGCTGGAAAAGCAGCAGCACAGAGATTCAAGAAAGCGGAAGTTGTTCTTCCAAGAGTTACTGGTGCTGCATGAAGTAAGTTCCATGACCCCACCATCTCATTTAATTCTACTTTGAATGCTTCCTCAGAGGACTGTCAGCACCACTGTAGTCTGGACTACTGACTCGTTTTACAGAGAAAATAGCTTCAAAACGAAACAGAACCTGATGCAAGACCTTGATGAGGCAGGGAGCATTAAGAAAGGGGGAACCTTGAGGAGATTCCTTTTCATGTAGCAAAAGAAAGGCCTCATCTGGCTTTGTGTCAGTCTTCTATTTACTGACATGGAAGATAGAGCAATCACATTGGTGCAGTTATAGAGAGAGGTGTGTATATCATACACAAAGGCATGAGTGTGTGGGTAAATGCAAAATACATACCTTTCTCCCTGGAAAAACAACCTTAACAGGTAAGCTGGTCAAATAAATTTACCTTCTGGACAACTTGCCACATATCCAGTATTTTAATGTTCTGAACAGCTCTGTTTCATCCCCAAGATCATGAGCTCAGTGCTGGAATCGCTGAGGAAAATTCCATTGACAGTGCAATTTAGGAGATTGGATTACACAGCAATATTGGTCCCTCTTGCTTTAAACTTACCAATAACTAAGATCATAATTTAGGTGTCTTGTCTCTTTTAATTTCCTATTACAAGCTGCATTACGAAGCTTCTCTTTGAGACATCTATGAAATTCTTTCCAAAGCCATTTTTTTTTTTTTCTTCTACATCCCTTCCTCAAAGTTAAAATGTCGTCTCTTAGATTAAAAGTGTTGTCAGACATATGGGTCTCACAAAAACATATTTTGGAAATCAAAATCTGAAAAGGCACATTTAACGGTGCAGCCACTCAGTCTAAGATGAATCAAAAATCCCTAAACTTCATTATTTTCATAATGAAATCTTTTTTAGAACTTTTAGTTGCAGAAACCTGTTAAAAAAAATCTCCTGAGTTTTAACATTTTGACAATAAGATTTCATTTTTCACTTGAAGGTGAAGAGAAATGGGCCAGTTACTTTATAAGGAAAATTCTAAATACTGAATAAAGGCAGAAATTTACAGAAGGACAATTTTTATGTATTTTCAATCACTTTTCTTGGGCGCTTTTGACTTTTTTTTGTGTGTGTCTGTTTTGTTTTTTTTTGTCCTTGGTTTTTTTTGTTTGTTTTGTTTTAAGAAGACAAGCCATGGGTAGCAGATATAAAACAAAGTAGTTTTTTTCCATGTAGACCTCAAAATCTGTAGCTATTATGAGCTAGCAATGCAATTCATCTGCCCTTCAAACATAAGGAAATGTGCACAAAGAAGAAGAACCTCTCCTAGGCTTCCAGTTAAGGTGTATCCACACCTCAGGGGCCAAATTATAGGAGGAAAGAAGACAACAAATGTGGATAGAAGCTAATAAAGTCTTCATAAAATAAACAACCAGATGTTCTAAACAGCACTACAGACAGGAAAGCACTGCCACAGGTCTTTGGAGAGTGACTTCTTCCCTAAATGGAGTGTAATGCTGTCCACTAATGGAAAAGTATGTGCTAATGCCTGAAAATCCCCCCAAAGGGTGCAAAGCAAGAGGTTTGGGTGTCTCACAGCTTGACAGTGGCAAATGAGCAGAAGTTAGACCAACTGGGTCCTTTGGTTTTAGCATATCCTTAGCATTGCTCAAAGCATTGTTACACTGTCTTTATACAGCGTTTCTTTGAAAAACATGCTACTGCTTTATTAGGCCATGAAGTAAACAAGTGCTCCATAGACTTTACAGTCAGTGATTTTAGGTGCAATGCAAAAATTACTCAGCAAAATTCTTCAGCCCATGTCTTGAGGCAGCTCAGGTGTAAGATCATTTTATCACGTTCAAGAAACCCCAATAGCCTTTAGGTGTTTCCTTTTTATCTCCCTAACTGGGAGTTGAGAAGATTAGATAAGATATTCTATACAAAATTGTCATCTAGTTCTAAGAAGAAAATACTTGTCCCATACAATTTGAATCCTCCAAAATTCAGAAGCTGTGCATGCCAGCCAAATTCTGGAGCATGTGACATAGAGGTGCAAAGGTTTACCAGGTGCCCAATAAATTAATGAAAATATTCCCACTGATTTTGATAATGGAGGTCCAAGCCTTCCGTGGAAAATCTCAGGGAACCCTTACTTCCAAATTCAAGACAATACCTTCACAAGATTTCATTAACAGCTTTTGTAAGTCAGGTAGCACATACTAAAACTAGAGAAGTATGACAAGGGCTGTATAACCACCTTTCCCATTCAGGAAAAGGTGGAATAGCATTTGGGAGTTTATTGCAAAGTTATGTTTCAAATGTACTACAAGTTACACGTGGAGCTACAACTTGGACTAACTAGTTCCAGCTGGCCAATTTTCATTAGTAATTCTTCTTTATCAGCAGTCAAAGTATTACTGTTCAAAATAGTCCTTACTTCTTTGTATGATAACAGAAAGCTTACTAGGAAAATAAGGACACACAGAGAATGTCTATTTTTGTAAATGTAAGTGCATATATTTAACAGGCTACTCTCTGGAGGTTCTTGGTAAGGGTACCTGTCACATGAAGCATAAACAAATTCTCCTGTAATATTAAACATACTGTTTTCATCACCACAGGAGCTTTATTGCACTCTCCAACAAGATGGAATATTCCTTTAGTTTCAGACAAGCATTCAATAAAATGTCTAAATCCTTTCACCGCTGTTTTGCCCCTGCAGGGTTGAATCAACACCATCAGACATCCTGTGACCTTCCAGGACACCAGTTTTCTTTCACAGCAGTTTGCCTTCAGGAGGCACCCCTCTTCCAGTGAAAAGAGGCTGGGAAGAAAACAATGACATCAAACTTCTTTCTTCCCCTAGGGAACCCAAAATAAAACTGGTGTGCATTACAAAGATACCCTTGGAGCAGTCCAGCATCTGGATCACAAAAGTATATCTTGAGGAAAGCTTGACTTTCAAAACCATGTAACAGCTAAGAGTGAATATATTGGTTCATGATTTAATTCATTAAGCTGGGCTACTAATTATTTCTCCATCTGGCTTTGCACTATTGTTATTTATCTAACACCTGTCTCTCTTCTACACTCATATATAAATAAAAGCCATAAATCTAGGTTAATTATTCCAGTAAGATTTTGCATTTTTAAAATTGCTGATCTTGATTAATAAAATGGAGGAACTATAATAAAATGCAAACTGTTGATGAACCTTTGGATTTTTAAATTTTATACAAATTAGTATTAGAATATGCACTGAGAGAGTTACGTGTTTAAATACAAGAGAGGTGGAAAAAGCATCATAAGTTGGGACTCATGTCTCATGTTCAAAGAGCACTGCAGATGGCAGGTCTCTGAGGTCCCATAATCATTTTCAGAGTGCATTTAAAACAAAATGAACACAAAAAAGCCCAAATAAACAATGTATTGACAATCTGAATTTGTCTGTCACCTTTTTATTTCGCTTGCTGAACAAATGGCTTTTACCAGAATCTTCAATTTACAAGAAAAATGTCTACTTTTTGTAAACTTTTTTTTCTCCTCACATGAAAATGTAGGAAGGAAATCTAATATGATCTAAAAAAACCCCAAAACCAAAAAAAACATAACCTCCCCCCCAAAAAAACCCAAAAAAACCACAGAAAAACACCACTTCACAAAAAAACCCAAACCAAACAAACCCCAAACCCAAAAACCTAACACAAATCCCTACATCTACTATTCATCCTTCCATTAGATTACACTTTGCTGTATCACTGGCTGTATATTTATCTTTCTATGCAGAAAGAAAATGAAAACAACACAGTAACAGAGAGAGTTGGGGTTTTGGGTGTAACACAACTGTCCTGTTTTCCCTTTGCACGACTTCATGGTCCTCTGGGTGTGAATCTGATCTTCAGTCCGAAACTTTGTCCACTTGGGGAGCCCAGAGATCCTTCCTGCCACTGGTACTTTACTCTCAGCCATAACTAGGGAGAGATGCTTGGATCCAAGGCTTTCAGCTTTCCCTCACATTTGCTCTTTCTGCTGGTCTTGTCATCATCAGGCTGCAGCTGCTCTGCCAGTCAGAAATACTACAACAACATCTCAGCACACCAGAACGTGTTTGCTCCCAGCTGGTGTCCCAGCCAGGGCATGCTTAGCACCTGCACACTTCTCACCACATGCTTGCTGCAGCAGCACATTCAATGCAAAATGGCATAAATTCTAAAAACTGTAAAATCCCAAGCACAGTTCAGACAATTACGGAAACTGCAATCACAACAGTAGGGAAGGTAAAGAGAGAAACACTTCAATACTCCAGTTACCTCTACATTACAGTTTTCTTACCTTTGTAGTCCACTGGCTTTGCATTCTTCAGAAGTTCCATGCACCTGGTTTCCTCCTTGTGAATCTCCAGCTGAAATCTGCATTCTGGATGGACACCATTCACCTGTGTCAAATTAACAAAGAGGTTATGTCTTGAAACTAGAATTTAAATGTTTCATGAAGAATGCAACTACCAATAAGGCAAGTCACAACTTGAAGTGGCACAGGTTTCACTCAAGCATCTGCTGGGCATTTTTCACACTCAACGCCTATTTTAGCTTCTCACACATTAACTTTCCAGAACAAAATGTTGAAATTATCTACTGGCTTCTTCCTGTAGCATTCATTTAGCTTTCTAGTGCTTTTCTCAATATTGTGCCATCAGATCTTTTTCTCCAGAAAAACTCTGAGCTGTAACTGAAACAGGAGAGTAGATAGATGTGTTTTTTTCCCCTTTTGTAGTAAGTGAGGGAGCTGATAATTTAATACAAATCACAGAACATGAAAATTGATCGAACTTCATTCTCTTTGACTTGGTAAATTCTGCTTTTCTTCCCTTTTCCACCATGTATATTTTATCTCCTGAAGGCTCCAGAGCATGACTATTTGATTCAAGCAAATGCTACACAGGAAGAAAACCCCACTTCTTAAAAATTAAAGCACTAATGCCTTTACTGGTTCAAAGCCCTGCCCTCAGTTCTTTGGTTTTCAGAAAAGTTCATGCAGAAAAGTCTATGGGAAGAGACAGGAATGCAGCAGTACTGGGGAGAGAAATAAAACCCTGGAAAGTTGTACTGGGGTCAGCTGAATTCAGTGAGGCACTAGAGTCTTACAGAGAAACACATGGAGTCTGTAAGAGACTGCAGGGAGAAATTACTGCAGGAGGTGGCAAATGGAAAACTGGAAACATCAGTGGAGCTGATGGGACAGTTTGATCAGCTCAAATGAAATCACAGCTTAAATAAATAAAATGGGAATATGCAGTACTTCAGTCATCCTCACACCTCACATTTGTAATTACCAAGAAAAGGCAGTCTCTCTCCAAGTTTCTGTCTTTTCTTTCACATCTTTTAGGAGACATTTAATAACTCTGGTAATGACTCTGATGCATGACACAGCTTTTTCTTTAAAATGATAATAACTGGGCCCAGAACATCAGATCCAGAGTTAGGACTGAAAACCTGGTGATGCTGCAGTCTCCTTGTGGACAAACCACTTGCACAGCTTTTAAAAATGCAGCACAGGAGCCGTAGCATAACAGCAGAGGCTGTTATGAAAACTCAAAAAAATCTGTCTCTTCTCCAAAAGTCTCATGTCACCATCTACAACATCAGAAACTGACTCCCTTTTCCATGTTGTTTCTCTACGTTGAGTATTGAAATTAGATGTGTTGGGTGCAGAATTCTTTTCCTTTCAAAGAATCATATTTAACATAAATTAGGATTTCTAGAACTTATAATTTAAAGTTCAGCATTATACTGAAAATGCCTACATTTTGCTATGTAGAATTTTTTTTGCAGATAGCAGCCATGTAAAATAAAAGTCCTATGTATACATAATTTTTTAATAGCACTTTCCTTTCACAAAACACCTTTTTGGCTATTTTTCATTTCCAAGTGGAAACATTCAGTAACTGATTTCCTACTCATGAACAAGTATTACAATTACTGGGTCTTGGAAAGGAAGGTTCAGTAAATAAAAATGTTAACTAAATGAAGGATAAGTCAAACTAGCTACTGCAATTAAGAAACCTGCTGAATAAACAACTTCTCTTTTTGGTACCTCTGAAATATAAGTGATTAATAGTAAAGGTCAATTTGAAAACATACATTCATTACTACCCAAAGATAGTATATTACTTTTCACAATTGGGCTATATGCTAAACTGTATTTTGTTCTAATACATCCAGTTCATTCAGATGGACTTCACAAAGCTAAAGAGATTTAGGGTTCCAGACTACATGGCACTGAGCACCTCCTGAAACACCTCAAGATTTTGAGGGCACTCACCACTTTTTAGGACTTGTGCTCATCCATCTTTCCCTCTACTTAACCAACCATAGGTTATCCTTTGTCACCAATGAATACAGAACTGCATGTAAAGGCGCACACTGAGCTGGAAATCCAGCTCAGGAGTTTCTCTGCGTTTTAAGCAGCTTAACAATTTCTAAAGCATCTAGACCAGCAATTTGATGGATAAACACTTCCTTTGACATGCAGCTTACACTCACCTTCAGTATGGTTTCCTGACGTTTGGTGTTATACAGTAACAAAAAATTTAGAAGGCTTTAAAAAAATTTTTTGTGTATCATATTTCCATCAATGTAACTGACTTCTACAAACTAGAGGCGTTTCTTCTACAAGAAACGCTTGAAAATATAAAAAATGATAAAAGCAGGCGCCCTAAAGAAGACAACAATATTCTTAATACTTTGTACATCGCAATCCCATTGTAGATATGACAGAGCAGTTGTGGCTGTGGGGCTTTTCCCCCCACGATGATGGTCAGTAGCCTCTGGACCTCTCCCGGGCAGCGCTCCGTGAAAACTCTTCGCAAAGCGCCGGTGAGGGGCAGGTTAACGGGGAAAACTGCGGGGATGAAGCGGCGGCTCCGCGGGGATGGGACCGTGCCCGGCGCAGCGGAACCGGGGCGGAGCCGGGGCAGAGCCGTCCCGGGGATGCGGAGCGCCCGGGGATGCGGCGGGGAGCGCAGGGGGGGCGCCCGGGGGTCCCGGCGAGGGCTGTGCTCCCGCTCCCCTCGCGTTCCTCGCCCGGGGACAGCCGGGGACGGCCGGGGACAGCGGCGGCAGGCACCGCTGCCCCGGAGCGTATGCGGCG